>CM074727.1:27412246-27592246 GCA_037306005.1 Rhinophrynus dorsalis | reverse complement strand
TCCTGAGCAGGCAAGACACAGCATTGCATTGCACTCTGCTGCCAGACAGAGAGCTGACCGCTCGTAACAGGAGAGAGAGAACATACACTGGCATTAACACCCACCACCAGAATATACCCTGCCACTGATACCCACCACCGCCACCTCTGCACCCGACGGGAAAGTTTGCTTGGGCAACAATTTAACTAAAAATCGAGACTTTAATTCTTGGCAAGAATCCTGCAGCTCCTCGGCTTGTAATACAGATGCAGAGTTTAAACCACAAACCAGGTTAGTCTTTTATCTACAGAATTAAAGGGACACACCTCCTCCCCCTGAGGGATTTACTGTCTGTAAATGTCTAAAGAGTCTGTCAAACCTTTAAGGACCTGAAGATTTGCAGTGCAGTGTTTTGTAATGTGTTCCACCACCGCTCTAGTCCTTAAAGGGATAGTAATACTTCGTTTTATCTTTAATTTATTTTGTAGGCATTAAAAAAACATGAAGAACGATATAAGTCTTATCTCTCAAACCTTTAAGGTTTGAGAGATATTCACAAGCAAAGTTTCCCCTCCTGCCCCTTTTTCCTAGTGTAAGCCATCTCTTCTCAGATGTAAATCTGATCCATAGACCAGACAGATAACAGCAGGGGACAATCTTCTTCCTATGAGAACAATGAAAGCCCTGCCCCTCTTGACAAGTTTTTCAGCTTTTTCCCTTATCTTAATTGAAGATTGTCCCTCTCTGCAGTCTATCTGGGCACCTCTCTTCTGATCTGGCTGAAGGGGGGGGGGAATACTTTGCTTGTGAATATCTCTTAAACCATAAAGGTTTGAGAGATAAGACTTATATCGTTCTTCATGTTTTCTTAATGCCTACAAAATAAAATAAAGATAAAACGAAGTATTACTATCCCTTTAAAGGGATAGTAATGCCTTAATTATATAAAACGTAATATTGTAGACCATAAAATAAGAAATCCATCTGTGCTATTCCTATCTCTCAAACCTTTATAGTTTTAGAGATAGAACGTTCTAAAGTTCTCCTCTCCCCTCCCCTTCTCCTGACGTCAGCTGTAAACTCACAGCAGGAGTTCCTGGTCGGGGGAAAGACAGGCAGCTCTTCAGCAGAGCCGCAATAGCTCGATGTATAAAGAAATATTTAATTGAAACGGTCTACAAAGTGTGCTTGATTTGCAATCACAATTTTTAGAAAGTTCCAAAGAAGTATTTCTTTTTAAAGAGTACTATTGCAGCTCTGCTGAAGAGCCTCCTCATGCCGGCCGACACGGATCTCCTTCTGTCAGCTTTACAGCTGAAATCAGGGAGGAGGGAACTTTAGAACGCTCTACCTCTCAAACCATAAATGTTTGAGAGATGGGAACTGCATTAATGGGTTTCTTATTTTATGGTCTACAAAATTACTTTTTATATGATTAAGACATTACTATCCCTTTAAAGTGAACATGTCAGCTGAAACCCTTCTGGACCTAATCCTTAAGGGTTTAAGATAATTTTAGTTAATTTTAAAGAGAAGTAAAAACTGCTTATATGTTATGCTAGCCCTTTGTTTGCAATATATATAGTTTTTGGGCAAATTAATCTTTATTTGTTGGTGGCCTTTTAAAGCTAATTCATTTCTATGGTTTGGGTCAAACAGAACTAATGGGGCCGGATATTCCAATAGGCAGAGCAGGCACCTGCCTAGAGTTCCAACTTGTGAGGGGTGGTGCCTCAGCTCTGCTGGTCACACCCACATTCTGAATTGTGGGTGTGGCCAGAGCAATCTGACAGTCCCTACAGAAGTTTAGATACCCCTTTACAGGCTATTATTTAAACCACTGGATGCTAGAGAGATGTCCAATGCATTGCGTAACTCCCCCCCCCCCTCCTGTTTTTGCTTTGTTATAGGCCAAGGGTATTTTCTGTGCTAGGAAACAGTGAATGGGACTGGGGTGGAGTCATGTGAGGAGTGGGGGTGTGGCCATGGGTGCATGGGACTGGGGTGGAGTCATGTTAGGAGTGGGGGTGTGGCCGTGGGTGTAGCTAAGGGAGCCTAGCATGCCTTGCTTAGAGGCGTCTCGGCTGTAAATCCAATGCTCTGAACTAATTAGCATATGGTGTACGGAATTAGCATAACATGCCACACTATGCCACCAACACATAGGGTAATGTATCCTAATCTATTTATTATTAAAATAAAATGGATAGAGCAAAATAAAATCAGAATTTAATTTTGTGCAAAACTAAGTAAGTTTGTATAAAGATGATAGGTCCACTTTAAACGGTTAAAGGTATAGTAACCCTTAATTTGTATAAAAATATATATTGTACGGTATATACACCTGAATAAAAAAAAGGGTTCTCCAACTAATGAGAGGTGTTTATTCAAAAGTTATTGCAGCTCAAACCTGAAATTTTTTACGTGCAATACTCCAGTGGCCTGATATTGTACAGTGGCGCTGTTGCTACACCATCCTATGGACAGTTCTGGTCAGTTGACCATAAATCTCCATAGAATGGTGTAGCAACAGCGCCACTGTACAATTTCAGGCCACTGAGATACTGCACCTAACATTCAAGTCTGAGCTGCAATAACTTGTAGATAAAACATCTCTCAACAGTGGGTGTACCCTTGCTTTACCCAGGAGGATAAACCCTATGAAATATAGTGTACACAGTCCAGGATTTGAAATGGAATAGGCTGATATAGGTTTAAGCATCTTGTACGTACAGCTAGCATATGTTAAAATTAATTATTCTTATGTAACATCCCTAAAATATAATCTTAAACTGGCTTTAACCCTTTGAGTGCCAGATATGTAGCCAATGTATTTAATTTGAAATGCATTGGATACCTCCCTGGCACTCAAAGGGTTAGCACATGTTTAAATTGTCCTGTTCATATAGTATTATTTAAAGGGATAATAATACTTAAAATGTAAAAAAATATATGTTGTAGGGTTTATCCCCCTGAGTAAAACAAGGGTACTCCCACTGCTGAGAGATGTATTATTAAAAAACTATAACAGCTCAAACTTGAATTTTTTTAGGTGCAATATCACAGTGGCCTGAAAATTTACAGTGGCGCTGTTGCTACACCACCCTATGAACTGCTCTGGTCTGTAGACCATAAATCTCCATAGGATGATGTAGCAACAGCACCACTGTAAATTATCAGGCCACTGTGATATTGCACCTAAAAAAAAAAGTTTGAGCTGTTATAATGTTTTAATAAAATATCTCTCAGCAGTGGGAGTACCTCAGGGACATAAACCCTACAACATATATTTTTTTACTTCTTAAGTATTACTATCCCTTTAACCTTGTTTCTGCAGTTTGTATTTACAGATAACAGCTAAAGGCATTTAATTGATTTTGGCTAGCGCTCGCTGCTGTTGTATTCAGAAAGGCTGTCATCTTATTTCTCAACATTCACAGAGAATCCCAGACAATCAATGGGAGCCGTGGGAAAGGCAGGATTGTCTGCTCCCCAGAACGTACGTAAGACTAGATTTTGGTCAAGAAAACAAACATAGAATTGTTACAGAATCTAGAATAAAGTACAGAGTATTTAACCCTATGACTGCCAGAGGGGTACGCAACACAATTTAAAGACAAAAAATGTCTTTGTGTCTTTGAAAATTAACCCTTTGAGTGCCAGAGAGGTACCTAGTGCTTTGCAGCACAATGCATTGGTTGCCTTTCCGGCAGTATTCATCAAGATCTTCTTACCATAATTTTTAACCCCTTAACCCATTAAGGACCCATGACGGTCCTGGAATGTCATGGGTTGGCGAGCCATAAGGACCCATTATGTGCCAGGACCGTCATGGATTTCTGGGCTCCCACACAGCTGCACTCCATTCGGGGAGCCCTGCATCGGATCCGCAAATAAAAGAAAATTGGTCCGCGGGTCCTTACGTGCGGGCTGCATGCTCGTGCAGCCGGTCTTAAGAGGTTAAGGACAAATAACGTGCTAGGACCGTCATGGGTAAACTTGCGTTAAAGGGATAGTAATGTTTCATAATAAAAGCAGCTGTAATTAATCATCATAGTATTTGGACTTTGGAGAGTGTTATTTCAATTCTGTCAGAGTTATAGTTCAAGAGTAATTCAATGATAAAGTGTCCCCCTCCCGCCCCTTTTACTGATGTAACACTGCTCAGCCAGATCAGAAGGGAGGTGCCCAGGTAGACTGCAGAGAGGGACAATCTTCAGTTAAGATAAGGGAAAAAGCTGCAAAACTTGTCAAGGGGGGCAGGGCTTTCATTGTTCTCATAGGAAGAAGATTGCCCCCTGCTGTTATCTGTCTGGTCTATGGACTGGATTCCACATCTGAGAAGAGATGGCTTACACTAGGTAAAAGGGGCGGGAGGGGAAACTTTGCTTGTGAATATCTCTCAAATCATAAAGGTTTGAGAGATAAGACTTATATCGTTCTTCATGTTTTTTTAATGCCTATAAAATAAAATAAAGATAAAGCAAAGTATTACTATCCCTTTAAACCTTGCATTGCCAGAGGGGTACTCTGCAATGCGTTGCATTCCCCTCTGGCATGGAAAGGGTTAAACCATTTGAGTGCCAGACTATGCAACGTGTTGAGTACCCCTGACATTCAAAGGATTAAAACTGGACACATCTGAGACAAATGCCAGCTGCTTTGACACATGGGCACTATGGCAGCCCAGTCATAACCACTTCAACATGCATTTTTTCATGTGTGCCTAATATTTACCCTTCGAGTGCCAGCGAGGTATCCAACGCGAAGTGCTAGTTATCTCTCTCTGGCACTCAAAGGGTTAAAGGGACGATCTGGCAACTTTGTTTGCAGCAGAGAAGAGAGGGAGGGTATAAAAGAAAGCTTTCAGGGACAACAAAGAACTGGCTGGAAGTCTGTTTCAATGGGGTGAGAAGCATGAAAGACCAAAGTGGGCGTTAACAGTCTGAGGGGAAATTTGAGCAATTAGGTTTTTATAGAGGAAGGGCAGGTGATTCATATTTCCCAGGCAGACATTAGCATCATGGATGCAGGATTGAGCAATGTTATATAAACATGTTTTTTTTCAATTGCTTAATCCTGCATCCAGTCCTGCAATTTCACAAGTGTCCCGCATTTAACCTTTCCGGCACTGAAAAGGTTAAACACGTGACACTTGCAAACAAATGAGTTTTTTGTGCTTTAACCCTTTTAGTGCCAGATTGGTATCCAACGCATTGTATTGCTTTTGCAATGCGGTGGAGACAATATGGAATTCATAACTCCCAGGTGTCCCTCTTTAGGAGATATTAGGGGTCCATACCTCCCAAGTGTCCCTCTTTAGGAGGGACAGTCCCTCATTGAGACCTTAATACCTCTGTCCATCTTTCCCACCCTGGTGTCCCTGTGTTTAGGAGATTAGACTGTGTGGTGTGTATATAACTGTATCACCCTGATGTCCCTGTGTTTAGGAGATCAAACTGTGTGGTGTGTATATAAGTGTATCACCCTGGTGTCCCTGTGTTTAGGAGATCAGACTGTGTGGTGTGTATAGAAGTGTATCACCCAGGTGCCCCTGTGTTTAGGAAATCAGACTGTGTGGTGTGTATAGAAGGGTATCACGCTGGTGTCCCTGTGTTTAGGAGATCAGACTGTGTGGTGTGTATAGAAGTATATCAACCTGGTGTCCCTGTGTTTAGGAGATCAGACTGTGTGGTGTGTATATAAGTGTATCACCCTGGTGTCCCTGTGTTTAGGAGATCAGACTGTGTGGTGTGTATATAAGTGTATCACCCTGGTGTCCCTGTGTTTAGGAGATCACATCACACTATGTGGTGTGTATAGAAGTGTATCACCCAGGTGTCCCTGTGTTTAGGAAATCAGACTGTGTGGTGTGTATAGAAGTGTATCACCCTGGTGTCCCTGTGTTTAGGAGATTAGACTGTGTGGTGTGTATATAAGTGTATCACCCTGGTGTCCCTGTGTTTAGGAGATCAGACTGTGTGGTGTGTGTATATAGGTGTATCACCCTGGTGTCCCTGTGTTTAGGAGATCAGACTATGCGGTGTGTATATAAGTGTATCACCCTGGTGTCCCTGTGTGTAGGAGACCAGACTGTGCGGTGTGTATATAAGTGTATCACCCTGGTGTCCCTGTGTTTAGGAGATCAGACTGTGTGGTGTGTGTATAGAAGTGTATCACTCTGGTGTCCCTGTGCTTAGGAGATCAGACTGTGTGGTGTGTATATAAGTGTATCACCCTGGTGTCCCTGTGTTTAGGAGATCAGACTGTGTGCTGTGTATAGAAGTGTATCACCCTCGTGTCCCTGTGTTTAGAAGATCAGACTGTGTGGTGTGTACATAAGTGTATCACATTGCTCTACAGCAATAAAACTCATATTAGTGTTTGTGTAAACATCAGTATATGTGTGTATAAATTAGTCTGTGTAAATAAAACACTTTGGTCTTGTTCTAAATCATTTATTCAGTGACACAAAGAGGTGTCAATAGGTCATGAAATGTAGTAAAAATTTTCAGAAAATGCCCCATCCGCCAGAAACGCCCCCAGCAAGACCACCTAAAACATAAGTGCCCCTCTTTGGCCATTTGAAATGTTGGGACATATAGAATCAGTGTTGTGGAGGGGGGGATTCACTAAGCGGTGATAACGAGATGATAAAGAGGAGATGACTTCTCCAGTGATATCACTTCTCCCGTTCCTGTGTTATTCTATGGAGCCAATGCACTAAGATCTCCAAAGTTGTAGACCTCTTTGTGAATTGGCTACTTAGAATAACATAGGAACGGGAGAAGTGATATCACTTGGGATGTAATCTCCACATTATCGCCTCTTAGTAAATCTCTCCCAAGTGTTTAAATAAAGTAAAAATTGTAATAACTAGTTTCCCTGGCTTTATGGGCCCAGGGATGGGTACTATTTATATGGTACATGGCAGTGGTAACATTATTTAGACAGCTTTGTTGCAAAGGGGAAATTGTGTTTGCTGAGTTGGTATGAAACCAAATGTGTTTGTTGGCAGGAGACAGTAAGTCTGGACTGGCCTCAGCTTAATTGAATTGGATAATGCCTGCAGGTTCTTGTAACACTTAATAATGTATACAGGGAGGTGGATTCTTGTGATCTGAGTGAAATCAAAGGCTTTTTGAGCTACTTTAAAGGGATAGTAATACTTCGTTTTAACTTTATTTTATTTTGTAGGCATTAAAAAAACATGAAGAATGATATAAGTCTTATCTCTCAAACCGTTATGGTTTATGAGATATTCACAAGCAAAGTTCCCCTCCCCGCCCCTTTTACCTAGTGTAAGACATCTCTTCTCAGATGTGAGTCTGGTTGTATGACAGTACAGATAACAGAAGGGGACAATTTTCTTTGTATGAAAACAATGAAAGCCCTTCCCCCCTTGACAAGATTTTCAGCTTTTTCCATTATCTTAATTGAAGATTGTCCCTCTCTGCATTCTACCTGGGCATCTCCCTTCTGATCTGGTTGAACAGGGGGGGGATACTTTGTTTGTGAATATCTCTTAAACCATAAACGTTTCAGAGATAAGACTTATATCATTCTTCATGTTTTTTTAATGCCTACAAAATAAAATAAAGTTAAAATGAAGTATTACTGTCCCTTTAAGTCTGAACTGATGGAAAATCGACCGTCAGGGAGTTTACACTTTTATTTTTATATGAAAAGGGAGGGGAGAGCAGGTAATGGCTCATCTTTTATGGGCACGTTAAAAGTGTCTCCTAGACAAGATAAAGGACTTTTCTTAATAACTACAGCATAGGTAGGACCAATCCTTAAAGGGATAGTAATACTTAAGTATTACTAATCCCTATAGCAAAGTACTACTTAAAAAAAACGTATTGCCCCCGGTGTCATCTCTCAAACCTTTATGGTTTGAGAGATGATCGCTTCTAAAGTTGCCCTTTCCTTCCCCTTCCCCGTAGTCAGCATTCTAGCTGAATCAGGGAAATCCGGTCAGAGATCATCGGGCGGCTCTGCAGCAGAGCCGTGATCCCGTTAACTAAAAAAAAAACTTTCACTAAAACGGTCTTCTACATGTGCTTGCAAGCCAAGCACACATAGAAGACCATTTCAGTGAAAGTTTTCTTTTTTATTAACGCAATCCGGCTGTGCTGGAGAGCCACCTGAAAGTCGTACGAATCTCTTCCTTTCAGTCAGCTAGAATGCTGACTACGAGGAAGGGGGAGGGAGAGGACAACTTTAGAAGCGATCATCTCTCAAACCATAAAGGATTGAGAGATGACACTGGGGGCAATATGTTTTTTTTAAAGGGATAGTAATGTTTCATAATAAAAACAGCTCTAATTAATCATCATAGTATTTGGACTTTGGAGAGTGTTATTTCAGTTCTGTCAGAGTTGTAGTTCAAGAGTAATTGAATGACAAAGTATCCCCCTCCAGCCCCTTTTACTGATGTAACACTGCTCAGCCTGAGCAGAAGGGAGGTGCCCAGGTAGACTGCAGAGAGGGACAATCTTCAATTAAGATAAGGGAAAAACCTGAAAAGCTTGTCAAAGGGGGCAGGGCTGTCATTGTTCTCATAGGAAGAAGATTGTCCCCTTCTGTTATCTGTCTGGTCTATGGACTGGATTCCACATCTGAGAAGAGATGGCTTACACTAGGTAAAAGGGGCGGGAGGGGGAAACTTTGCTTGTGAATATCTCATAAACCATAAAGGTTTGAGAGATAAGACTTATATCGTTCTTCATGGTTTTTTAATGCCTACAAAATAAAATAAAGTTAAAATGAAGTATTACTATCCCTTTAAGTAGTACTTTGCTATAGGGATTAGTAATACTTAAGTATTACTATCCCTTTTAAGGCATTGTAATAGCTGAATAAAACTGCAGCTCCGATTGATCCTTATACAAGGAGGGTCATGTAGAGCTGTATTTGACTAGTTTATGTTTTGAAGTTCAAGACTAATTCAAGGAATAGTAATGCTTCTCAATAAAAGCAGCTCCAATTAATCTTCATAGTGATTGAGAGTGTTATTTCAATACTGTCAGAGTTGTAGTACAAGAGTAATTGAATGATAACTATCCCCCTCCCTCCTCTTTTACTGATGTAACACTGCTCACCTGCGAAGCAATGCGTTGCTCACCACTCTGGCAGTCAGAGGGTTAAGGGGCAGTGAGGAAGATGTACTAAGAATATTGGAGTCGTTCTGGAGTATGCCAGCTGCATCATGGGGACAAGTGAAAACGTCCAAAATCTCAGTGATCTAAATCTCTAGCATTCAAGGGGTTAATGGGAATTTTAATTTGACCCTTATGATAGACCGGGTTAGCGCCAGAATAACTCCACTTTAATTTGCTAAATATGGTCATTTTTTATTAGTTTTTTCAAGGTTTAATTATCTCCTCCCACTTGCATCACTGATGCAGTGCGAATGAGGCCTGGACATGCCTTTGCATTTTATGCCAAACCTCCTCTTCAATTCCAGCTTGTGTATTGTACCCTGTTCACCAATAGCACAAGCAGAGCCCTGCTAGAAGGAAGAGGAGGCTTGAGATAAAGCACATAAGCATGCTCATCATTTACTCACAAAGCATGAATGTTGCAAGTGAAATAGAGACATGAACCCTTCTTCTTACCTTGCTTCTAGCATGCCAAGTTAGTGTCACTCCTACCTGGAGATAGCACTTACTGTGACATACTCTGCCATTGTTTGATGTCACCTTTAACAGTTCTACAGCTTCACAGACCTGGTCAATAGGGGATGTCCTTGGAGCTCCCTCCAGTGGTGGCATTTGAAAATAGTAGGCTATATAGCAAGAGCATTTCACCTTTTCATCTTCAGACTACTACTTGAAGATACCACTGCATCAATAGAAACTTTTCTTTGTCACATATCATTTTTACAGCAGTACAGTAAGATAAACCCTGCAGAGATTTATTCTGGAGCACAAGGGATATTTAAAAAACAAAAATGGAGAGTTGTGGTACAAGACTGCACCAGTCAAAAATGTATAAGTTCTCTCCCACACTGAACCTCCCAATAAATTACACTACTTACCCCTTTGCATGCCAGAGCGGTTTTCAACTTTCTCACAAGGTTAATGTCTTTAAATGGACGCTATTTCCTAAAATTAACTATGGCGATATTGAATGAGATTTCAAAATCACTATATGTTTTATGAGATATTATGGGCTGGATTCAAATGCAGGAGATAAATGTTGCCTCCCGTTTTGTCAAATGTTTTCCTATTGAAGTCTATGGGGAAACCTGGAGATAAAAGCAGATATAAAATTAGCACCTGCATTTGAACCTAGCCCTATTTGTTTAGAAAATTAGTTTTTGAGTTATTTAGATGTATAGCTGATGCTAATTAAGGCATGCCATGCAGGGACTTCCTGTCTTAGTCCTACATTACCTCCTCCCACCTACTGACACTTAACACTTAGCCTTGACCACTTCCTCTAGCACTTAAATGGTTCAGTGGCAGTGACTGGAGGAGGTAATACAAGGTTAGCACAAGAGTACCTCTATGGCATGCCTTAATTTGCAAAATCTATAAAATAATTCAAAAACAAATAAAAAATGACTAATACAACAAAGAAATGATTTTGAAAGCTCTTTTGAAACTTTTTGAAGCCGTGTTTGGTTATAATGTCCCTTTAAAAGTATATAGCATTAAAAAAAATACATACTGATTAATGAAATGTTATCTATGTTTTTCAGATATCATAAGGAAACAACTCCATCAAAATCAAAATATGAAGGACCTGTAATTGTTCCAGAGTAATTAAGAAGTTCTCTTTCATCAGTGGATCTTGGTTCAGCTTTTACATGGGATAAATGTTAGGGAAAAAGTGGAAAAAGGCAGCTTTCATTGAACAAACAAGAAAATAATGGAGAAACCATTAACAGCAAATATGGTTTCTTAACTGTGTTTAAGAACTTGGTGATTTTTAATCTGAAATAAAACACTGGATTCAAAACAAGCATAAAAGTCAACAAATTACAGACTATGGAAACATACAGACTCTCAGAGAACATTCCTGAGAGGGTATTATGAAATTAAGCTGCACATAATAATAAGTGCTTTGCATACTTTCCCTTATTACCATTTGAGGTCAAGTTCAGATTTTTTAAAGCTCATAGTATAAGAGTCTTCATAATAGAAGTCCAGTCTATTCTTCTAATGTAAGGAAAACCCTAAGTGTTCCACAACAGAACTCTCAACTTCCTTTTTCAGACAGGATTACCATCTAGCCAGTAAAATACAGGCACTCCGATAAAAACTTGGCTTGGAACTAATCATAAGTAGATGGCAGCAGAACTAAGGCCGGCATATTTTTAGGGCCAAAGTTGTAACCCTATCTTCAGCATGCAACATTCTTAAGGACGAGCCACCACATAAAAAGCATAGTAGATTATTTAGGGGAGATATGGAAACGGGCAATATTATATAATAAAACAAACTCTTAATGGTTTTATCTATGCATGCATTCAAGTGACACATTATATGGATGTCTTAAATGATATTAATCAGGATGAAAATTATAGAAGGAGGATGCCACGTATAGGAAAATCATGAACCCCTGGACTGAGTGGTCTTTTGTAAACTGGGAGAGCTGCAATTAATGACTACAGCTGGACAAGGATCACGTGGAACTCCATTAGGATCTATAGAGGAGGGGTCTAACCATGCGTTGCATGAGTTGGCATTGCCGAATTTTCCATCACAGAAGGATAGCATGGATTCCAGCGGTTTTGTGTGTAGTGGTTCTGCTCATCTACATTTCCTTCTTTACGGAATATTCCAACCCAGTGGAGCGGGTCAATGCAATAGACAGCCATGTGTGCTTGTGTGGCAGGTGTAGGCTGGAGAAGAAGAAGAGGACAGAGTGGTTTGAAAAACGTTTTAATGGAACAATCGAGCCACTTCTGCTGAGAAAGGACCAGGAGATGCCAGGCCATGTTCAGAAATGGTGGCTGGTAAGGAAATCAGTAGTATGTTATGAGTGCCTCCAGGGCCAGATTTACATCTCACGACCCTGTAGGCACAGAAATCTGAAGCGCCCCCCCCACACCATTGGCCATCTCCACAATGCTCCACATTACCCCCCATCTCTATATTGCCCTCATATTGCCACCATCACCTCCACATTGCCCTCACATTGCCCCCATCATCTCAATATTGCCCCCATCAGCTCCACATTGCCCCCATCAGCTTCATATTGCCTTTATATTGCCCCCATCAGCTCCATATTGCCCTCACATTGTCCCCATCAGCTCTCTATTGCCCTCACATTGCCCCCATCAGCTCCATATTGCCCTCACATTGCCCCTATCAGCTCCATGTCCCCATCACCTCCATATTGCCCTCACATTGCCCCCCTTCATCCTCATGTTGCCCTCACATTGCCCCCATCATCTCCACATTAAGCCTCACATTGCACGACCATCCGTTTCCTACCTCCCTGGTGGTCCAGCAGCAGGAGAGGTCTGTGCTTCCTTCTGCACAGACCTGTAGCTGCTGTAGCTCCCGCGCGGTCTTCTTTTTAGTAATGCAGAGCGCAGGGAGATGATGTCACCTCCCAGCGCTCTGCATTACTAAAGAGCTGGGGGAGCTCAGCAGCTACAGATCTGTACTGAAGAAGGCACAGACCTTACCACTGGTGGGCGGCGCAGCATGCCACTTTAAAAAAAATTAAATAAATAAATAAAACCAAAAGAAAAGAAAATATTGAATACAAAGGCAGGTGCCCCTCTGTGGGGTGCGCCTGTAGGCAGATGCCTACTCTGCCTTATGGCAAATCCGGCCCTGAGTGCCTCAAAGCAGCAGTAAAACTTTATGATGGTTAAACAGTTTTCCTGTTGAGTAAAATAAGGGTACTTCCATTGCAGGGAAATGTTCAGTTCCAAAGTTATTAACATTCAAACTGTTTGTTTTTTTACAGTAACAGTGCCACCTGGCACATCTCCAGTCAGGGGGTTACTCAGTAAGAAAAGTAGTTTACTAATCCTTAGAACTCTTAGATCCTAGAGAGGTTTCCAACATATTGCTTTACAATGCCATGCAAAAATCTCTGTCTAGCATCCAAGGGGTTAAACTTTGAGTGCCAGAGAGGTATCTAGAATCCAAGGAGTTGAGTTAAAAGAATTGTAGTCCTTTATTCTGCCTTTACAGTTTCTGTAAGTAGATACTGTGTGCAGTCAAATTGCCTGTATGTTTTATTATTTAATGTATTTATCCGCATCCTTCTTTTTTAACATTTATATGTCCCTGACAGAAAGATACTTGGATCTCAGTTTACAGAGAGTTTTCTGGTCAGTAACCATCAAAGCAGGATACAATACACTCTCCCTGCAGCACTGAATGCTCTGTGTGATGTAATGTGTGATGTAATACAATGTTACAGTCTCCATGAAGCACTGAATGCTCTGTGTTATGTAATACAGTGTTACACTCTCCCTGCACCACTGAATGCTCTGTGCGATGTAATACAATGTTACACTCTCCCTGCAGCACTGAATGCTGTGTGTTGTAATACAATGTTACAGTCTCATTGCCGCACTGATTGCTCTGTGTGATGTAATACAATATTACAGTCTCCATGAAGCACTGAATGCTCTGTGTAATGTAATACAATGTTACAGTCTCTCTGCAGCACTGAATGCTCTGTGTGTTGGAATACAATGTTACACTCTCCCTGCAGCACTGAATGTACTGTGTGATGTAATAGAGTGTTACAGTCTATCTGTAGCACTGAATGTTCAGTGTAACTTGATACAATGTTACAGGCTCCCTGCAGCACTGAATGCTGTGTGCTGTGATACAATATTACACTCTCCCTGAAGCACTGAATGCTCTGTGTGATGTAATACAATGTTACACTCTCCCTGCAGCACTGAATGTACTGTGTGATGTAATACAGTGTTACAGTCTATCTGTAGCACTGAATGTTCAATGTAACTTGATACAATGTTACAGGCTCCCTTCAGCACTGAATGCTGTGTGTTGTAATACAATATTACATTCTCCCTGCACCACTGAATGCTCTGTGTGATGTGATACAGTGTTACACTGTTCCTGCAGCACTGAATGCTCTGTGTGATGTAATACAATGTTACACTCTCCCTGCAGCACTGAATGCTGTGTGTTGTAATACAATATTACACTCTCCCTGCAGCACTGACTGCGCTGTGTGATGTAATACAATGTTACAGTCTCCATGAAGCACTGAATGCTCTGTGTTATGTAATACAGTGTTACACTCTCCCTGCAGCACTGAATGATCTGTGTGATGTAATACAATGTTACAGGCTCCCTGCACCACTGAATGCTCTGTGCGATGTAATACAATGTTACACTCTCCCTGCAGCACTGAATGCTCTGTGCGATGTAATACAATGTTACACTCTCCCTGCACCACTGAATGCTCTGTGCGATGTAATACAATGTTACACTCTCCCTGCAGCACTGAATGCTGTGTGTTGTAATACAATGTTACAGTCTCATTGCCGCACTGATTGCTCTGTGTGATGTAATACAATATTACAGTCTCCATGAAGCACTGAATGCTCTGTGTAATGTAATACAATGTTACAGTCTCTCTGCAGCACTGAATGCTCTGTGTGTTGGAATACAATGTTACACTCTCCCTGCAGCACTGAATGTACTGTGTGATGTAATAGAGTGTTACAGTCTATCTGTAGCACTGAATGTTCAGTGTAACTTGATACAATGTTACAGGCTCCCTGCAGCACTGAATGCTGTGTGCTGTGATACAATATTACACTCTCCCTGAAGCACTGAATGCTCTGTGTGATGTAATACAATGTTACACTCTCCCTGCAGCACTGAATGTACTGTGTGATGTAATACAGTGTTACAGTCTATCTGTAGCACTGAATGTTCAATGTAACTTGATACAATGTTACAGGCTCCCTTCAGCACTGAATGCTGTGTGTTGTAATACAATATTACATTCTCCCTGCAGCACTGAATGCTCTATGTGATGTGATACAGTGTTACACTGTTCCTGCAGCACTGAATGCTCTGTGTGATGTAATACAATGTTACACTCTCCCTGCAGCACTGAATGCTGTGTGTTGTAATACAATATTACACTCTCCCTGCAGCACTGATTGCTATGTGTGATGTAATGCAGTGTCATAGATATAGTCTATCTGCAGCACTGAATGCTCTGTGTGATGTGATACAATGTTACACTGTTCCTGCAGCACTGAATGCTCTGTGTGATGTAATACAATATGACACTCTCCATGCAACACTGAATGCTCTGGGCGGTTTCCTGTTTGCATTGTTTCATTTGGTACATTGTATTGCTAGACCTGCTTTCATGTTCCTGAACAGAAAGCTCTCAACAAACAGATCCACGGAGCTAAGTGTAAAAAATAAACTAGAAAATAATACAAATTATAGGCAATTTGACTGTACACATAATGTACACATAATGTATCTAAAGTAAAAATAAAGGGTTACTATTCCTTTAAACATTTGACTGCCATAGGGTTCATTTTAGTGGCTGCATGTAGCAAAACCTTTTCTTTATCTGTATGCCCTTGTAGAAACTCCAAGGATCAAACAACGCAAGTGACATTCCTGTTGTCCTAGAGAAGATGTTCAAGGTTGTTCCTACTGACAACCCGTATGCAGAACAAGACAACCGGCCATGTCGGACCTGTGCAGTGGTTGGAAACTCTGGGAACCTTAAAGGATCACAGTATGGGGAAAAGATTGATTCCCATGGATTCATTTTCAGGTAATTGGGTATCATGACTAACAAGCATCGCTGTGAACTCTCCGAATTTGCCCTGGAGACTCTAGTTTTAACACCTCATTACAGAGTCTCCAGGGCAGAGTCTGAGCCTCCAGATGTGGTGAGTTTCCACCGAGACTCTGCCCAATTCTGCTCTTACTCACTGTGTTCCTCCTACTCCCCACCAATTCTCCTCCTTCACCAGCCTATTTTAATAACTTTTTTTAATGCCCATTAAGTTCCGCCCCCACTCACAGTTAGGCCCCACCCATTTTTATGCAAATCGCATAATTTTTCTCCCCCCAGTTCCCAGATATGCTAACAAGTAGAGGGTCTGTGTGTGTAACGAATTGGTGACAGTGCCAGCGATTTATTAAAGGCATAGTAATGTTTCACAAACAGCAGCTCCAATTAATCTTCATACTATTTGGGCCATGGAGAGTGTTATTTCAATACTGTCAGAGTTGTAGTTCAAGAGTAATTGAATGATAAAGTATCCCCCTTCCGCCCCTTTTACCTAGTGTAATCCGCCTCCCCTCAGATGTGGAATCTGGTCACTTGACTGGACAGATCACAGCAAGGGACAATCTTCTTACTGTGAGCATCAGGAAAACCCTGCCCCCCCCCCCCGACAGGTTTTTCAGGTTTTTACTTATGATCAATGAAGACTGTTCCTCTCTGCGATCCATCCGGACAGTCTTGCTGCTCTGCTGTGAGCAGTGTTACATCAGTAAAAGGGGTGGGAGGGGGATACTTTATCATTCAATTACTCTTGAACTACAACTCTGACAGTATATAATCTCCATGGCCCAAATGCTATGAAGATTAATTGAAGCTTCTTTTATTGTGAAACATTACTTTTCCTTTAAAGGAATAGAAACTCTTTATTTTGACTTCACACATAGTATGTACAATCAAATTACCTATATTCCTGACAGGGATCTCACTGGATCTGTTTACAGAGAGCGTTCTGTCAGAAACTCTGAAAGCAGGGATAGTGATACAAAGAAGAAAATTGATAATGTAAAAAAAGATGGCAAACAGAGCACCGTAGGGATATTGTTACATTGTATCACTGTCCTGCTCTGATGGTCAACAAAGCAAAAAACTCTCTAGCAACAGAGATCCTGTGAGCTTACTGTCAGAAATATAAATGTGTAAAGAAAATAGGCGAAGATGAAAAAATAATAATTACAAGTAGAGGGCATTTTATTTGACATCTTATACTCTCATAGAATAAGGCTGGTTGGGGATAATGAGAATTGTAGTTTCCAGCAGCTGGAGAGACAAAGGTCGGCTAAGGGTATTTTAGGTGATAGATAACACTGATTGAGATTTGGTCACAGGAGGATTAAGGGCGTGGCCATAGAAGGGGCTGGACTAGAAACACATAAGGTGCATTTCTTAGGAGAACTAAAGATTTAACCCTTTGAATGCCAGAGGGGTAAGCAACGCATTCATTGCTTACCCCTCTGGCCTTCAAAGGGTTAAAGTCAGCTCTGGCTGAATTTAGAGGAAGGTAATTGCATATTCCCATGGAGCATCCCTGTAATTGTTCATTGATAAGTACATGAGTACAAGTAATTTAAGTATCAGTGATTTAAAGGGTGATAACCATAAAAAAAAAACGCTTATAAGTTCACCCCCCCCAGGGCTTATCCTCACTAAAGCTGGTGCTGTGTGCTCCAGTGAAGCAGCTGATGACTCCTATTGGCTGAAACATTAACAAATAAATGCACCAATTTATATTTTTTGATAAGTCCCATGAGTGGTCTTTTAACTTTTGGTGGCATCACCATTAACTTGTGCACATATGCTTATTGATACGAGTAGCACCCAGGCAAGTGGTGATATATATTGCCTTCCAATTGAGTGGCCACAACAACCTGGGTGTGTATCTATCTATCTATCTATCTATCTATCTATCTATGCATCTATCTATCTATCTATCTATCTATCTATCTATCTATCCGTCTGTCTATCTATCTATCTATCTATCTATCTATCTATCTGCATGTCTGTTATATGTTGCCCTTTAAATGTGTATATGCTAAAAGTGGGAATATTACTGTATTTTCTTATGTGTTGGTCATCAACTGCTTGATTGGTTGAATCTAGTGAGTATCCTGCATTTGGGTATTGGTTCCACCTACAAGTCCCATGCTCCAGTCCCGAGGAGTTATGTATGAAGGCGTGATAAAGAGGTGATGAAGTGGATGACTTCACCAGCGATCTAAACTTCCTAAGTCCTATGCAGTTCTATGGAGCCGATGCGGTAAGGTCGCCAACGTTGGAGAAATCTTAGTGCATTGGCTCCATAGAATAACCTAGGACTTGTAGAATTTAGAACATGGGAGAAGTCATCTCTACTTTATCACCTGTTTATCACCTCTTTATCACACCTTAGTCATCCCTCCAGTCTCTAATCAGTCTGTACCATCGGATGCTAAGTGGTTCCTGTTATACAATGTTAAGAAACCGAGGGGGGGCAAGGATGCAAGAAGGTGTCATAAAGTGTTGATAAAGAGGAGACAACTTCTACAGTGATATCACTTCTCTAATTCTTATTTTATTCTTTAGAGTGTATTCACTAAGATCTCTTTGAGTTTAGGGAGAGATACACTAAGGCGTGCAGAGGCGTAACTAGAAGCCTCTGGGCCCTGGTTCAAGAAGTGCCACTAGCCCCCCCACCACCACCACATTGGCCCCCCTCGATCACACTGACCACCTCCACAATGTCCCATCTCCTACCTGGTGCTCCCGCACGGTCCTCTTAGTAATGCAGAGCGATGGGAGATGATGTCATCGCTCTGCATTACTAGAGCGCCGGAGGGAGATTGTGGGCGCCAGGAGGAGGGGTCACAGGGGGTGGCCGGGCCCCTGGAGTGCACGGGCCCGGTCGCAGGTGCGACCCCTATAGTTACTCCACTGAAGACGTGATAAAGAGATGATAAAGCGGAGATAACTTCTCCAATGATATCACTTCTCCAATTCCTATGTTATTCTATGGAGCCAATGCACTAAGATTTCTCCAGCTTTGGAGATTTTAGTGCATAGGCTCCATAGAATAACATAGGAACTGGAGAAGTGATATCATTGGAGAAGTTATGTCCACGTTATCACCTCTTTATCACACCTTAGTTCATAATCTCCTAGGGTGCAAAATCTCTATAGGTTAACAGAGGAACTGGAAAAGTGATCTCAACGGAGAAGTACAGGGGTCGTTCCAGATACTGGACTCATGCTGTAATCTGTCTTATTAGAATGAATGGAGCTCGCACCTACGGTTTTGAAAACGATGTTGGGTCAAGGACAACCCATCATTTTATGTACCCAGAAAGTGCTGTGCACCTCGACCATGGAGTCCACCTCGTACTGATCCCATTCAAACTGCAGGACCTCAGATGGATCACCAGTGCGCTGACAACTGGAGAGATCACGTTGTAAGTAACAACTTAGTTCTGGGACTGCAGGAAAACCTAGATCTAAATACACATTATCAAAAAAAAAATTCTTCCAGATATGTTAGGACATCAGATCAAAAATTAAATAGTACCTCTGCTTTGCAATGCGTTGCATGCCCCTCTGGCGCTCAAAGGGTTAACAGACAACTATTGTTGAACTGTAAGGCACTGGCAGTCCGTTAGGCCTTACCAGACAACTAGTTCAGCTGTGCAAGTTAATTAGGATTTCATTAAAAATCTCAGACAGGCCACACTCTTGGGCCAGATGGGCTACACTTGGCCCACGGGCACCCCAAGTTGGTCACCCATGCCGCATTCCTTTCTTTTGTACAGAACCAAGGAATGTATATTGGTGCTTTATAAATAAAACAAAACGTAATATAATAAAAATAGTGTCTAGGGGTCCTGAGCGTTAAATCCAGGCCTGTATCCACACAGTAACTCTCTGTTTTCCCCTTTAAGCACATACCGCAAGGTGAAGAAGTTTATCGAGGCGGATAAAGAGAAGGTAAGGAACATCTTGTAACGTATACTGGACTTTGAGAGATTGGGAGATTTAGGACCGTATTTACAAGAGAAAAGTGGAGAAACTATGGGAAAATCCATTTGCACCTGAGGGGAGAAATTAAACATTCTCATTGATCTAAATGGGGGTTTTAAAGGGGAACTACCACCCCGCAAAATCTTCATCTTATTTAAGTCTTCATCTGGTGACTAGCTGCTCGGTAGCGCTAGTCACCACAAATATTGCCTGGTTTAAATGATTTTCTACTTACTCTGAGGCGGACAGCGCAGGCGCACGGACGTCACTATGGCAAGATGTCCGTTCTTCCTGCTACTGTCCGCCTCAGAGTAAGTAGAAAATCTTTTAAACCAGGCAATATTTCTGGCGACTAGCGCTACTAAGCAGCTAGTCGCCAGATGAAGACTTAAATAAGATGACGTTTTTGCGGGGTGGTAGTTCCCCTTTAAACCCTTGAAGGCATTAGCGAACTTTTTCTAGCATTCAAGGGGTTAAAACTAATCTTAGTTATTTGGTCTGGTTACCCCCACCACCACCACCCAAAAATGTGTTTTTGGCGATGGCAGCTGGAGAAATGTACTTGGAGAAACCATGCTGTAGCTCAGAGGTAGGCAACCTATGGTTCTCCAGCTTTCGTAGACTATAGCTCCCATCATGGGGGTTGTAGTCCCCGGTAACTACAGAGACAAAGGTCGCTTACCCTTTTAGAGTTTAGCAAAAGGGAATAAAAAGGTCAACCATACAATATTAATTATTGGTCCTAATTCCCATTATATTGGTTTCTGAATAGTCTATTGATAGATCATGTATCAATGTAACATAGTAACACAGTTGGGGCTGGATTCAAATACAGGGGCTAATTTTATCTCTGCTTTTAACTTCAGGTTCCCCATAGACTTCAATAGGAATTTTTTTTATAGGAGGTAACATTTATCTCCTGCATCTGAATCCAGCCTCTGATGAGGCTGAAAAAAGGCATGCATCCATCAAGTCCAGCCCATGCCACATCACCTATGTTGATCTAGAGGAAGGAAAAAAAATATTGAAGCCATTTCCAATTTAGCCCCAAGTGGGTAAAACAATTCCTTCCTGATTCCAGATAACAGTCAGATATTTCCCTGGATCAATATCCTATCTGCTTTGAAGCCATCTGTCATAATTCTAGATAGGCTTGATAGGTATCCATGACTTTTTTGTAATACAATATTTGCAGCACAGCATTCAGAAGCAAAGAATTCCATAGCTTTTCCACCCTTACTGTAAAAAAAAATCCCTGCCTTTATCTAATATAATACCCCTTTGTGCTCAGTCACTGATTTTATACCTTAAGGTTTTTCATTCTTTTCTCTCTCTTTCCCTTTAGGTATTAATATTTAATCCTTCTTTCTTTAAATACATCCATGACAACTGGACTGATCATCACGGGAGATATCCATCTACTGGAATGCTGGCGGTTGTCTTTGCTTTACATATATGTGATGAGGTCAGTATGGACCAGGGATGGCAACCTCCAGCCCTACAATGGTGGTTGAACTACAGCTACCTTCATCAGCGTCAGTTTTACATCTCATGCACCTGTAAACAAGTCAACCCTAGGCACCCTTAGCCCTCCCATTACCGCAGCCATATTTTCATATGACTACGCCTTTGTTCATTATTGCTTGGGATTATAAATACAACTATAAAAAACAAGTCCGAAAATATCTTAATCACTTGTCTGTGTTTGGGACATCGTTAGCATCCAAGGGGGCTAAATAATATCCAGTAAATTGATATGGAAACTGGCCAAAAAATAATATAGCTGTTGGGAGTTATGCAGTAAGGTGTAATAAAGAGGGGATAAAGTGAAGATGACTTCTCCAGTGTTCTAAACTTTACAAGTCCTACGTTATTGTATGGAGCCAATGCACTAAGATCTATCAAGTTAGATATATCTTAGTGCATTGGCTCCATAGAATACTGTAGGATGTGCAGAGTCTATAACACTAACGAAGTCATCTTCGCTTTATCACCTGTTAATCATGACTTAGTGCATAACCCCCCTGATGTCTAATTCAGGAGAATTGGGATTATTTTGGCCACACCCATAACTCACAATGCAGGATAAGCCAGCATCTAGCACTATAGACAGTTACCTTCTCTGCCTAATAGGATATCCGGATCCTGTCCATCATACTCAGCCATCCATATAAAGCATAAAAGGATTATAAACGCAGTGTGTTTACGACCTTTCTAGTATACCAGGAGTTATTATATTGTATTATACCTTAAGTGATTTTAAAGAGCTTTCAATAATCACCTATGTGAGCCATATTATTATTTAAACCAATAGTTTGAGATATTGACCTTTATTTGTCAGTTTTTGTGAATTAGACACTACTGGCTGACAGTCATGTGACAGATACTCGCCTTAAACACTGCTCTCCCATCCACATACTACTCCCTGCTAGACATATTCTAAAATTCTATTCTGATCTCCTCTAACCTGTCGCTCCTTGTCTGCAGGATACTAACATTCCACCCTGATCTCCCTCCCAACTGCCACTCCTGGCTCGCCTGATACTAACATTCCACTCTGCTCTCTAACCAATATGCCACTTCTTGTCTGCCAGATACTAACAGTGCACACTGAGCTCCCTCCAACCTGCCACTCCCAGCTTGCCTGATACTAACATTCCACTCTGCCCTTCTACCAGCCCTCCACTTTCTGTCTGCCAGATACTAACATTCCAGATTGGTCTCCCTCCCACCTGCCACTCCTGGGTCTCCTGATACTAACATTCCACTCTGCTCTCCAACCAACCTGCCGCTTCCTATCTGCCAGATACTAACATTCCACCCTGATCTCCCTCCCACCTGCCACTCCAAGCTCTCCTGATACTAACATTCCACTCTGCCCTTCCACCAGCCTTCCACTTCCTGTCTGCCAGATACTAACATTTCACACTGGTCTCCCTCCCACCTGCCACTCCTGGCTTGCCTGATACTAACATTCCACTCTGCCCTTCCACCAGCCTACCACTTGCTGTCAGCTAGATGCTACCATTTCACACAACTCTCCTCCCATCTGCCAGTCCCTGACAGCTGAATACTGACATTCCACATTGCTGTTGCTCCCATCTGTCTCTCCCTGACAGATACTCACATTCCACACTGCTCTCCTTCTCAATAAATAAAAACAAGGCCCGAAAGAGAGGAAAAGGGAAACACACTAAGGTTTGTGCAGGAGTTGATTATCTTTGCAGAATGTACTATCAAGCCAAGGAGACCAAACAGAGAGGACGGCCTCAAAATGTCCCAATCCAATTGAACTTAAATATTCGTTTTTGCAAATAAAACTAATTTTTTTTCTAGACCAGGGTACATCGAATAATTTCCAGTGTAAGGCAATAACAGATCTTGAAGCTGAGCAAATTCTGACAATAAGCTTGTCCTGATGTTTGCTGATCAATATAAATACTCCCACTGAGGAGAGCATGTGGACAGGTGACCTTTTGACTTAATGTCTCCATCAGAAGCACTTACCTAGACAGCTGTCCTTCAAACATGAGACAGTGATTTCTACATTCTGTTTCTGTTTGCATTTCATCTCTGTTTTAGTCCACTGCTGGTTGTTTCAGTACAGAATCTGATAATAACGTGTCCCTTACAAGCTATTCACATCTATTGAAGCCTGTTGTGAGTAGGAGTGACCTAGATACAGATTTCAACAGAGATTAAGTAACACGTATAAAGCAAAAAAAAAAAAAGTGACAGATTGATGTATGAAGGACAACTACCGCAGTAATTCAATGTGCGATTTATCACTACTGCATAGTTCACCTTTACATAATCTGATCCATACAGGTTAATATAAACCTCTGTAAGATGCAGGGGCATTGGGTTTGCACTTGCCAAGTCCACAACACTAGCAAGTAGATGACCTAGGCAGCAGTCTACTTTGCTTAATGGGCAATCCGGTCCTAGCATCATATACTAACCCTGTTGTATCTTCACATCTAGATATCCGTGTTTGGCTTTGGTGCTGACTCTCACGGAAACTGGCATCACTACTGGGAAAGAAACAGGTTTGCTGGCGCATTTCGCTGGACTGGTGTTCACAATGCAGACTTCGAATCCCAGATCATAACAAAGCTAGCTGAGGAAGGAAGACTGAAATTTTACAAATAAATAATGTTACTTTTTGCTCCAACTCCCCTTTCAAAAAATATGTTTTAATACTTTTTTGTACTTTGATAATAAAATAGAGTAATATAAAGATATTCAGGTTGATTCCGTGTATTTGTTACCTCAGTCAAGGCTGCAACGAGCCACTGGTGGGCCCAGCGGAAAGTATGAAGTAGTGAGTTGTCAACCCCATGCCTTGCATTGCATTGGAAACGTCTCTAGGATGCAAGGGGTTAAATGAGAAAACTTTTTTGCGGAAAAAAATATTGTTTACAGCGCTTTTCCCGCTAACTAAAACAAAAGCATTCCCACTGCTCAGAGATGTTTCATTTGTTTGTTTTTTTTGTTGTTTTTTATATTAAACTCCAGTCTTGTTTTACGGTCCCTAGATGGTGCTGTTGCAACTACTTACTATGGAGAGCTGTAGTCTGTGTCTCAAGAAAATGTCACAGCAGTTAGAGTAACCTTGTTTGAATAGGTAGGAAAAGCCATATATTTGTATTATAAAAGTGTATTGCTCCTTTAAGTGGTAAGTACACCTGTTTTAACCTGTATTCAACTGTATGAGTACTCAAGCTTATAGCAGCTTCAAGCAGTTTTGAATTGTGGAATCTGGTCGTTTGACTGGACAGGTCGCAGTAAGGGACAATCTTTTTACTGTGAACATAAGGAAAACCCTACCACCTTGACAGGTTTTTCCTTATACTCAGTGAAGATTGTCCCTCTCTGCGATCTATCCGGACAGTCTTGCTGCTCTGAGGTGAGCAGTGTTACATCAGTAAAAGGGGTGGGAGGGGATACATTATCATTCAATTACTCTTTAAAGGGATAGTAATGTTAAATAATAAAAGACGCTCTAGTTAATCATCATAGTATTTGGGCCTTGGAGGGTGTTATTTCAGTTCTGTCAGAGTTGTAGTTTAAGAGTAATTGAATGACAAAATATCCCCCTCCCGCCCCTTTTACTGATATAACACTGCTCACCTCAGATCAGAAGGGAAGTGCCCAGGTAGACTGCAGAGAGGGACAATCTTCAATTAAGATAAGGGAAAAACCTGAAAAACCTGTCAAGGGGGGGGCAGGGTTTTCCTTGTTCTCAGAGTAAGAAGATTGTCCCCTGCTGTTATCTGTGTGGTCTTACAACCAGATTCCACATCTGAGGAGAGCAGTGTTACACTAGGTAAAAGGGGCAGGAGGGGGATACTTTATCATGCAATTACTCTTGAACTGCAACTCTGACAGTATTGAAATAACACTCTCCACGGCCCAAATACTCTGAAGATTAATCGGAGTTGCTTTTGTTTGTGAAACATTACTTTCCCTTTAAAGTTTTAAACTCGTTTAGACAAAAATCTCCCCCCTCCCCTATCTTTTATGCAATTTATCCAGCTCATTGTTTTAGACTGTATTAAAATCCACCCCCTGCCCATAAGGATCTGATATTCTGGAAACTGAACTAATATACTCAACAATTTGACACATTTTTTGCTATCGCATTTATTGAGGGCATAGACATTTAGCCCTGCAATGTGCTGGATATCTCTCTCACACTCAAAGGGTTGATATCATTTAATAGCCTTGGGCTCTGGCAGAAGGTCCTTAGACCCACAATCCTGAGATCTACCATAATCTGAATGCTTGCTCGATGTCTGCCCTTATCTGGGCTTCTCTCCCAGCAGAACAGCACCTCCGCTTCAAATTAGCCAGAAGGGTGCTATTACCGTTCAAACAATCATCCCCTTAATTGCACAAGCTATGCTATTCCCGGTTGGGGGTTGTTTTATCTGGTTCCCACGAGATGAAAAAGTCCACTGCAGATTTAAATGCCCAGTGTCTCTCTTGCTTTAGGCCTCTCCCATGCTTCTCACTCCACTGACTACCACCTCCGTCCAAACCAGAGATCAAGGCTACATGGTTGCGAGACCACATATCCCTGCCACACTTGTTTCTGGATAATACTAGGCAAAGACGAGGATACTTGAAGTTGTGTGATATCTACCACACTGCTTCAGCATGACTTTTGCTTTAGCAGGGCTTTGGGGTCACTTTATGCTGTTCAAATATTTGTCTGATGTCCTAAAAGGCCACATACAAAAATTCACTGGTAGTGAACTGCATTCTAAAGCAGAGGTTCTCAACCCGTGCCCTCAGTGGCCACTAACAGGCCAGGACTTCTCTGCTAGAACACAAGTGTGTTGATCAGAGGCTCAGTCATATTGATTAACTCACCTGTGCTCTTAAAAGGAAATTCTAAAATCCTGGCCTGTTAATAGCCACTGAGGGCACGGTTTGAGAACCACTGTTCTAGAGCCAGGTTAGCCCAGTAGGATGAGGTTTTTGCCTACATATCATAAGGAGCTTCTTGTTCATGAGCCCATCTCTTCCCAAGAGTCCACTTCCATTACTTTGCCCAGAAGCATGGCCTTAGGCCACTCTCCCCCTGTTGGGACTACAGCTTCCATCATCAGGGACAGATTTCCCATTAGGCAAAGTAGGAAACTGCCTATAGAACTGAGTTCTGAGTGGAGCCTTAGCTGTGCTGGCCCCACCCAGATTCCTGGTTGTGGGTGTGGCCAGAAAGCAAATAGTGCTCCTGATTTTGGGAGGCTTGTCTGTTTACCAGTTTACAGACCCCTTTACTGACCATAATTTAACACCTTGGATACTAGATATGTCTCCAATGCATTGTTTTGCAATGCACTGTAGACCTCTCTTGTAGACAAAAGGGTTAAGAGCTTCCTTTGTGTTATTTGTTATAGGATAAGAATATACTATGTACCAGGCAACAGTAGGAGGGTCTAGAGGCTGGAGTCTTATGATAGGGGGTGTGGCCATGTGCAGAGCAGGGGAGGGCATTTGTGCCTTTGCCTACTGGTGCCTCAGATGTAAATGTGGCCCTGCCCATCATCTCAAACCAGCCAGCACCTGACTGAAAATGACAGGCCTTCAGGCCGGATTTCCCATTAGGCAGAATAGTAGTCTAGAGCACTAAATTTTGAGGGGAGGTGCCTTAGCTATGCTTGGCACACCCACATGTTGAGTTGTGGGTGTAGATAGAGCAATCATATTGTCCCTACACCTGTTTATATCCCTCATTTACAGGCTATTATTTAACCCCTTGGATGTTAGAGAGATCTAAGCAATGCGTTGGAGAGCTCTCTAACAACCAAGGGATTAAATGTTTTTTTTTTTTAGCTTATATGTTATAGGCTAAGGGTATTTTCTATACCAGGGAATAGTGGACGGGACTATGGATATAGTCATTTGAGTAGTGGGTGGTGTGGCCATGGGCAAGGTTAAGGGTACTTAGAATGCCTTGCCCAGGGTCACCTGGAATGTAAATCCAACCCTGGGCATTGTAGCCTCCAACAGCTGAAGAGTCAAGGTTGCTTACCCCACCTCAGACTCAGTGAAAACCCAGAATAGCCAGATAAAAGCTTTGCGGCTGCACTTCTGTGCTATGACATCAAGCAAACATGCTAGTCCCCACCAATTACCACACTGCTGAGTCTTTGGAATAACCTGACAAGTCCTTTGAAGCACAGAATGGAGACAAGCTTTGGTCCTGTCAGAGACTTTGTCCTGAGGAAGCATACAGGGTTAATTCTAATTGTAGAAATTAGCTGAAATTCTGTTTAAAATGTGTTCAAATTATCTCCTGTTAAAATAGTCAGGGACCTCTATGAGGAAAAATATACTAAATGACATTTATGGTGATAAAGTGGGTTTTGCCAGACATTCTTAGTATCTTATCTTATGAGAAAAACACTCCCCTATGAAAACGTCTAGGAAAACTGACAAATTTATATGACGTTTAATGCCCTCTTACATACATCACTGATGACATAAAAGCTGATTAAATGTAAGAAATAAAGTAGAGTAAGAGCTCCACCTAGAGTCTTGAGAGCATTATGACTGGGATTATCCACATTCCTTGAATAATTAGGGATATATTAATATCCAATTAGGGCATACCGGTGATGTCACGGTATAATGAGATGGATCTTTGTCCAATCATTGGAAAAAGGTGGGGATAACTGATAAGGAAAAATTTGTCAATATAATGCAAATACTCTTAGTTAAAGGTCTCTTTGTGATTTCCTGAATAAGAAGTTCCTGGGCTCTCTTGGCTGATGATCAAATTCCTGACCACACCTTATAACTTCAAGAATCCACACTGATTGACCTGGTAATTATATTTTATTTATTCTAATTCTGCCTAATTTCAAAATAAGTATATTTCCTCGATAATTGAGGAAAATTATATATATACATATTTGTCCATAGAAGCCTGGCCAGTTTTATGGAAAATATTATAATCTGCTATATATTTAGCATAGTCATTAAGAAATTATGCAGAATTAATTAATTAATTTATTATTATAAATTACCAATGATATCATAAAATAGAGATAGCAGTGAGATATATTTATCCTTGTTCATATTGGTTAATATAATTTTGAGTATGTCTAGAATATTGTGTTTCTGGTAAAATTATAATAGCTGATATTTAATCAAGGGAATTCTTGGAATTCATTATTAACTCTCTAACTGCTATTTGTCTAATTATTTGTGGTGTGCATTCTAAAATTCTTTGTATATGTGCCAGGCTTATATTTTGTAATTGAAGGTATTATCTCAATAGACAAAATAACTGCTGGGTGTGGCATCTGTTTAAACGTGTGGATTAACCCTTGGAGTGCCTATAGGTTTTATATAGGTTGCTATTGTCATAATATATGTTGCCTGAAGTTGGTTACTTTATAGACATATGTACTGGATTAATTCTGGTAGATTATTTATATAATCTTTGTTTGACTATATTAATTGCAATTTATATATTTTATTCAGAGGTATTCAATATTGAATTCAGTAGATAATTAAATTATACTGATTTAAATCTAGGATTTTATTCCAGTTATTCTCTAAATTTGATTAATATTGATATATGATACAAGGAATTGTTAGAGGAATTATTTAATTCATCTCACAATACCCCTTACATCATAATTGGCATAGCCTATACAGTTTCTGGGGCAGAGGTATTAAGAGACCCTGCAGCCAACTGTATTATATTAATGGTAACAATCAATTAACTTATTCTATGCTGCTGAATGCAATTATTGTTATTATACCTCTGAATATACCTATAGGTGGTTAACCCTTGCACCGCTGGTAATCTTTATGATAGTGTGGTTTGAGTTTCTATGTACCCATTATAATTGCTAGTCACTTATATATTTCATTGTTGCTGATATTTATATATACGTTGTATATTGTATTTTAATAAAATAGATATATTTTTGCACAAATATGAAGGATTGATTCTTGTGATCAATTCGTTATTGTGAAGTAGCGTGTCAATACATATTAAAGATAAAGTTCTCGAATTATATTTATTGTCAATTGCCTATTTAAGTGAAGAAATCCAACCTGAGTGGTTCTCTGTTTAACCCTTTGGATACCTTCATATAAATAGCCTGACAGTCCTCATGGGTAAGTGGTATGCCAGGCTGCACTCTCCACTTAATCTGTCAAAAGAAATGAGTGTTGGCACCGTGTTAGCCATAGAAATACAGGAGGCAATTATAGTCAAGTTGATACCTTTATTGGCTAACTAAGTAGATTTAGTATGCAAGCTTTCAAGACCTCTTAGGTCTCTTCCTCAGGCGTGTTATACAGATAAATATGAAAACTTATCTTATATACAAGTACACATTGCATTGTTTAGAATAGAAATCAGATGAGACAGCTCAGTCCAGACCCAGGTTCTTTGATCAGTCACTGGTGTGATGTAAATCTCTGTTCAGGCCATTACTTAAAGGGATAGTAATGTTTCACAAAAACAGCAGCTCCAATTAATCTTCATAGTATTTGGTCCATAGAGAGTATTATTTCAATACTGTCAGAGCTGTGGTTCAAGAGTAATTGAAGGATAAAGTTTCCCCCTCCCGCCCCTTAGTGTAAGCCATCTCTTCTCAGATGTGGAATCTGGTTATAAGACGAGACAGATATGAGGCAAAATTCTGTAAAGTGATTTTTTATATCACCAAGTTAGAAGTAAGAAAATATCTGAAGCATAAATATTGAAAAAAAAATATGAAAAAAATATTTATATATTATATACCAATAAAATAATGGATAAAATCGCCATTGTATTCCTCTAAAATAATAGGTTGTCTGTAAATAAAGTCATAAGCCAGTTTTATTCAGGAATAGTTTTATTTCTTATGTTTTTTAATAATTCCCTATACTATAATATTGAACCCACACCATATATCCTAGTGTTATCCTTAATTAACCATTTGAATGCTAGAGGTGTCTGTAATATCTAAGAGGTTAACAGCAATTTTTGTTCTCATTGAAAATAAAGCTGAAATTAAAATAGGTCAGCACACTGAATATTATTGCCCTTTATATTCTGTTATTATTCTATGTCACAGTGCACATACCCTGCAAAGCTATTTAGTGTTCAGAAGTGTAGGAATGTGGATCAAACCAATTTTACCATAATAGGGGGGTGGCAAGTTAACTATTTAGTGATTTAAAATGTGCTTTACACACTCTAATTGCTCCAGATGATTTTAGTACATTATGAAGACAGGCAGTGATGACATATCTGATCTTTTATGACAGTAACAACTGAATTTAATGCAAAACAAAGGTTTACCTCCCCCCACTTTCATTCAAATGGTTTGTCCCAATTTTCTCCCAGAATGCATTGCTTCCATACAAAATATTTCAAAACCAACTTAACTTAAAAAAACAAACCACTTCCCATGCCTTATTTCATGTGAAAGACATAGGGAACGCATTATAAACGCCACCTAGTTTGTTATGAGGCAAAATTCTGTAAACTGATTTTTTATATCACCAAGTTAGAAGTAAAAAAAATATCTGAAGCATAAATACTGGAAAAAAAAAAAAAAAAATTATGAAAAAAATATTTATATATTATATACCAATAAAATAATGGATAAAATTGACGTTAAATTCCTCCAAAATATTAGGCTGTATGTAAATAAAGTCATTATCCAGTTTTATTCAGGAATAGTTTTATTACTTATGTTTTTTAATAATTCCCTATACTATAATATTGAACCCACACCATATATACTAATGTTATCCTTAATTAACCAATTGAATGCTAGAGTTGTCTGTAATATATAAGAGGCTAATAGCAATTTTTCTTCTCATTGAAAATAAAGCTGAAATTAAGAGGTCAGCACACTGAATATTATTGCCCTTTATATGCTGTTAGTATTTTGTGTCACAGTGCACATACCCTGCAAAGCTATTTAGTGTTAAGAAGTGTAGGAATGTGAATCAAACCAATTTTACCATAATAGGGGGGTGGCAAGTTAACTATTTAGTGATTTAAAATGTGCTTTACACACTCTAATTGCGCCAGATGACTTTAATACATTATGAATATAGGCAGCGATGACATATATGAGCTTTTATGACAGTAAAAACTGAATTTATTGCAAAATAAAGATTTATGTCCCCCCCAAACGTTCATTCAAATGGTTTATCCCAATTTTCTCCCAGAATGCATTACGTCTATACAATATATTTCAAAACCAACTTGACTTAAAAAACAAACCACTTCCCTTGTCTTATTTCATGTGAAAGACATAGGGAACACATTATAAATGCCACTTAGCTTGTTATGAGGCAAAATTCTGTAAACTGATTTTTTATATCACAAAGTTAGAAATAAAAAAATATCTGAAGCATAAATACTAAAAAAAAAAAAAAAAAAAAATGGAAAAAATATTTATATACTATATACCAATAAAATAATGGATAAAATCGCCATTGTATGCCTCTAAAATATTAGGTTGTCTGTAAATAAAGTCATAAGCCAGTTTTATTCAGGAATAGTTTTATTTCTTATGTTTTTTAATAATTCCCTATACTATAATATTGAACCCACACCCTATATCCTAGTGTTATCCTTAATTAACCATTTGAATGCTAGAGGTGTCTGTAATATCGAAGTGGTTAACAGCAATGTTTGTTCTCATTGAGAGATAAAGCTGAAATTAAAAGAGGTCAGCACACTGAATATTATTGCCCTTTATATGCTTTTAGTATTCTATGTCACAGTGCACATACCCTGCAAAGCTATTTAGTGTTAAGATGTGTAGGAATCTGGATCAAACCAATTTTACCATAATAGTGGGTCGGCAAGTTAACTATTTAGTGATTTAAAATGTGCTTTACTCACTCTAATTGCTCCAGATCACTTTAATACAATATGAAGACAGGCAGTGATGACATATCTGAGATTCTTTGACAGTAAAAACTAAATTTAATGCAAAACAAAGATTTATGTCCTCCCCACTGTCATTCAAATGGTTTGTCCCAATTTTCTCCCAGAATGCATTTCTCCCATACAAAATATTTCAAAACCAACTTGACTTAAAAAACAAACCACTTCACTTGTCTTATTTCATGTGAAAGACATAGGGAACACATTATAAACACCACCTAGCTTGTTATGAGACAAAATTCTGAAAAGTAATTTTTTATATCCCTAAGTTAGAAATTAAAAACGTATCTGAAGCATAAATACTTAAAAAAAAAAAAAGAATAAAATATTTATATATTATATACCAATAAAATAATGGATAAAATCGCCATTATATTCCTCTAAAATATTAGGTTGTCTGTAAACAAAATCATAAGCCAGTTTTATTCAGTAATAGTTTTATTACTTATGTTTTTTAATAATTCCCTATACTATAATATTGAACCCACACCCTATATCCTAGTGTTATCCTTAATTAACCATTTGAATGCTAGAGGTGTCTGTAATATCGAAGAGGTTAACAGCAATTTTTGTTCTCATTTAAAATAAAGCTGAAATTAAAAGAGGTCAGCACACTGAATATTATTGCCCTTTATATGCTGTTAGTATTCTATGTCACAGTGCACATACCCTGCAAAGCTATTTAGTGTTAAGAAGTGTAGGAATCTGGATCAAACCAATTTTACCATAATAGGGGGGTGGCAAGTTAACTATTTAGTGATTTAAAATGTGCTTTACACACTCTAATTGCTTCAGATGACATTAATACAATATGAAGACAGGCAGTGATGACATATCTGAGCTTTTATGACAGTAAAAACTGAATTTAATGCAAAACAAAGGTTTACCTCCCCCCCACTTTCATTCAAATGGTTTGTCCCAATTTTCTCCCAGAATGCATTGCTTCCATACAAAATATTTCAAAACCAATTTGACTTAAAAAAACAAACTACTTCCCTTGCCTTATTTCATGTGAAAGTCACAGGGAACGCATTAAAAAAGCCACCTAGTTTGTTATGAGACAAAATTCTGTAAACTGATTTTTTATATCACCAAGTTAGAAGTAAAAAAATATCTGAAGAATAAATACTGAAAAAAAATATGAAAAAAATATTTATATATTATATAACAATAAAAAATGGATAAAATTGCCATTAAATTCCTCTAAAATATTAGGCTGTATATAAATAAAGTCATAAGCCAGTTTTATTCAGGAATAGTTTTATTACTTATGTTTTTTAATAATTCCCTATACTATAATATTGAACCCACACCCTATATCCTAATGTTATCATTAATTAACCATTTGAATGCTAGAGGTGTCTGTAATATATAAGAGGATAATAGCAATTTTTGTTCTCATTGAAAATAAAGCTGAAATTAAAAGAGGTCAGCACACTGAAATATTATTGCCCTTTATATGCTGTTAGTATTTTGTGTCACAGTGCACATACCCTGCACTGCTATTTAGTGTTAAGAAGTGTAGGAATGTGGATCAAACCAATTTTACCATAATAGGGGGGTGGCAAGTTAAATATTTAGTGATTTAAAATGTGCTTTCCACACTGTAATTGCTCCAGATGACTTTAATACATTATGAAGATAGGCAGTGATGACATATCTGAGCTTTTATGACAGTAAAAACTGAATTTATTGCAAAACAAAGATTTATGTCCTCCCCACTGTCATTCAAATGGTTTGTCCCAATTTTCTCCCAGAATGCATTGCTCCCATACAAAATATTTCAAAACCAACTTGACTTAAAAAACAAACTACTTCCCTTGCCTTATTTCATGTGAAAGTCACAGGGAACGCATTAAAAAAGCCACCTAGTTTGTTATGAGACAAAATTCTGTAAACTGATTTTTTATATCACCAAGTTAGAAGTAAACAAATATCTGAAGAATAAATACTGAAAAAAAAAATAAAAAAAAAATATTTATATATTATATAACAATAAAAAATGGATAAAATTGCCATTAAATTCCTCTAAAATATTAGGCTGTATGTAAATAAAGTCATAAGCCAGTTTTATTCAGGAATAGTTTTATTACTTATGTTTTTTAATAATTCCCTATACTATAATATTGAACCCACACCCTATATCCTAATGTTATCATTAATTAACCATTTGAATGCTAGAGGTGTCTGTAATATATAAGAGGATAATAGCAATTTTTGTTCTCATTGAAAATAAAGCTGAAATTAAAAGAGGTCAGCACACTGAAATATTATTGCCCTTTATATGCTGTTAGTATTTTGTGCCACAGTGCACATACCCTGCACTGCTATTTAGTGTTAAGAAGTGTAGGAATGTGGATCAAACCAATTTTACCATAATAGGGGGGTGGCAAGTTAAATATTTAGTGATTTAAAATGTGCTTTCCACACTGTAATTGCTCCAGATGACTTTAATACATTATGAAGATAGGCAGTGATGACATATCTGAGCTTTTATGACAGTAAACACTGAATTTATTGCAAAACAAAGATTTATGTCCTCCCCACTGTCATTCAAATGGTTTGTCCCAATTTTCTCCCAGAATGCATTGCTCCCATACAAAATATTTCAAAACCAACTTGACTTAAAAAACAAACCACTTCCCTTGTCTTATTTCATGTGAAAGACATAGGGAACACATTATAAACGCCACCTAGTTTGTTATGAGGCAAAATTCTGTAAAGTGATTTTTTTATATCCCCAAGTTAGAAATAAACAAATATCTGAAGCATAAATACTGAAAAAAAAAATTGAAAAAATATTTATATATTATATACCAATAAAATAATGGATAAAATCGCCGTTATATTCCTCTAAAATATTAGTTTGCCTGTAAATAAAGTCATAAGCCAGTTTTATTCAGGAATTGTTTTATTACTTATGTTTTTAATATTTCCCTATACTATAATATTGAACCCACACCCTATATCCTAGTTTTATCCTTAATTAACCATTTGAATGCTAGAGGTGTCTATAATATCTAAGAGGTTAACAGCAATTTTTGTTCTCATTGAAAATAAAGCTAAAATTAAAAGAGTTCAACACGCTCAATATTATTACCCTTTATATGCTGTTAGTTTTCTATGTCACAGTGCACATACCCTGCAAAGCTATTTAGTGTTAAGAAGTGTAGGAATCTGGATAAAACCAAATTTACCATAATAGAGGGGTGGCAAGTTAACTATTTAGTGATTTAAAATGAGCTTTAAACACTCTAATTGCTCCAGATGACTTTAATACAATATGAAGACAGGCAGTGATGACATATCTGAGCTTTTATGAAAGTAAAAACTGAATTTAATGCAAAACAAAGGTTTACCTCCCCCCCACTTTCATTCAAATGGTTTGTCCCAATTTTCTCCCAGAATGCATTGCTTCCATACAAAATATTTCAAAACCAATTTGACTTAAAAAAACAAACTACTTCCCTTGCCTTATTTCATGTGAAAGATATAGGGAACACATTATAAACGCCACCTAGTTTGTTATGAGGCAAAATTCTGTAAACTGATTTTTTATATCACAAAGTTAGAAATAAAAAAATATCTGAAGCATAAATACTGAAAAAAAAAAAAATGAAAAAAATATTTATATATTATATACCAATTAAATAATGGATAAAATCGCCATTGTATTCCTCTAAAATATTAGGTTGTCTGTAAATAAAGTCATAAGCCAGTTTTATTCAGGAATAGTTTTATTTCTTATGTTTTTTAATAATTCCCTATACTATAATATTGAACCCACACCCTATATCCTGGTGTTATCCTTAATTAACCATTTGAATGCTAGAGGTGTCTGTAATATCTAAGAGATTAACAGCAATTTTTGTTCTCATTGAAAATAAAGCTGAAATTAAAAGAGGTCAGCACACTGAATATTATTGCCCTTTATATGCTGTTATTATTCTATGTCACAGTGCACATACCCTGCAAAGCTATTTAGTGTTAAGAAGTGTAGGAATTTGGATCAAACCAATTTTACCATAATAGAGGGGTGGCAAGTTAACTATTTAGTGATTTAAAATGTGCTTTACACACTCTAATTGCTCCAGATGACTTTAATACAATATGAAGACAGGCAGTGATGACATATCTGAGCTTTTATGACAGTAAAAACTGAATTTAATGCAAAACAAAGATTTATGTCCTCCCCACTGTCATTCAAATGGTTTGTCCGAATTTTCTCCCAGAATGCATGGCTCCCATACAAAATATTTGAAAACCAAATTGACTTAAAAAACAAACCACTTCCCTTGTCTTATTTCATGTGAAAGACATAGGGAACACATTATAAACACCACCTAGTTTGTTATGAGACAAAATTCTGAAAAGTGTTTTATTATATCCCTAAGTTAGAAATAAAAAAATATCTGAAGCATAAATACTAACATAAAAAATAGAAAAACTATTTATATATTATATACCTATAAAATAATGGATAGAATCGCCGTAATATTCCTCTAAAATATTAGGTTGTCTGTAAATAAAGTCATAAGCCAGTTTTTTTCAGGTATAGTTTTATTACTTATGTTTTTTAATAATTCCCTATACTATAATATTGAACCCACACCCTATATCCTAGTGTTATCCTTAATTAACCATTTGAATGCTAGAGGTGTCTGTAATATCTAAGAGGTTAACAGCAATTTTTGTTCTCATTGAAAATAAAGCTGAAATTAAAAGAGGTCAGCACACTGAATATTATTGCCCTTTATATGCTGTTAGTATTCTATGTCACAGTGCACATACCCTGCAAAGCTATTTAGTGTTAAGAAGTGTAGGAATCTGGATCAAACCAATTTTACCATAATAGGGGGGTGGCAAGTTAACTATTTAGTGATTTAAAATGTGCTTTACACACTCTAATTGCTCTAGATGACTTTAATACAATATGAAGACAGGCAGTGATGACATATCTGAGCTTTTATGACAGTAAAAACTGAATTTAATGCAAAACAAATATTTATGTCCTCCCCACTTTCATTCAAATGGTTTGTCCCAATTTTCTCCCAGAATGCGTTGCTCCCATACAAAATATTTTAAAACCAACTTGACGTAAAAAACAAACCACTTCCCTTGTCTTATTTCATGTCAAAGACATAGGGAACACATTATAAACGCCACCTAGTTTGTTATGAGGCAAAATTGTGTAAACTGATTTTTTATATCACCAAGTTACAAAAAAAAATTATCTGAAGCAAAAATACTGAAAAAAAAAATATGAAAAAAATATTTATATATTATATACCAATAAAATAATGGATAAAATCGCCATTATATTCCTCTAAAATATTAGGTTGTCTGTAAATAAACTCATAAGCCAGTTTTATTCAGGAATAGTTTTATTACGTATGTTTTTTAATAATTCCCTATACTATAATATTGAACCCACACCCTATAGCCTAGTGTTATCCTTAATTAACCATTTGAATGCTAGAGGTGTCTGTAATATCTAAGAGGTTAACAGCAATTTTTGTTCTCATTGTAAATAAAGGTGAAATTAAAAGAGGTCAGAACACTGAATATTATTGCCCTTTATATGCTGTTAGTATTCTATGTCACAGTGCACATACCCTGCAAAGCTATTTAGTGTTAAGAAGTGTAGGAATCTGGATCAAACCAATTTTACCATAATACGGGGGTGGCAAGTTAACTATTTAGTGATTTAAAATGTGCTTTACACACTCTAATTGCTCCAGATGACTTTAATACAATATGAAGACAGGCAGTGATGACATATCTGAGCTTTTATGACAGTAAAAACTGAATTTAATACAAAACAAACATTTATGTCCTCCCCACTGTCATTCAAATGGTTTGTCCCAATTTTCTCCCAGAATGCATAGCTCCCATACAAAATATTTCAAAACCAACTTGATTTAAAAAAGAAACCACTTCCCTTGTCTTATTTCATGTGAAAGACATAGGGAACACATTATAAACGCCACCTAGTTTGTTATGAGACAAAATTCTGTAAAGTGATTTTTTATATCCCCAAGTTAGAAATAAACAAATATCTGAAGCATAAATACTGAAAAAAAAAAATGAAAAAAATATTTATATATTATATACTAGTAAAATAATGGATAAAATCGCCGTTATATTCCTTTAAAATATTATGTTGTCTGTAAATAAAGTCATACGCCAGTTTTATTCAGGAACAGTTTTATTACTTATGTTTTTTAATAATTCCCTAACCTATAATATTGAACCCACACCCTATATCCTAGTGTTAGCCTTAGTTAACCATTTGAATGCTAGAGGTGACTGTAATATATAAGAGGTTAACAGCAATTTTTGTTCTCATTGAAAATAAAGCTGAAATTAAAAGAGGTCAGCACACTGAATAGTATTGCCCTTTATATGCTGTTAGTATTCTATGTTACAGTGAACATACCTTGCAAAGCTAATTAGTGTTAAGAACTGTAGGAATCTGGATCAAACCAAATTTACCATAATGCGGGGGGTGGCAAGTTATCTATTTAGTGATTTAAAATGTGCTTTACACACTCTAATTACTCCAGATGATTTTAGTACATTATGAAGACAGGCAGTGATGACATATCTGATCTTTTATGACAGTAAAAACTGAATTTAATGCAAAACAAATATTTATCCCCCCCCACTTTCATTCAAATGGTTTGTCCCAATTTTCTCCCAGAATGCACTGCTTCCATACAAAATATTTCAAAACTAACGACTTAAAAAACAAACCCCTTCCCTTGTCTTATTTTATGTGAAAGACATAGGGAACACATTATTAACGCCACCTAGTTTGTTATTAGGCAAAATTCTGTAAACTGATTTTTTATATCACCAATTTAGAAGGAAATAAATATCTGAAGCATAAATACTGAAAAAAAATGAAAAAAATATTTATATATTATATACTAGTAAAATAATGGATAAAATTGCCGTTATAGTCTTCTAAAATATTAGGTTGTCTGTAAATAAAGTCATAAGCCAGTTTTATTCAGGAATAGTTTTATTACTTATGTTTTTTAATAATACCCTATACTATAATATTGATCCCACACCCTATATCCTAGTGTTATCCTTAATTAACTATTTGAATGCTAGAGGTGTCTGTAATATCTAAGAGATTAACAGCAATTTTTGATCTCATTGAAAATAAAGCTGAAATTAAAAGAGGTCAGCACACTGAATATTATTGCCCTTTATATGCTGTTATTATTCTATGTCACAGTGCACATACCCTGCAAAGCTATTTAGTGTTAAGAAGTGTAGGAATTTGGATCAAACCAATTTTACCATAATAGAGGGGTGGCAAGTTAACTATTTAGTGATTTAAAATGTGCTTTATACACTCTAATTGCTCCAGATGACTTTAATACAATATGAAGACAGGCAGTGATGACATATCTGAGCTTTTATGACAGTAAAAACTGAATTTAATGCAAAACAAAGATTTATGTCCTCCCCACTGTCATTCAAATGGTTTGTCCCAATTTTCTCCCAGAATGCATTGCTCCCATACAAAATATTTGAAAACCAAATTGACTTAAAAAACAAACCACTTCCCTTGTCTTATTTCATGTGAAAGACATAGGGAACACATTATAAACACCACCTAGTTTGTTATGAGACAAAATTCTGAAAAGTGTTTTTTTATATCCCTAAGTTAGAGAAAAAAAAATATCTGAAGCATAAATACTAAAAAAAAAAAAAAATAGAAAAAATATTTATATATTATATACCAATAAAATAATGGATAGAATCGCCGTAATATTCCTCTAAAACATAAGGTTGTCTGTAAATAAAGTCATAAGCCAGTTTTATTCAGTAATAGTTTTATTACTTATGTTTTTTAATAATTCCCTATACTATAATATTGAACCCACACCCTATATCCTAGTGTTATCCTTAATTAACCATTTGAATGCTAGAGGTGTCTGTAATATCGAAGAGTAAACAGAAATTTTTCTTCTCATTGAAAATAAAGCTGAAATTAAAAGAGGTCAGCACACTGAATAGTATTGCCCTTTATATGCTGTTAGTATTCTATGTCACAGTGCACATACCCTGCAAAGCTATTTAGTGTTAAGAAGTGTAGGAATCTGGATCAAACCAATTTTACCATAATAGGGGGGTGGCAAGTCAACTATTTAGTGATTTAAAATGTGCTTTACACACTGTAATTGCTCCAGATGACTTTAATACAATATGAAGACAGGCAGTGATGACATATCTGAGCTTTTATGACAGTAAAAACTGAATTTAATACAAAACAAAGATTTATGTCCTCCCCACTGTCATTCAAATGTTTTGTCCCAATTTTCTCCCAGAATAAATTGCTCCAATAAAAATATTTCAAAACCAACTTGACTTAAAAAACAAACCACTTCCCTTGTCTTATTTCATGTGAAAGACATAGGGAACACATTATAAACACCACCTAGTTTGTTATGAGACAAAATTCTGAAAAGTGTTTTTTTATATCCCTAAGTTAGAAATAAAAAAATATCTGAAGCATAAATACTAACATAAAAAATAGAAAAACTATTTATATATTATATACCTATAAAATAATGGATAGAATCGCCGTAATATTCCTCTAAAATATTAGGTTGTCTGTAAATAAAGTCATAAGCCAGTTTTTTTCAGGTATAGTTTTATTACTTATGTTTTTTAATAATTCCCTATACTATAATATTGAACCCACACCCTATATCCTAGTGTTATCCTTAATTAACCATTTGAATGCTAGAGATGTCTGTAATATCTAAGAGGTTAACAGCAATTTTTGTTCTCATTGAAAATAAAGCTGAAATTAAAAGAGGTCAGCACACTGAATATTATTGCCCTTTATATGCTGTTAGTATTCTATGTCACAGTGCACATACAATGCAAAGCTATTTAGTGTTAAGAAGTGTAGGAATCTGGATCAAACCAATTTTACCATAATAGGGGGGTGGCAAGTTAACTATTTAGTGATTAAAATGTGCTTTACACACTCTAATTGCTCTAGATGACTTTAATACAATATGAAGACAGGCAGTGATGACATATCTGAGCTTTTATGACAGTAAAAACTGAATTTAATGCAAAACAAATATTTATGTCCTCCCCACTTTCATTCAAATGGTTTGTCCCAATTTTCTCCCAGAATGCATTGCTCCCATACAAAATATTTTAAAACCAACTTGACGTAAAAAACAAACCACTTCCCTTGTCTTATTTCATGTCAAAGACATAGGGAACACATTATAAACGCCACCTAGTTTGTTATGAGGCAAAATTGTGTAAACTGATTTTTTATATCACCAAGTTATAAATAAAAAATTATCTGAAGCAAAAATACTGAAAAAAAAAAAATATGAAAAAAATATTTATATATTATATACCAATAAAATAATGGATAAAATCGCCATTATATTCCTCTAAAATATTAGGTTGTCTGTAAATAAACTCATAAGCCAGTTTTATTCAGGAATAGTTTTATTACGTATGTTTTTTAATAATTCCCTATACTATAATATTGAACCCACACCCTATAGCCTAGTGTTATCCTTAATTAACCATTTGAATGCTAGAGGTGTCTGTAATATCTAAGAGGTTAACAGCAATTTTTGTTCTCATTGTAAATAAAGGTGAAATTAAAAGAGGTCAGAACACTGAATATTATTGCCCTTTATATGCTGTTAGTATTCTATGTCACAGTGCACATACCCTGCAAAGCTATTTAGTATTAAGAAGTGTAGGAATCTGGATCAAACCAATTTTACCATAATAGGGGGGTGGCAAGTTAACTATTTAGTGATTAAAATGTGCTTTACACACTCTAATTGCTCTAGATGACTTTAATACAATATGAAGACAGGCAGTGATGACATATCTGAGCTTTTATGACAGTAAAAACTGAATTTAATGCAAAACAAATATTTATGTCCTCCCCACTTTCATTCAAATGATTTGTCCCAATTTTCTCCCAGAATGCATAGCTCCCATACAAAATATTTTAAAACCAACTTGACGTAAAAAACAAACCACTTCCCTTGTCTTATTTCATGTCAAAGACATAGGGAACACATTATAAACGCCACCTAGTTTGTTATGAGGCAAAATTGTGTAAACTGATTTTTTATATCACCAAGTTATAAATAAAAAATTATCTGAAGCAAAAATACTGAAAAAAAAAAAATATGAAAAAAATATTTATATATTATATACCAATAAAATAATGGATAAAATCGCCATTATATTCCTCTAAAATATTAGGTTGTCTGTAAATAAACTCATAAGCCAGTTTTATTCAGGAATAGTTTTATTACGTATGTTTTTTAATAATTCCCTATACTATAATATTGAACCCACACCCTATAGCCTAGTGTTATCCTTAATTAACCATTTGAATGCTAGAGGTGTCTGTAATATCTAAGAGGTTAACAGCAATTTTTGTTCTCATTGTAAATAAAGGTGAAATTAAAAGAGGTCAGAACACTGAATATTATTGCCCTTTATATGCTGTTAGTATTCTATGTCACAGTGCACATACCCTGCAAAGCTATTTAGTGTTAAGAAGTGTAGGAATGTGGATCAAACCAATTTTACCATAATAGGGGGGTGGCAAGTTAAATATTTAGTGATTTAAAATGTGCTTTCCACACTGTAATTGCTCCAGATGACTTTAATACATTATGAAGATAGGCAGTGATGACATATCTGAGCTTTTATGACAGTAAAAACTGAATTTATTGCAAAACAAAGATTTATGTCCTCCCCACTGTCATTCAAATGGTTTGTCCCAATTTTCTCCCAGAATGCATTGCTCCCATACAAAATATTTCAAAACCAACTTGACTTAAAAAACAAACTACTTCCCTTGCCTTATTTCATGTGAAAGTCACAGGGAACGCATTAAAAAAGCCACCTAGTTTGTTATGAGACAAAATTCTGTAAACTGATTTTTTATATCACCAAGTTAGAAGTAAACAAATATCTGAAGAATAAATACTGAAAAAAAAATATGAAAAAAATATTTATATATTATATAACAATAAAAAATGGATAAAATTGCCATTAAATGCCTCTAAAATATTAGGCTGTATGTAAATAAAGTCATAAGCCAGTTTTATTCAGGAATAGTTTTATTACTTATGTTTTTTAATAATTCCCTATACTATAATATTGAACCCACACCCTATATCCTAATGTTATCATTAATTAACCATTTGAATGCTAGAGGTGTCTGTAATATATAAGAGGATAATAACAATTTTTGTTCTCATTGAAAATAAAGCTGAAATTAAAAGAGGTCAGCACACTGAAATATTATTGCCCTTTATATGCTGTTAGTATTTTGTGCCACAGTGCACATACCCTGCACTGCTATTTAGTGTTAAGAAGTGTAGGAATGTGGATCAAACCAATTTTACCATAATAGGGGGGTGGCAAGTTAAATATTTAGTGATTTAAAATGTGCTTTCCACACTGTAATTGCTCCAGATGACTTTAATACATTATGAAGATAGGCAGTGATGACATATCTGAGCTTTTATGACAGTAAAAACTGAATTTATTGCAAAACAAAGATTTATGTCCTCCCCACTGTCATTCAAATGGTTTGTCCCAATTTTCTCCCAGAATGCATTGCTCCCATACAAAATATTTCAAAACCAACTTGACTTAAAAAACAAACCACTTCCCTTGTCTTATTTCATGTGAAAGACATAGGGAACACATTATAAATGCCACCTAGTTTGTTATGAGGCAAAATTCTGTAAAGTGATTTTTTTATATCCCCAAGTTTGAAATAAACAAATATCTGAAGCATAAATACTGAAAAAAAAAATGGAAAAAATATTTATATATTATATACCAATAAAATAATGGATAAAATCGCCGTTATATTCCTCTAAAATATTAGTTTGCCTGTAAATAAAGTCATAAGCCAGTTTTATTCAGGAATTGTTTTATTACTTATGTTTTTAATATTTCCCTATACTATAATATTGAACCCACACCCTATATCCTAGTTTTATCCTTAATTAACCATTTGAATGCTAGAGGTGTCTATAATATCTAAGAGGTTAACAGCAATTTTTGTTCTCATTGAAAATAAAGCTAAAATTAAAAGAGTTCAACACGCTCAATATTATTACCCTTTATATGCTGTTAGTTTTCTATGTCACAGTGCACATACCCTGCAAAGCTATTTAGTGTTAAGAAGTGTAGGAATCTGGATAAAACCAAATTTACCATAATAGAGGGGTGGCAAGTTAACTATTTAGTGATTTAAAATGAGCTTTAAACACTCTAATTGCTCCAGATGACTTTAATACAATATGAAGACAGGCAGTGATGACATATCTGAGCTTTTATGAAAGTAAAAACTGAATTTAATGCAAAACAAAGGTTTACCTCCCCCCCACTTTCATTCAAATGGTTTGTCCCAATTTTCTCACAGAATGCATTGCTTCCATACAAAATATTTCAAAACCAATTTGACTTAAAAAAACAAACTACTTCCCTTGCCTTATTTCATGTGAAAGACATAGGGAACACATTATAAACGCCACCTAGTTTGTTATGAGGCAAAATTCTGTAAACTGATTTTTTATATCACAAAGTTAGAAATAAAAAAATATCTGAAGCATAAATACTGAAAAAAAAAATATGAAAAAAATATTTATATATTATATACCAATTAAATAATGGATAAAATCGCCATTGTATTCCTCTAAAATATTAGGTTGTCTGTAAATAAAGTCATAAGCCAGTTTTATTCAGGAATAGTTTTATTTCTTATGTTTTTTAATAATTCCCTATACTATAATATTGAACCCACACCCTATATCCTGGTGTTATCCTTAATTAACCATTTGAATGCTAGAGGTGTCTGTAATATCTAAGAGATTAACAGCAATTTTTGTTCTCATTGAAAATAAAGCTGAAATTAAAAGAGGTCAGCACACTGAATATTATTACCCTTTATATGCTGTTATTATTCTATGTCACAGTGCACATACCCTGCAAAGCTATTTAGTGTTAAGAAGTGTAGGAATTTGGATCAAACCAATTTTACCATAATATAGGGGTGGCAAGTTAACTATTTAGTGATTTAAAATGTGCTTTACACACTCTAATTGCTCCAGATGACTTTAATACAATATGAAGACAGGCAGTGATGACATATCTGAGCTTTTATGACAGTAAAAACTGAATTTAATGCAAAACAAAGATTTATGTCCTCCCCACTGTCATTCAAATGGTTTGTGCCAATTTTCTCCCAGAATGCATGGCTCCCATACAAAATATTTGAAAACCAAATTGACTTAAAAAACAAACCACTTCCCTTGTCTTATTTCATGTGAAAGACATAGGGAACACATTATAAACACCACCTAGTTTGTTATGAGACACAATTCTGAAAAGTGTTTTTTTATATCCCTAAGTTAGAGAAAAAAAAATATCTGAAGCATAAATACTAAAAAAAAAAAAATAGTAAAAATATTTATATATTATATACCAATAAAATAATGGATAGAATCGCCGTAATATTCCTCTAAAACATAAGGTTGTCTGTAAATAAAGTCATAAGCCAGTTTTATTCAGTAATAGTTTTATTACTTATGTTTTTTAATAATTCCCTATACTATAATATTGAACCCACACCCTATATCCTAGTGTTATCCTTAATTAACCATTTGAATGCTAGAGGTGTCTGTAATATCGAAGAGTAAACAGCAATTTTTCTTCTCATTGAAAATAAAGCTGAAATTAAAAGAGGTCAGCACACTGAATAGTATTGCCCTTTATATGCTGTTAGTATTCTATGTCACAGTGCACATACCCTGCAAAGCTATTTAGTGTTAAGAAGTGTAGGAATCTGGATAAAACCAAATTTACCATAATAGAGGGGTGGCAAGTTAACTATTTAGTGATTTAAAATGAGCTTTAAACACTCTAATTGCTCCAGATGACTTTAATACAATATGAAGACAGGCAGTGATGACATATCTGAGCTTTTATGAAAGTAAAAACTGAATTTAATGCAAAACAAAGGTTTACCTCCCCCCCACTTTCATTCAAATGGTTTGTCCCAATTTTCTCACAGAATGCATTGCTTCCATACAAAATATTTCAAAACCAATTTGACTTAAAAAAACAAACTACTTCCCTTGCCTTATTTCATGTGAAAGACATAGGGAACACATTATAAACGCCACCTAGTTTGTTATGAGGCAAAATTCTGTAAACTGATTTTTTATATCACAAAGTTAGAAATAAAAAAATATCTGAAGCATAAATACTGAAAAAAAAAATATGAAAAAAATATTTATATATTATATACCAATTAAATAATGGATAAAATCGCCATTGTATTCCTCTAAAATATTAGGTTGTCTGTAAATAAAGTCATAAGCCAGTTTTATTCAGGAATAGTTTTATTTCTTATGTTTTTTAATAATTCCCTATACTATAATATTGAACCCACACCCTATATCCTGGTGTTATCCTTAATTAACCATTTGAATGCTAGAGGTGTCTGTAATATCTAAGAGATTAACAGCAATTTTTGTTCTCATTGAAAATAAAGCTGAAATTAAAAGAGGTCAGCACACTGAATATTATTACCCTTTATATGCTGTTATTATTCTATGTCACAGTGCACATACCCTGCAAAGCTATTTAGTGTTAAGAAGTGTAGGAATTTGGATCAAACCAATTTTACCATAATAGAGGGGTGGCAAGTTAACTATTTAGTGATTTAAAATGTGCTTTACACACTCTAATTGCTCCAGATGACTTTAATACAATATGAAGACAGGCAGTGATGACATATCTGAGCTTTTATGACAGTAAAAACTGAATTTAATGCAAAACAAAGATTTATGTCCTCCCCACTGTCATTCAAATGGTTTGTGCCAATTTTCTCCCAGAATGCATGGCTCCCATACAAAATATTTGAAAACCAAATTGACTTAAAAAACAAACCACTTCCCTTGTCTTATTTCATGTGAAAGACATAGGGAACACATTATAAACACCACCTAGTTTGTTATGAGACACAATTCTGAAAAGTGTTTTTTTATATCCCTAAGTTAGAGAAAAAAAAATATCTGAAGCATAAATACTAAAAAAAAAAAAAAAATAGTAAAAATATTTATATATTATATACCAATAAAATAATGGATAGAATCGCCGTAATATTCCTCTAAAACATAAGGTTGTCTGTAAATAAAGTCATAAGCCAGTTTTATTCAGTAATAGTTTTATTACTTATGTTTTTTAATAATTCCCTATACTATAATATTGAACCCACACCCTATATCCTAGTGTTATCCTTAATTAACCATTTGAATGCTAGAGGTGTCTGTAATATCGAAGAGTAAACAGCAATTTTTCTTCTCATTGAAAATAAAGCTGAAATTAAAAGAGGTCAGCACACTGAATAGTATTGCCCTTTATATGCTGTTAGTATTCTATGTCACAGTGCACATACCCTGCAAAGCTATTTAGTGTTAAGAAGTGTAGGAATCTGGATCAAACCAATTTTACCATAATAGGGGGGTGGCAAGTCAACTATTTAGTGATTTAAAATGTGCTTTACACACTGTAATTGCTCCAGATGACTTTAATACAATATGAAGACAGGCAGTGATGACATATCTGAGCTTTTATGACAGTAAAAACTGAATTTAATACAAAACAAAGATTTATGTCCTCCCCACTGTCATTCAAATGTTTTGTCCCAATTTTCTCCCAGAATAAATTGCTCCAATAAAAATATTTCAAAACCAACTTGACTTAAAAAACAAACCACTTCCCTTGTCTTATTTCATGTGAAAGACATAGGGAACACATTATAAACACCACCTAGTTTGTTATGAGACAAAATTCTGAAAAGTGTTTTTTTATATCCCTAAGTTAGAAATAAAAAAATATCTGAAGCATAAATACTAACATAAAAAATAGAAAAACTATTTATATATTATATACCTATAAAATAATGGATAGAATCGCCGTAATATTCCTCTAAAATATTAGGTTGTCTGTAAATAAAGTCATAAGCCAGTTTTTTTCAGGTATAGTTTTATTACTTATGTTTTTTAATAATTCCCTATACTATAATATTGAACCCACACCCTATATCCTAGTGTTATCCTTAATTAACCATTTGAATGCTAGAGGTGTCTGTAATATCTAAGAGGTTAACAGCAATTTTTGTTCTCATTGAAAATAAAGCTGAAATTAAAAGAGGTCAGCACACTGAATATTATTGCCCTTTATATGCTGTTAGTATTCTATGTCACAGTGCACATACCCTGCAAAGCTATTTAGTGTTAAGAAGTGTAGGAATCTGGATCAAACCAATTTTACCATAATAGGGGGGTGGCAAGTTAACTATTTAGTGATTAAAATGTGCTTTACACACTCTAATTGCTCCAGATGACTTTAATACAATATGAAGACAGGCAGTGATGACATATCTGAGCTTTTATGACAGTAAAAACTGAATTTAATGCAAAACAAATATTTATGTCCTCCCCACTTTCATTCAAATGGTTTGTCCCAATTTTCTCCCAGAATGCATTGCTCCCATACAAAATATTTTAAAATCAACTTGACGTAAAAAACAAACCACTTCCCTTGTCTTATTTCATGTCAAAGACATAGGGAACACATTATAAACGCCACCTAGTTTGTTATGAGGCAAAATTGTGTAAACTGATTTTTTATATCACCAAGTTATAAATAAAAAATTATCTGAAGCAAAAATACTGAAAAAAAAAAAAATATGAAAAAAATATTTATATATTATATACCAATAAAATAATGGATAAAATCGCCATTATATTCCTCTAAAATATTAGGTTGTCTGTAAATAAACTCATAAGCCAGTTTTATTCAGGAATAGTTTTATTACGTATGTTTTTTAATAATTCCCTATACTATAATATTGAACCCACACCCTATAGCCTAGTGTTATCCTTAATTAACCATTTGAATGCTAGAGGTGTCTGTAATATCTAAGAGGTTAACAGCAATTTTTGTTCTCATTGTAAATAAAGGTGAAATTAAAAGAGGTTAGAACACTGAATATTATTGCCCTTTATATGCTGTTAGTATTCTATGTCACAGTGCACATACCCTGCAAAGCTATTTAGTGTTAAGAAGTGTAGGAATCTGCATCAAACCAATTTTACCATAATACGGGGGTGGCAAGTTAACTATTTAGTGATTTAAAATGTGCTTTACACACTCTAATTGCTTCAGATGACTTTAATACAATATGAAGACAGGCAGTGATGACATATCTGAGCTTTTATGACAGTAAAAACTGAATTTAATACAAAACAAACATTTATGTCCTCCCCACTGTCATTCAAATGGTTTGTCCCAATTTTCTCCCAGAATGCATTGCTCCCATAGAAAATATTTCAAAACCAACTTGATTTAAAAAAGAAACCACTTCCCTTGTCTTATTTCATGTGAAAGACATAGGGAACACATTATAAAAGCCACCTAGTTTGTTATGAGACAAAATTCTGTAAAGTGATTTTTTATATCCCCAAGTTAGAAATAAACAAATATCTGAAGCATAAATACTGAAAAAAAACTGGAAAAAATATTTATATATTATATACTAGTAAAATAATGGATAAAATCGCCGTTATATTCCTTTAAAATATTATGTTGTCTGTAAATAAAGTCATACGCCAGTTTTATTCAGGAACAGTTTTATTACTTATGTTTTTTAATAATTCCCTAACCTATAATATTGAACCCACACCCTATATCCTAGTGTTATCCTTAGTTAACCATTTGAATGCTAGAGGTGACTGTAATATATAAGAGGTTAACAGCAATTTTTGTTCTCATTGAAAATAAAGCTGAAATTAAAAGAGGTCAGCACACTGAATAGTATTGCCCTTTATATGCTGTTAGTATTCTATGTTACAGTGAACATACCTTGCAAAGCTAATTAGTGTTAAGAACTGTAGGAATCTGGATCAAACCAAATTTACCATAATGCGGGGGGTGGCAAGTTATCTATTTAGTGATTTAAAATGTGCTTTACACACTCTAATTACTCCAGATGATTTTAGTACATTATGAAGACAGGCAGTGATGACATATCTGATCTTTTATGACAGTAAAAACTGAATTTAATGCAAAACAAATATTTATCCCCCCCCACTTTCATTCAAATGGTTTGTCCCAATTTTCTCCCAGAATGCAATGCTTCCATACAAAATATTTCAAAACTAACGACTTAAAAAACAAACCCCTTCCCTTGTCTTATTTTATGTGAAAGACATAGGGAACACATTATAAACGCCACCTAGTTTGTTATTAGGCAAAATTCTGTAAACTGATTTTTTATATCACCAATTTAGAAGGAAATAAATATCTGAAGCATAAATACTGAAAAAAAAAATGAAAAAAATATTTATATATTATATACTAGTAAAATAATGGATAAAATTGCCGTTATATTCTTCTAAAATATTAGGTTGTCTGTAAATAAAGTCATAAGCCAGTTTTATTCAGGAATAGTTTTATTACTTATGTTTTTTAATAATACCCTATACTATAATATTGATCCCACACCCTATATCCTAGTGTTATCCTTAATTAACTATTTGAATGCTAGAGGTGTCTGTAATATCTAAGAGATTAACAGCAATTTTTGATCTCATTGAAAATAAAGCTGAAATTAAAAGAGGTCAGCACACTGAATATTATTGCCCTTTATATGCTGTTATTATTCTATGTCACAGTGCACATACCCTGCAAAGCTATTTAGTGTTAAGAAGTGTAGGAATTTGGATCAAACCAATTTTACCATAATAGAGGGGTGGCAAGTTAACTATTTAGTGATTTAAAATGTGCTTTACACACTCTAATTGCTCCAGATGACTTTAATACAATATGAAGACAGGCAGTGATGACATATCTGAGCTTTTATGACAGTAAAAACTGAATTTAATGCAAAACAAAGATTTATGTCCTCCCCACTGTCATTCAAATGGTTTGTCCCAATTTTCTCCCAGAATGCATTGCTCCCATACAAAATATTTGAAAACCAAATTGACTTAAAAAACAAACCACTTCCCTTGTCTTATTTCATGTGAAAGACATAGGGAACACATTATAAACACCACCTAGTTTGTTATGAGACAAAATTCTGAAAAGTGTTTTTTTATATCCCTAAGTTAGAGAAAAAAAAATATCTGAAGCATAAATACTAAAAAAAAAAAAAAAATAGAAAAAATATTTATATATTATATACCAATAAAATAATGGATAGAATCGCCGTAATATTCCTCTAAAACATAAGGTTGTCTGTAAATAAAGTCATAAGCCAGTTTTATTCAGTAATAGTTTTATTACTTATGTTTTTTAATAATTCCCTATACTATAATATTGAACCCACACCCTATATCCTAGTGTTATCCTTAATTAACCATTTGAATGCTAGAGGTGTCTGTAATATCGAAGAGTAAACAGCAATTTTTCTTCTCATTGAAATAAAGCTGAAATTAAAAGAGGTCAGCACACTGAATAGTATTGCCCTTTATATGCTGTTAGTATTCTATGTCACAGTGCACATACCCTGCAAAGCTATTTAGTGTTAAGAAGTGTAGGAATCTGGATCAAACCAATTTTACCATAATAGGGGGGTGGCAAGTCAACTATTTAGTGATTTAAAATGTGCTTTACACACTGTAATTGCTCCAGATGACTTTAATACAATATGAAGACAGGCAGTGATGACATATCTGAGCTTTTATGACAGTAAAAACTGAATTTAATACAAAACAAAGATTTATGTCCTCCCCACTGTCATTCAAATGTTTTGTCCCAATTTTCTCCCAGAATAAATTGCTCCAATAAAAATATTTCAAAACCAACTTGACTTAAAAAACAAACCACTTCCCTTGTCTTATTTCATGTGAAAGACATAGGGAACACATTATAAACACCACCTAGTTTGTTATGAGACAAAATTCTGAAAAGTGTTTTTTTATATCCCTAAGTTAGAAATAAAAAAATATCTGAAGCATAAATACTAACATAAAAAATAGAAAAACTATTTATATATTATATACCTATAAAATAATGGATAGAATCACCGTAATATTCCTCTAAAATATTAGGTTGTCTGTAAATAAAGTCATAAGCCAGTTTTTTTCAGGTATAGTTTTATTACTTATGTTTTTTAATAATTCCCTATACTATAATATTGAACCCACACCCTATATCCTAGTGTTATCCTTAATTAACCATTTGAATGCTAGAGGTGTCTGTAATATCTAAGAGGTTAACAGCAATTTTTGTTCTCATTGAAAATAAAGCTGAAATTAAAAGAGGTCAGCACACTGAATATTATTGCCCTTTATATGCTGTTAGTATTCTATGTCACAGTGCACATACCCCGCAAAGCTATTTAGTGTTAAGAAGTGTAGGAATCTGGATCAAACCAATTTTACCATAATAGGGGGGTGGCAAGTTAACTATTTAGTGATTTAAAATGTGCTTTACACACTCTAATTGCTCCAGATGACTTTAATACAATATGAAGTCAGGCAGTGATGACATATCTGAGCTTTTATGACAGTAAAAACTGAATTTAATACAAAACAAACATTTATGTCCTCCCCACTGTCATTCAAATGGTTTGTCCCAATTTTCTCCCAGAATGCATTGCTCCCATACAAAATATTTCAAAACCAACTTGATTTAAAAAACAAACCACTTCTCTTGTCTTATTTCATGTGAAAGACATAGGGAACACATTATAAACGCCACCTAGTTTGTTATGAGACAAAATTCTGTAAAGTGATTTTTTATATCCCCAAGTTGGAAATAAACAAATATCTGAAGCATAAATACTGAAAAAAAAAATGAAAAAAATATTTATATATTATATACTAGTAAAATAATGGATAAAATCGCCGTTATATTCCTTTAAAATATTATGTTGTCTGTAAATAAAGTCATACGCCAGTTTTATTCAGGAACAGTTTTATTACTTATGTTTTTTAATAATTCCCTAACCTATAATATTGAACCCACACCCTATATCCTAGTGTTATCCTTAGTTAACCATTTGAATGCTAGAGGTGACTGTAATATATAAGAGGTTAACAGCAATTTTTGTTCTCATTGAAAATAAAGCTGAAATTAAAAGAGGTCAGCACACTGAATAGTATTGCCCTTTATATGCTGTTAGTATTCTATGTTACAGTGAACATACCTTGCAAAGCTAATTAGTGTTAAGAACTGTAGGAATCTGGATCAAACCAAATTTACCATAATGCGGGGGGTGGCAAGTTATCTATTTAGTGATTTAAAATGTGCTTTACACACTCTAATTACTCCAGATGATTTTAGTACATTATGAAGACAGGCAGTGATGACATATCTGATCTTTTATGACAGTAAAAACTGAATTTAATGCAAAACAAATATTTATCCCCCCCCCACTTTCATTCAAATGGTTTGTCCCAATTTTCTCCCAGAATGCACTGCTTCCATACAAAATATTTCAAAACTAACGACTTAAAAAACAAACCCCTTCCCTTGTCTTATTTTATGTGAAAGACATAGGGAACACATTATAAACGCCACCTAGTTTGTTATTAGGCAAAATTCTGTAAACTGATTTTTTATATCACCAATTTAGAAGTAAATAAATATCTGAAGCATAAATACTGAAAAAAAATGAAAAAAATATTTATATATTATATACTAGTAAAATAATGGATAAAATTGCCGTTATATTCTTCTAAAATATTAGGTTGTCTGTAAATAAAGTCATAAGCCAGTTTTATTCAGGAATAGTTTTATTACTTATGTTTTTTAATAATACCCTATACTATAATATTGATCCCACACCCTATATCCTAGTGTTATCCTTAATTAACTATTTGAATGCTAGAGGTGTCTGTAATATCTAAGAGATTAACAGCAATTTTTGATCTCATTGAAAATAAAGCTGAAATTAAAAGAGGTCAGCACACTGAATATTATTCCCCTTTATATGCTGTTAGTATTCTATGTCACAGTGCACATACCCTGCAAAGCTATTTAGTGTTAAGAAGTGTAGGAATCTGGATCAAACCAATTTTACCATAATAGGGGGGTGGCAAGTTAACTATTTAGTGATTTAAAATGTGCTTTACACACTCTAATTGCTCCAGATGACTTTAATACAATATGAAGACAGGCAGTGATGACATATCTGAGCTTTTATAACAGTAAAAACTGAATTTAATGCAAAAAAACAAAGATTTATGTCCTCCCCACTGTCATTCAAATGGTTTGTCCCAATTTTCTCCAAGAATGCATTGCTCCCATACAAAATATTTCAAAACCAACTTGACTTAAAAAACAAATCACTTCCCTTGTCTTATTTCATGTGAAAGACATAGGGAACACATTATAAACGCCACCTAGTTTGTTATGAGGCAAAATTCTGTAAACTGATTTTTTATATCACCAAGTTAGAAATAAAAAATTATCTGAAGCATAAATACTGAAAAAAAAAAAATACGAAAAAATATTTATATATTATATACCAATAAAATAATGGATAAAATTGCCATTATATTCCTCTAAAATATTAGGTTGTCTGTAAATAAAGTCATAAGCCAGTTTTATTCAGGAATAGATTTATTACTTATGTTTTATAATAATTCCCTATACTATAATATTGAACTCACACCCTATATCCTAGTGTTATCCTTAATTAACCATTTGAATGCTAGAGGTGTCTGTAATATATAAGAGGTTAACAGCAATTTTTGTTCTCATTGAAAATAAAGCTGAAATTAAAAGAGGTCAGCACACTGAATAGTATTGCCCTTTATATGCTGTTAGTATTCTATGTTACACTGCACATACCCTGCAAAGCTATTTAGTGTTAAGAAGTGTAGGAATCTGGATCAAACCAAATTTATCATAATAGTGGGGGTGGCAAGTTAACTATTTAGTGATTTAAAATATGCTTTACACACTCTAATTGCTCCAGATGATTTTAATACATTATGAAGACAGGCAGTGATGACATAGCTGAGATTTTATGACAGTAAAAACGGAATTTAAGGCAAAACAAAGATTTATGTCCCCCCACACTGTCATTCAAATGGTTTGTCCCAATTTGTCCCAGAATGCATTGCTCCCATACAAAATATTTCAAAACCAACTTGACTTAAAAAACAAACCACTTCACTTGTCTTATTTCATGTGAAAGACATAGGGAACACATTATAAACGCCACCTAGTTTGTTATGAGACAAAATTCTGTAAAGTGATTTTTTATATCCCCAAGTTAGAAATAAACAAATATCTGAAGCATAAATACTGAAAAAAAAAATGAAAAAAATATCTATATATTATATACTAGTAAAATAATGGATAAAAGCGCCGTTATATTCCTCTAAAATATTAGGTTGTCTGTAAATAAAGTCATAAGCCAGTTTTATTCAGGAATAGTTTTATTACTTATGTTTTTTAATAATTCCCTATACTATAATATTGAACCCACACCCTATATCCTAGTGTTATCCTTAATTAACCATTTGAATGCTAGAGGTGTCTGTAATATATAAGAGGTTAACAGCAATTTTTGTTCTCATTGAAAATAAAGCTGAAATTAAAAGAGGTCAGCACACTGAATAGTATTGCCCTTTATATGCTGTTAGTATTCTATGTTACAGTGCACATACCTTGCAAAGCTAATTAGTGTTAAGAAGTGTAGGAATCTGGATCAAACCAAATCTACCATAATGCGGGGGTGGCAAGTTATCTATTTAGTGATTTAAAATGTGCTTTACACACTCTAATTACTCCAGATGATTTTAGTACATTATGAAGACAGGCAGTGATGACATATCTGATCTTTTATGACAGTAAAAACTGAATTTAATGCAAAACAAATATTTATCCCCCCCCCCCACTTTCATTCAAATGGTTTGTCCCAATTTTCTCCCAGAATGCAAGGCTTCCATACAAAATATTTCAAAACTAACTTCACTTAAAAAACAAACCACTTCCCTTGTCTTATTTTATGTGAAAGACATTGGGAACACATTATAAACGCCACCTAGTTTGTTATGAGGCAAAATTCTGTAAACTGATTTTTTTAAATCACCAAGTTAGAAGTAAATAAATATCTGAAGCATAAATACTGAAAAAAAAATGAAAAAAATATTTATATATTATATACTAGTAAAATAATGGATAAAATTGCCGTTATATTCCTCTAAAATATTAGGTTGTCTGTAAATAAAGTCATAAGCCAGTTTTATTCAGGAATAGTTTTATTACTTATGTTTTTTAATAATTCCCTATACTATAATATTGAACCCACACCCTATATCCTAGTGTTATCCTTAATTAACCATTTGAATGCTAGAGGTGTCTGTAATATCTAAGAGGTTAACAGCAATTTTTGTTCTCATTGAAAATAAAGCTGAAATTAAAAGAGGTCAGCACACTGAATATTATTGCCCTTTATATGCTGTTAGTATTCTATGTCACAGTGCACATACCCTGCAAAGCTATTTAGTGTTAAGAAGTGTAGGAATCTGGATCAAACCAATTTTACCATAATAGGGGGGTGGCAAGTTAACTATTTAGTGATTAAAATGTGCTTTACACACTCTAATTGCTCTAGATGACTTTAATACAATATGAAGACAGGCAGTGATGACATATCTGAGTTTTTATGACAGTAAAAACTGAATTTATTGCAAAACAAATATTTATGTCCTCCCCACTTTCATTCAAATGGTTTGTCCCAATTTTCTCCCAGAATGCATGCTACCATACAAAATATTTTAAAACCAACTTGACGTAAAAAACAAACCACTTCCCTTGTCTTATTTCATGTCAAAGACATAGGGAACACATTATAAACGCCACCTAGTTTGTTATGAGGCAAAATTGTGTAAACTGATTTTTTATATCACCAAGTTATAAATAAAAAATTATCTGAAGCAAAAATACTGAAAAAAAAAAATATGAAAAAAATATTTATATATTATATACCAATAAAATAATGGATAAAATCGCCATTATATTCCTCTAAAATATTAGGTTGTCTGTAAATAAACTCATAAGCCAGTTTTATTCAGGAATAGTTTTATTACGTATGTTTTTTAATAATTCCCTATACTATAATATTGAACCCACACCCTATAGCCTAGTGTTATCCTTAATTAACCATTTGAATGCTAGAGGTGTCTGTAATATCTAAGAGGTTAACAGCAATTTTTGTTCTCATTGTAAATAAAGGTGAAATTAAAAGAGGTCAGAACACTGAATATTATTGCCCTTTATATGCTGTTAGTATTCTATTTCACAGTGCACATACCCTGCAAAGCTATTTAGTGTTAAGAAGTGTAGGAATCTGGATCAAACCAATTTTACCATAATACGGGGGTGGCAAGTTAACTATTTAGTGATTTAAAATGTGCTTTACACACTCTAATTGCTCCAGATGACTTTAATACAATATGAAGACAGGCAGTGATGACATATCTGAGATTTTATGACAGTAAAAAATGAATTTAATACAAAACAAACATTTATGTCCTCCCCACTGTCATTCAAATGGTTTGTCCCAATTTTCTCCCAGAATGCATTGCTCCCATACAAAATATTTCAAAACCAACTTGATTTAAAAAAGAAACCACTTCCCTTGTCTTATTTCATGTGAAAGACATAGGGAACACATTATAAACGCCACCTAGTTTGTTATGAGACAAAATTCTGTAAAGTGATTTTTTATATCCCCAAGTTAGAAATAAACAAATATCTGAAGCATGAATACTGAAAAAAAAAAAATGAAAAAAATATTTATATATTATATACTAGTAAAATAATGGATAAAATCGTCGTTATATTCCTTTAAAATATTATGTTGTCTGTAAATAAAGTCATACGCCAGTTTTATTCAGGAACAGTTTTATTACTTATGTTTTTTAATAATTCCCTAACCTATAATATTGAACCCACACCCTATATCCTAGTGTTATCCTTAGTTAACCATTTGAATGCTAGAGGTGACTGTAATATATAAGAGGTTAACAGCAATTTTTGTTCTCATTGAAAATAAAGCTGAAATTAAAACAGGTCAGCACACTGAATAGTATTGCCCTTTATATGCTGTTAGTATTCTATGTTACAGTGAACATACCTTGCAAAGCTAATTAGTGTTAAGAACTGTAGGAATCTGGATCAAACCAAATTTACCATAATGCGGGGGGTGGCAAGTTATCTATTTAGTGATTTAAAATGTGCTTGACACACTCTAATTACTCCAGATGATTTTAGTACATTATGAAGACAGGCAGTGATGACATATCTGATCTTTTATGACAGTAAAAACTGAATTTAATGCAAAACAAATATTTATCCCCCCCCACTTTCATTCAAATGGTTTGTCCCAATTTTCTCCCAGAATGCACTGCTTCCATACAAAATATTTCAAAACTAACGACTTAAAAAACAAACCCCTTCCCTTGTCTTATTTTATGTGAAAGACATAGGGAACACATTATAAACGCCACCTAGTTTGTTATTAGGCAAAATTCTGTAAACTGATTTTTTATATCACCAATTTAGAAGGAAATAAATATCTGAAGCATAAATACTGAAAAAAAATGAAAAAAATATTTATATATTATATACTAGTAAAATAATGGATAAAATTGCCGTTATATTCTTCTAAAATATTAGGTTGTCTGTAAATAAAGTCATAAGCCAGTTTTATTCAGGAATAGTTTTATTACTTCTGTTTTTTAATAATACCCTATACTATAATATTGATCCCACACCCTATATCCTAGTGTTATCCTTAATTAACTATTTGAATGCTAGAGGTGTCTGTAATATCTAAGAGATTAACAGCAATTTTTGATCTCATTGAAAATAAAGCTGAAATTAAAAGAGGTCAGCACACTGAATATTATTGCCCTTTATATGCTGTTATTATTCTATGTCACAGTGCACATACCCTGCAAAGCTATTTAGTGTTAAGAAGTGTAGGAATTTGGATCAAACCAATTTTACCATAATAGAGGGGTGGCAAGTTAACTATTTAGTGATTTAAAATGTGTTTTACACACTCTAATTGCTCCAGATGACTTTAATACAATATGAAGACAGGCAGTGATGACATATCTGAGCTTTTATGACAGTAAAAACTGAATTTAATGCAAAACAAAGATTTATGTCCTCCCCACTGTCATTCAAATGGTTTGTCCCAATTTTCTCCCAGAATGCATTGCTCCCATACAAAATATTTGAAAACCAAATTGACTTAAAAAACAAACCACTTCCCTTGTCTTATTTCATGTGAAAGACATAGGGAACACATTATAAACACCACCTAGTTTGTTATGAGACAAAATTCTGAAAAGTGTTTTTTTATATCCCTAAGTTAGAGAAAAAAAAATATCTGAAGCATAAATACTAAAAAAAAAAAAAAAAATAGAAAAAATATTTATATATTATATACCAATAAAATAATGGATAGAATCGCCGTAATATTCCTCTAAAACATAAGGTTGTCTGTAAATAAAGTCATAAGCCAGTTTTATTCAGTAATAGTTTTATTACTTATGTTTTTTAATAATTCCCTATACTATAATATTGAACCCACACCCTATATCCTAGTGTTATCCTTAATTAACCATTTGAATGCTAGAGGTGTCTGTAATATCGAAGAGTAAACAGCAATTTTTCTTCTCATTGAAAATAAAGCTGAAATTAAAAGAGGTCAGCACACTGAATAGTATTGCCCTTTATATGCTGTTAGTATTCTATGTCACAGTGCACATACCCTGCAAAGCTATTTAGTGTTAAGAAGTGTAGGAATCTGGATCATACCAATTTTACCATAATAGGGGGGTGGCAAGTCAACTATTTAGTGATTTAAAATGTGCTTTACACACTGTAATTGCTCCAGATGACTTTAATACAATATGAAGACAGGCAGTGATGACATATCTGAGCTTTTATGACAGTAAAAACTGAATTTAATACAAAACAAAGATTTATGTCCTCCCCACTGTCATTCAAATGTTTTGTCCCAATTTTCTCCCAGAATAAATTGCTCCAATAAAAATATTTCAAAACCAACTTGACTTAAAAAACAAACCACTTCCCTTGTCTTATTTCATGTGAAAGACATAGGGAACACATTATAAACACCACCTAGTTTGTTATGAGACAAAATTCTGAAAAGTGTTTTTTTATATCCCTAAGTTAGAAATAAAAAAATATCTGAAGCATAAATACTAACATAAAAAATAGAAAAACTATTTATATATTATATACCTATAAAATAATGGATAGAATCGCCGTAATATTCCTCTAAAATATTAGGTTGTCTGTAAATAAAGTCATAAGCCAGCTTTTTTCAGGTATAGTTTTATTACTTATGTTTTTTAATAATTCCCTATACTATAATATTGAACCCACACCCTATATCCTAGTGTTATCCTTAATTAACCATTTGAATGCTAGAGGTGTCTGTAATATCTAAGAGGTTAACAGCAATTTTTGTTCTCATTGAAAATAAAGCTGAAATTAAAAGAGGTCAGCACACTGAATATTATTGCCCTTTATATGCTGTTAGTATTCTATGTCACAGTGCACATACCCTACAAAGCTATTTAGTGTTAAGAAGTGTAGGAATCTGGATCAAACCAATTTTACCATAATAGGGGGGTGTCAAGTTAACTATTTAGTGATTAAAATGTGCTTTACACACTCTAATTGCTCTAGATGACTTTAATACAATATGAAGACAGGCAGTGATGACATATCTGAGCTTTTATGACAGTAAAAACTGAATTTAATGCAAAACAAATATTTATGTCCTCCCCACTTTCATTCAAATGGTTTGTCCCAATTTTCTCCCAGAATGCATTGCTCCCATACAAAATATTTTAAAACCAACTTGACGTAAAAAACAAACCACTTCCCTTGTCTTATTTCATGTGAAAGACATAGGGAACACATTATAAACGCCACCTAGTTTGTTATGAGGCAAAATTGTGTAAACTGATTTTTTATATCACCAAGTTATAAATAAAAAATTATCTGAAGCAAAAATACTGAAAAAAAAAAAATGAAAAAATATTTATATATTATATACCAATAAAATAATGGATAAAATCGCCATTATATTCCTCTAAAATATTAGGTTGTCTGTAAATAAACTCATAAGCCAGTTTTATTCAGGAATAGTTTTATTACGTATGTTTTTTAATAATTCCCTATACTATAATATTGAACCCACACCCTATAGCCTAGTGTTATCCTTAATTAACCATTTGAATGCTAGAGGTGTCTGTAATATCTAAGAGGTTAACAGCAATTTTTGTTCTCATTGTAAATAAAGGTGAAATTAAAAGAGGTCAGAACACTGAATATTATTGCCCTTTATATGCTGTTAGTATTCTATGTCACAGTGCACATACCGTGCAAAGCTATTTAGTGTTAAGAAGTGTAGGAATCTGGATCAAACCAATTTTACCATAATACGGGGGTGGCAAGTTAACTATTTAGTGATTTAAAATGTGCTTTACACACTCTAATTGCTCCAGATGACTTTAATACATTATGAAGATAGGCAGTGATGACATATCTGAGCTTTTATGACAGTAAAAACTGAATTTATTGCAAAACAAAGATTTATGTCCTCCCCACTGTCATTCAAATGGTTTGTCCCAATTTTCTCCCAGAATGCATTGCTCCCATACAAAATATTTCAAAACCAACTTGACTTAAAAAACAAACTACTTCCCTTGCCTTATTTCATGTGAAAGTCACAGGGAACGCATTAAAAAAGCCACCTAGTTTGTTATGAGACAAAATTCTGTAAACTGATTTTTTATATCACCAAGTTAGAAGTAAACAAATATCTGAAGAATAAATACTGAAAAAAAAATATGAAAAAAATATTTATATATTATATAACAATAAAAAATGGATAAAATTGCCATTAAATTCCTCTAAAATATTAGGCTGTATGTAAATAAAGTCTTAAGCCAGTTTTATTCAGGAATAGTTTTATTACTTATGTTTTTTAATAATTCCCTATACTATAATATTGAACCCACACCCTATATCCTAATGTTATCATTAATTAACCATTTGAATGCTAGAGGTGTCTGTAATATATAAGAGGATAATAGCAATTTTTGTTCTCATTGAAAATAAAGCTGAAATTAAAAGAGGTCAGCACACTGAAATATTATTGCCCTTTATATGCTGTTAGTATTTTGTGCCACAGTGCACATACCCTGCACTGCTATTTAGTGTTAAGAAGTGTAGGAATGTGGATCAAACCAATTTTACCATAATAGGGGGGTGGCAAGTTAAATATTTAGTGATTTAAAATGTGCTTTCCACACTGTAATTGCTCCAGATGACTTTAATACATTATGAAGATAGGCAGTGATGACATATCTGAGCTTTTATGACAGTAAAAACTGAATTTATTGCAAAACAAAGATTTATGTCCTCCCCACTGTCATTCAAATGGTTTGTCCCAATTTTCTCCCAGAATGCATTGCTCCCATACAAAATATTTCAAAACCAACTTGACTTAAAAAACAAACCACTTCCCTTGTCTTATTTCATGTGAAAGACATAGGGAACACATTATAAACGCCACCTAGTTTGTTATGAGGCAAAATTCTGTAAAGTGATTTTTTTATATCCCCAAGTTTGAAATAAACAAATATCTGAAGCATAAATACTGAAAAAAAAAATGGAAAAAATATTTATATATTATATACCAATAAAATAATGGATAATATCGCCGTTATATTCCTCTAAAATATTAGTTTGCCTGTAAATAAAGTCATAAGCCAGTTTTATTCAGGAATTGTTTTATTACTTATGTTTTTAATATTTCCCTATACTATAATATTGAACCCACTCCCTATATCCTAGTTTTATCCTTAATTAACCATTTGAATGCTAGAGGTGTCTATAATATCTAAGAGGTTAACAGCAATTTTTGTTCTCATTGAAAATAAAGCTAAAATTAAAAGAGTTCAACACGCTCAATATTATTACCCTTTATATGCTGTTAGTTTTCTATGTCACAGTGCACATACCCTGCAAAGCTATTTAGTGTTAAGAAGTGTAGGAATCTGGATAAAACCAAATTTACCATAATAGAGGGGTGGCAAGTTAACTATTTAGTGATTTAAAATGAGCTTTAAACACTCTAATTGCTCCAGATGACTTTAATACAATATGAAGACAGGCAGTGATGACATATCTGAGCTTTTATGAAAGTAAAAACTGAATTTAATGCAAAACAAAGGTTTACCTCCCCCCCACTTTCATTCAAATGGTTTGTCCCAATTTTCTCCCAGAATGCATTGCTTCCATACAAAATATTTCAAAACCAATTTGACTTAAAAAAACAAACTACTTCCCTTGCCTTATTTCATGTGAAAGACATAGGGAACACATTATAAACGCCACCTAGTTTGTTATGAGGCAAAATTCTGTAAACTGATTTTTTATATCACAAAGTTAGAAATAAAAAAATATCTGAAGCATAAATACTGAAAAAAAAAAATATAAAAAAAATATTTATATATTATATACCAATAAAATAATGGATAAAATCGCCATTGTATTCCTCTAAAATAATAGGTTGTCTGTAAATAAAGTCATAAGCCAGTTTTATTCAGTAATAGTTTTATTACTTATGTTTTTTAATAATTCCCTATACTATAATATTGAACCCACACCCTATATCCTAGTGTTATCCTTAATTAACCATTTGAATGCTAGAGGTGTCTGTAATATCGAAGAGTAAACAGCAATTTTTCTTCTCATTGAAAATAAAGCTGAAATTAAAAGAGGTCAGCACACTGAATAGTATTGCCCTTTATATGCTGTTAGTATTCTATGTCACAGTGCACATACCCTGCAAAGCTATTTAGTGTTAAGAAGTGTAGGAATCTGGATCAAACCAATTTTACCATAATAGGGGGGTGGCAAGTCAACTATTTAGTGATTTAAAATGTGCTTTACACACTGTAATTGCTCCAGATGACTTTAATACAATATGAAGACAGGCAGTGATGACATATCTGAGCTTTTATGACAGTAAAAACTGAATTTAATACAAAACAAAGATTTATGTCCTCCCCACTGTCATTCAAATGTTTTGTCCCAATTTTCTCCCAGAATAAATTGCTCCAATAAAAATATTTCAAAACCAACTTGACTTAAAAAACAAACCACTTCCCTTGTCTTATTTCATGTGAAAGACATAGGGAACACATTATAAACACCACCTAGTTTGTTATGAGACAAAATTCTGAAAAGTGTTTTTTTATATCCCTAAGTTATAGTGATGAGCGAGCACCCCAATGCTCGGATGTTCGGGTGCTCTGACCGAGCACCCCCTGAGGCTCGAGTGCTCGGCCGAGCATCCGAGCCCCATTGAAGTCAATGGGAGGACTCGAGCATTACACCAGGCACCCCCTGCTCTGATGAGGGGAGGGTGCCTGGTCCATAGGAAAAGGGCAGAAAAAGATGGAAACACTACAGAAATGGTTCAGGGACAGCATAGGGAGGATGTCTGGATGCACCTTGGACTCCAATATCGCTGCTGGGAACGATCTTTCGCCCGTAGTACGCCATTTTTACAGACTGACCATAAAACACACAAAAAGGAAAATAAAAACGACTTTAGGCGAAAAATTGTTACCAAACAATATTTGCTGTATATTTACTTGTATATCATCTGCAAATTATCCCAAAAATTTCCTTGATTTTCGGAAGTGAGGCCATGATTAAGAGGGAAACGTGCGCAGAGGCAAATTCTCCCAAAAATTTCCTTGATTTTCAGAACTGAGGCCATGATTAAGAGGGAAACGTGCGCAGAGGCAAATTCTCCCAAAAATTTCCTTGATTTTCAGAACTGAGGCCATGATTAAGAGGGAAACGTGCGCTGAGCTGACCATCTAAAACATTATGGGTGAGGGTCTGCTGCAGAGCTGACCATCCTAAACATTATATGCGAAGGCCCGCTAGTGAGCTGACGCTATAAAACATTATATGAGAGGGCCCGCTAGAGAGCTGACCCAATAAAACATTATATGAGAAGGCCCGCTGGTGAGCTGACCTATATAAAAATTGTCAAACAGGGCCCGCTGGTGAGCTGGCCCTATATAAAAATTATATCACAGGGCCCGCTGGTGAGCTGGCCCTATATAAAAATTATATCCCAGGGCACGCTGGTGAGCTGGCCCTATATAAAAATTATATCCCAGGGCATATGGAAGAGGAGGAGGAGGATGAGAAGATTAAGAGTCAACCATATACCCGTTTTTTGGGTGGAAGGGGTGAATGGGAATACAGAGTATTCCCATCATTGTAAATAACATATATAAAGTGAGTTTATGTTCCCCCGGGGCTTTCCTCCAGTGGAGTGGAGAAGTCAGGGGAAATCCAGGCCTTGTTCATTTTTATAAGTGTCAACCTATCAGCATTGTCGGTGGAAAGGCGGATACGCTTATCTGTTATGATGCCACCAGCAGCACTAAATACCCGCTCAGACAGAACGCTGGCGGCAGGGCAGGCCAGCACCTCCAAGGCGTAGAGTGCCAGTTCATACCACGTGTCCAGCTTGGACACCCAGTAGTTGTAAGGCACAGAGGGATCATTGAGGACGCTGACACGGTCTGCTACGTACTCCTTCACCATCTTCCAAAACTTTTCCCTCCTTGTGACACTAGGCTGCGCATCAGGGTGAGGGTGCTGGCGGGGTGTCATGAAGGTGTCCCACGCCTTGGAGAGTGTTGCCCTGCCTTTCTCGGAACTGCTGTGTGCTCCCCTTTTCTCCCCTTCTCGGTTGGCCAAGGTAGCACGTACTCTGCCGCCAGCGTTGTCAGATGGAAAATTTTGGAGCAATTTTTCGACAAGAACCTTCTGGTATTGCAACATTTTGCTTGTCCTCTCCACCGGAGGAATGAGAGATGAGAAATTCTCTTTGTAGCGGGGGTCCAGAAGGGTGAACACCCAGTAATCCGTGTTGTCTAAAATGCGTACAACGCGTGGGTCACGGGAAAGGCAGCCTAACATAAAGTCAGCCATGTGTGCCAGAGTACCAACAGTCAAGATTTCGCTGTCCTCACCAGGAGGATGACTCTCAATCTCCTCATCCTCTTCCTCCTCTTCTGCCCACCCACGCTGAAGAGATGGAACTAAAGTTCCATGGCTACCCTCTGTAGCGGAGGCAACCGTGTCTTCCTCCTCCTCCTCCTCCTCCTCCTCCGCCTCCTCCAATTGTCGCTGAGAAGACGAAGTGAGGGTGCTCTGGCTATCACCTTGTGTAAGCTCTTCCTCCCCCATTTCCACCTCTTCCACATGCAAAGCGTCGGTTTTAATTGTGAGCAGCGAGCGTTTCAGTAGACACAGAAGTGGGATGGTTACACTGATAATAGCGTTATCGCCGCTCACCATCTGTGTCAATTCCTCAAAATTGCGTAAAACCTCACAGAGGTCTGACATCCATTCCCACTCCTCACTTCTGATTACAGGAAGTTGAACGGAGAGGCGACGACCGTGTAACAGCTGGTACTCCACTACTGCCCTCTGCTGCTCACAAAGCCGGGCCAACATGTGGAAGGTGGAGTTCCAGCGCGTGCTCACGTCACACAGCAGCCGGTGAGCTGGCAATTGTAAGCGCTGCTGCAGCTTCAACAGGCCGGCTGAAGCTGTTGATGACTTACGGAAATGTGCACACACGCGGCGCACCTTGGTCAAGAGATCATGCACATTGGGGTAGGTTTTTAGAAATCGCTGCACCACTAAATTAAATACATGCGCTAGGCATGGTACGTGTGTGAGCTTGCCGAGCTCCAAAGCCGCCACCAAGTTACGCCCATTATCACACACAACCATGCCTGCTTGCAGGTTGAGTGGCGAGAGCCACTGCTCGGTCTGGTGACTAATCCCCTGCAACAGCTCTGAGGCCGTGTGCTGTTTGTCCCCAAGGCAGATCAGCTTCAGCACGGCCTGTTGACGCTTCCCCACTGCAGTGCTACACTGCTTCCAGCTACTGGCTGATGGGGGAGTGGCGGTGTGTGTAGAGAATTCGGAGGTGGAAACGGAGGAGGAGGAGCCAATAACGTAGGTGCTGGTGGAAACCCTGATGGAGGTAGGGCCCGCAATCCTCGGCGTGGGTAGCACCCGTGCCATCCCAGGGTCCGAGTCGCTCCCAGCCTCCACGACATTCACCCAGTGTGCCGTCAGGGAAATGTAGCGTCCCTGGCCACAAGCACTTGTCCATGTGTCAGTCGTTAAGTGGACCTTCCCAGTAACTGCGTTGGTCAGGGCACGGGTGATGTTACGGGACACATGGTGGTGTAATGCGGGGATGGCACACCGGGAAAAGTAGTGGTGGCTGGGGACCGCGTACCGAGGGACAGCTGCTGCCATCAGGCTGCGGAAGGACTCAGTGTCCACAAGCCTAAATGGCAGCATTTCGATGGCCAGTAATTTTGAAAGGTGTGAGGTTAGTGCTATGGCCTGTGGGTGGGTGGCTGGGTACTTTCTCTTGCGCTCAAATGCCTGGGGTAACGACATTTGGACGCTGTGCTGGGACAGGGAAGTGGATGTGGTCGCTGATGGTGCTTCAGATGCTACAGGTGCAGGGCGGGAGGTATGCGGGCCTGCGCCTTCGACAGGCGATTGGCCGGCACCGAAATCAGGGGAAGAGGAGGCAGTGGTGTGGCCTGCAGACACAGATGGGCGATCCAGGCGTTCCTCCCACTTACTACGGTGCTTGGATGCCATGTGTCGGATCATGCTGGTGGTGGTGAGGTTTCTAGTGTTCATGCCTCGGCTCATTCTGGTGTGGCACAGGTTGCAAACTACAATTCTTTTGTCGTCCGCACTTTCCTTAAAAAAACGCCATACCGCGGAACACCTACCCCTTGGCAAGGTAGATTTACGCAAGGGGGTGCTCCGTGGAACATTTGCGGGCCGGTTTGGTGCGGTCCGCCTTCTTTCTGTAGCCACACCACTGCCTCTTCCAGCCTGTTGCGGTGCTGCAGATGGCTCACCCTCAGGACTGCTGTCATCGCTCGGCTCTACACCTTCCCAGGTGGGGTCAGTCACCTCATCGTCCACCAAGTCCTCCTCCACTTCCTCACTCTGATCATCCTCCTCAAGTCTTGATCCCACCACATACTCAGTCATTGACAACTGTATAACATTCTCCTCAACAAGGTCTTGAGACGGAAATAGTGGTTGATTTAATGGCAACTGTGTCTCATCATCATCATCACCCACTACTTCCTTTGACCTTAAATGCCGTTCACATCTGTCATCTTCTTGAGATTGGGTAGCCTCTAGAGGTTGTGAATCAGGGCACAAGATGTCATGTTCCTCTGCAAGCGTGCTTGGAGAGAGGGTCAAATGAAGGATTGGTGATGAGACGAGCTCCTCACTATATCCCAGTGTGGGATCACTTCTTTGACCAGACCGTGTATGGTGGGAGGAAGGATGATCAGAGTGAGGATTATGTTGACCAGACTCTTGGCTACTGAGAGTGGACTTGGTGGAAGACAGGGTGGTGCTTAACCGACTGGAAGCAGTATCAGCTGTCATCCAACCGACCACCTGTTCGCAGTGGTCGGACCTCGAGAGTGATGTCCTGCGACGCCCTGTAAAATTACACATGAAGCTAGGTATGGTGGATGTCTTTCTTTCTTGTGCTCTGGCACCAGGCACAGTTTCTCCGCGTCCTGACCCGCGCCCTGAACTTTCAGGATCACGTCCACTTCCCCGTCCCTTTTTACCCGCCTTCTTCATCTTACACAGAATATGTGACTTTAATATTTGAGTTTGAAAACTTAACAGTATTTCTTATTATTCTGCAACTGTACAGAGTACACAGAATAGGCTGTTAAACGGCGGTGAAACACACTGAATGGAATATGTGACTTTAATATTTGAGTTTGAAAACTTAACAGTATTTCTTATTATTCTGCAACTGTACAGAGTACACAGAATAGGCTGTTAAACGGCGGTGAAACACACTGAATGGAATATGTGACTTTAATATTTGAGTTTGAAAACTTAACAGTATTTCTTACTATTCTGCAACTGTGCAGAGTACACAGAATAGGCTGTTAAACGGCGGTGAAACACACTGAATGGAATATGTGACTTTAATATTTGAGTTTGAAAACTTAACAGTATTTCTTACTATTCTGCAACTGTGCAGAGTACACAGAATAGGCTGTTAAACGGCGGTGAAACACACTGAATGGAATATGTGACTTTAATATTTGAGTTTGAAAACTTAACAGTATTTCTTACTATTCTGCAACTGTGCAGAGTACACAGAATAGGCTGTTAAACGGCGGTGAAACACACTGAATGGAATATGTGACTTTAATATTTGAGTTTGAAAACTTAACAGTATTTCTTACTATTCTGCAACTGTGCAGAGTACACAGAATAGGCTGTTAAACGGCGGTGAAACACACTGAATGGAATATGTGACTTTAATATTTGAGTTTGAAAACTTAACAGTATTTCTTATTATTCTGCAACTGTACAGAGTACACAGAATAGGCTGTTAAACGGCGGTGAAACACACTGAATGGAATATGTGACTTTAATATTTGAGTTTGAAAACTTAACAGTATTTCTTATTATTCTGCAACTGTGCAGAGTACACAGAATAGGCTGTTAAACGGCGGTGAAACACACTGAATGGAATATGTGACTTGAATATCTGAGTTTGAAAACTTAACAGTATTTCTTATTATTCTGCAACTGTACAGAGTACACAGAATAGGCTGTTAAACGGCGGTGAAACACACTGAATGGAATATGTGACTTTAATATTTGAGTTTGAAAACTTAACAGTATTTCTTATTATTCTGCAACTGTACAGAGTACACAGAATAGGCTGTTAAACGGCGGTGAAACACACTGAATGGAATATGTGACTTTAATATTTGAGTTTGAAAACTTAACAGTATTTCTTATTATTCTGCAACTGTACAGAGTACACAGAATAGGCTGTTAAACGGCGGTGAAACACACTGAATGGAATATGTGACTTTAATATTTGAGTTTGAAAACTTAACAGTATTTCTTACTATTCTGCAACTGTGCAGAGTACACAGAATAGGCTGTTAAACGGCGGTGAAACACACTGAATGGAATATGTGACTTTAATATTTGAGTTTGAAAACTTAACAGTATTTCTTATTATTCTGCAACTGTACAGAGTACACAGAATAGGCTGTTAAACGGCGGTGAAACACACTGAATGGAATATGTGACTTTAATATTTGAGTTTGAAAACTTAACAGTATTTCTTATTATTCTGCAACTGTACAGAGTACACAGAATAGGCTGTTAAACGGCGGTGAAACACACTGAATGGAATATGTGACTTTAATATTTGAGTTTGAAAACTTAACAGTATTTCTTATTATTCTGCAACTGTACAGAGTACACAGAATAGGCTGTTAAACGGCGGTGAAACACACTGAATGGAATATGTGACTTTAATATTTGAGTTTGAAAACTTAACAGTATTTCTTACTATTCTGCAACTGTGCAGAGTACACAGAATAGGCTGTTAAACGGCGGTGAAACACACTGAATGGAATATGTGACTTTAATATTTGAGTTTGAAAACTTAACAGTATTTCTTATTATTCTGCAACTGTACAGAGTACACAGAATAGGCTGTTAAACGGCGGTGAAACACACTGAATGGAATATGTGACTTTAATATTTGAGTTTGAAAATTTAACAGTATTTCTTATTATTCTGCAACTGTACAGAGTACACAGAATAGGCTGTTAAACAGCGGTGAAACACACTGAATGGAATATGTGACTTTAATATTTGAGTTTGAAAACTTAACAGTATTTCTTATTATTCTGCAACTGTACAGAGTACACAGAATAGGCTGTTAAACGGCGGTGAAACACACTGAATGGAATATGTGACTTTAATATTTGAGTTTGAAAACTTAACAGTATTTCTTATTATTCTGCAACTGTACAGAGTACACAGAATAGGCTGTTAAACGGCGGTGAAACACACTGAATGGAATATGTGACTTTAATATTTGAGTTTGAAAACTTAACAGTATTTCTTATTATTCTGCAACTGTACAGAGTACACAGAATAGGCTGTTAAACGGCGGTGAAACACACTGAATGGAATATGTGACTTTAATATTTGAGTTTGAAAACTTAACAGTATTTCTTATTATTCTGCAACTGTACAGAGTACACAGAATAGGCTGTTAAACGGCGGTGAAACACACTGAATGGAATATGTGACTTTAATATTTGAGTTTGAAAACTTAACAGTATTTCTTATTATTCTGCAACTGTACAGAGTACACAGAATAGGCTGTTAAACGGCGGTGAAACACACTGAATGGAATATGTGACTTTAATATTTGAGTTTGAAGACTTAACAGTATTTCTTCCTATTCTGCAACTGTACAGAGTACACAGAATAGGCTGTTAAACGGCGGTGAAACACACTGAATGGAATATGTGACTTTAATATTTGAGTTTGAAAACTTAACAGTATTTCTTATTATTCTGCAACTGTACAGAGTACACAGAATAGGCTGTTAAACGGCGGTGAAACACACTGAATGGAATATGTGACTTTAATATTTTAGTTTGAAAACTTAACAGTATTTCTTATTATTCTGCAACTCTGCAGAGTACACAGAAAAGGCTGCTAAACTGCGGTGAAACACACTGAATGGAATATGTGACTTTGATATTTTAGTTTGAAGACTTAACAGTATTTCTTCCTATTCTGCAACTCTGCACAGTACACAGAATAGGCTGCTAAACTGCGGCGAAGCACACTGAATGGAATATGTGACTTTGATATTTTAGTTTGAAGACTTAACAGTATTTCTTCCTATTCTGCAACTCTGCACAGTACACAGAATAGGCTGCTAAACTGCGGCGAAGCACACTGAATGGAATATGTGACTTTGATATTTTAGTTTGAAGACTTAACAGTATTTCTTCCTATTCGGCAACTCTGCACAGTACACAGAATGTGCTGCTAAACTGCGGCGAAGCACACTGAATGGAATATGTGACTTTAATATTTGAGTTTGAAAACTTAACAGTATTTCTTATTATTCTGCAACTGTACAGAGTACACAGAATAGGCTGTTAAACGGCGGTGAAACACACTGAATGGAATATGTGACTTTAATATTTGAGTTTGAAAACTTAACAGTATTTCTTATTATTCTGCAACTGTGCAGAGTACACAGAATAGGCTGTTAAACGGCGGTGAAACACACTGAATGGAATATGTGACTTGAATATCTGAGTTTGAAAACTTAACAGTATTTCTTATTATTCTGCAACTGTACAGAGTACACAGAATAGGCTGTTAAACGGCGGTGAAACACACTGAATGGAATATGTGACTTTAATATTTGAGTTTGAAAACTTAACAGTATTTCTTATTATTCTGCAACTGTACAGAGTACACAGAATAGGCTGTTAAACGGCGGTGAAACACACTGAATGGAATATGTGACTTTAATATTTGAGTTTGAAAACTTAACAGTATTTCTTATTATTCTGCAACTGTACAGAGTACACAGAATAGGCTGTTAAACGGCGGTGAAACACACTGAATGGAATATGTGACTTTAATATTTGAGTTTGAAAACTTAACAGTATTTCTTACTATTCTGCAACTGTGCAGAGTACACAGAATAGGCTGTTAAACGGCGGTGAAACACACTGAATGGAATATGTGACTTTAATATTTGAGTTTGAAAACTTAACAGTATTTCTTATTATTCTGCAACTGTACAGAGTACACAGAATAGGCTGTTAAACGGCGGTGAAACACACTGAATGGAATATGTGACTTTAATATTTGAGTTTGAAAACTTAACAGTATTTCTTATTATTCTGCAACTGTACAGAGTACACAGAATAGGCTGTTAAACGGCGGTGAAACACACTGAATGGAATATGTGACTTTAATATTTGAGTTTGAAAACTTAACAGTATTTCTTATTATTCTGCAACTGTACAGAGTACACAGAATAGGCTGTTAAACGGCGGTGAAACACACTGAATGGAATATGTGACTTTAATATTTGAGTTTGAAAACTTAACAGTATTTCTTACTATTCTGCAACTGTGCAGAGTACACAGAATAGGCTGTTAAACGGCGGTGAAACACACTGAATGGAATATGTGACTTTAATATTTGAGTTTGAAAACTTAACAGTATTTCTTATTATTCTGCAACTGTACAGAGTACACAGAATAGGCTGTTAAACGGCGGTGAAACACACTGAATGGAATATGTGACTTTAATATTTGAGTTTGAAAATTTAACAGTATTTCTTATTATTCTGCAACTGTACAGAGTACACAGAATAGGCTGTTAAACGGCGGTGAAACACACTGAATGGAATATGTGACTTTAATATTTGAGTTTGAAAACTTAACAGTATTTCTTATTATTCTGCAACTGTACAGAGTACACAGAATAGGCTGTTAAACGGCGGTGAAACACACTGAATGGAATATGTGACTTTAATATTTGAGTTTGAAAACTTAACAGTATTTCTTATTATTCTGCAACTGTACAGAGTACACAGAATAGGCTGTTAAACGGCGGTGAAACACACTGAATGGAATATGTGACTTTAATATTTGAGTTTGAAAACTTAACAGTATTTCTTATTATTCTGCAACTGTACAGAGTACACAGAATAGGCTGTTAAACGGCGGTGAAACACACTGAATGGAATATGTGACTTTAATATTTGAGTTTGAAAACTTAACAGTATTTCTTATTATTCTGCAACTGTACAGAGTACACAGAATAGGCTGTTAAACGGCGGTGAAACACACTGAATGGAATATGTGACTTTAATATTTGAGTTTGAAAACTTAACAGTATTTCTTATTATTCTGCAACTGTACAGAGTACACAGAATAGGCTGTTAAACGGCGGTGAAACACACTGAATGGAATATGTGACTTTAATATTTGAGTTTGAAGACTTAACAGTATTTCTTCCTATTCTGCAACTGTACAGAGTACACAGAATAGGCTGTTAAACGGCGGTGAAACACACTGAATGGAATATGTGACTTTAATATTTGAGTTTGAAAACTTAACAGTATTTCTTATTATTCTGCAACTGTACAGAGTACACAGAATAGGCTGTTAAACGGCGGTGAAACACACTGAATGGAATATGTGACTTTAATATTTTAGTTTGAAAACTTAACAGTATTTCTTATTATTCTGCAACTCTGCAGAGTACACAGAAAAGGCTGCTAAACTGCGGTGAAACACACTGAATGGAATATGTGACTTTGATATTTTAGTTTGAAGACTTAACAGTATTTCTTCCTATTCTGCAACTCTGCACAGTACACAGAATAGGCTGCTAAACTGCGGCGAAGCACACTGAATGGAATATGTGACTTTGATATTTTAGTTTGAAGACTTAACAGTATTTCTTCCTATTCTGCAACTCTGCACAGTACACAGAATAGGCTGCTAAACTGCGGCGAAGCACACTGAATGGAATATGTGACTTTGATATTTTAGTTTGAAGACTTAACAGTATTTCTTCCTATTCTGCAACTCTGCACAGTACACAGAATGTGCTGCTAAACTGCGGCGAAGCACACTGAATGGAATATGTGACTTTGATATTTTAGTTTGAAGACTTAACAGTATTTCTTCCTATTCTGCAACTCTGCACAGTACTCAGAATGTGCTGCTAAACTGCGGCGACGCACACTGAATGGAATACGTGACTTTGATATTTTAGTTTGAAGACTTAACAGAATGTGCTCTAATCTGCAACTTTGCACACTAAACAGAATGTGCTCTAATCTGCAACTTTGCACACTAAACAGAATGTGCTCTAATCTGCAACTTTGCACACTAAACAGAATGTGCTCTAATCTGCAACTGTGCACACTAAACAGAATGTGCTCTAATCTGCAACTTTTCACACTAAACAGAATATTTTTTTTTTTTTTTTTTTTGTTTTTTTCCCCCCACACAAAATAACCTGCTGCCCCCACACACAGTAGTCCTAAAAAGGACTTTTGGTTCTTTTTTGTCACAATTTTTTTTTTTCCTCCCTACACTGCCTTTCCCTTCCTATCCTCAGCTCTCCCTGGCTCAGACTGAGCCGAACTCGATGGTCAGGTGCTATACAGCACCTGACCACGGGTTCTGGCCAGCCAATCAGTGTAATGCCAGCAGCCAACATGGCTGCTGGCATTACACCGATGTCAGAGCCTCCCTGCACGTTTATTGGCTGCGCAGCAGCCGCAAAACGTGCGGGGAGGAGACCCGAACATGGCGGGCGAGCACATGCGGTACTCGTACGAGTACCGCCATGTGCCGAGCAGAGCGATGCTCGAGCCGATCCGAGCATCGGCCGAGCATGCTCGCTCAACACTACTAAGTTAGAAATAAAAAAATATCTGAAGCATAAATACTAACATAAAAAATAGAAAAACTATTTATATATTATATACCTATAAAATAATGGATAGAATCGCCGTAATATTCCTCTAAAATATTAGGTTGTCTGTAAATAAAGTCATAAGCCAGCTTTTTTCAGGTATAGTTTTATTACTTATGTTTTTTAATAATTCCCTATACTATAATATTGAACCCACACCCTATAGCCTAGTGTTATCCTTAATTAACCATTTGAATGCTAGAGGTGTCTGTAATATCTAAGAGGTTAACAGCAATTTTTGTTCTCATTGTAAATAAAGGTGAAATTAAAAGAGGTCAGAACACTGAATATTATTGCCCTTTATATGCTGTTAGTATTCTATGTCACAGTGCACATACCCTGCAAAGCTATTTAGTGTTAAGAAGTGTAGGAATCTGGATCAAACCAATTTTACCATAATAGGGGGGTGGCAAGTTAACTATTTAGTGATTTAAAATGTGCTTTACACACTCTAATTGCTCCAGATGACTTTAATACAATATGAAGTCAGGCAGTGATGACATATCTGAGCTTTTATGACAGTAAAAACTGAATTTAATACAAAACAAACATTTATGTCCTCCCCACTGTCATTCAAATGGTTTGTCCCCAATTTTCTCCCAGAATGCATTGCTCCCATACAAAATATTTCAAAACCAACTTGATTTAAAAAACAAACCACTTCCCTTGTCTTATTTCATGTGAAAGACATAGGGAACACATTATAAACGCCACCTAGTTTGTTATGAGACAAAATTCTGTAAAGTGATTTTTTATATCCCCAAGTTTGAAATAAACAAATATCTGAAGCATAAATACTGAAAAAAAAATGAAACAAATATTTATATATTATATACTAGTAAAATAATGGATAAAATCGCCGTTATATTCCTTTAAAATATTATGTTGTCTGTAAATAAAGTCATACGCCAGTTTTATTCAGGAACAGTTTTATTACTTATGTTTTTTAATAATTCCCTAACCTATAATATTGAACCCACACCCTATATCCTAGTGTTATCCTTAGTTAACCATTTGAATGCTAGAGGTGACTGTAATATATAAGAGGTTAACAGCAATTTTTGTTCTCATTGAAAATAAAGCTGAAATTAAAAGAGGTCAGCACACTGAATAGTATTGCCCTTTATATGCTGTTAGTATTCTATGTTACAGTGAACATACCTTGCAAAGCTAATTAGTGTTAAGAACTGTAGGAATCTGGATCAAACCAAATTTACCATAATGCGGGGGGTGGCAAGTTATCTATTTAGTGATTTAAAATGTGCTTTACACACTCTAATTACTCCAGATGATTTTAGTACATTATGAAGACAGGCAGTGATGACATATCTGATCTTTTATGACAGTAAAAACTGAATTTAATGCAAAACAAATATTTATCCCCCCCCACTTTCATTCAAATGGTTTGTCCCAATTTTCTCCCAGAATGCAATGCTTCCATACAAAATATTTCAAAACTAACGACTTAAAAAACAAACCCCTTCCCTTGTCTTATTTTATGTGAAAGACATAGGGAACACATTATAAACGCCACCTAGTTTGTTATTAGGCAAAATTCTGTAAACTGATTTTTTATATCACCAATTTAGAAGTAAATAAATATCTGAAGCATAAATACTGAAAAAAAATGAAAAAAATATTTATATATTATATACTAGTAAAATAATGGATAAAATTGCCGTTATATTCTTCTAAAATATTAGGTTGTCTGTAAATAAAGTCATAAGCCAGTTTTATTCAGGAATAGTTTTATTACTTATGTTTTTTAATAATACCCTATACTATAATATTGATCCCACACCCTATATCCTAGTGTTATCCTTAATTAACTATTTGAATGCTAGAGGTGTCTGTAATATCTAAGAGATTAACAGCAATTTTTGATCTCATTGAAAATAAAGCTGAAATTAAAAGAGGTCAGCACACTGAATATTATTCCCCTTTATATGCTGTTAGTATTCTATGTCACAGTGCACATACCCTGCAAAGCTATTTAGTGTTAAGAAGTGTAGGAATCTGGATCAAACCAATTTTACCATAATAGGGGGGTGGCAAGTTAACTATTTAGTGATTTAAAATGTGCTTTACACACTCTAATTGCTCCAGATGACTTTAATACAATATGAAGACAGGCAGTGATGACATATCTGAGCTTTTATAACAGTAAAAACTGAATTTAATGCAAAAAAACAAAGATTTATGTCCTCCCCACTGTCATTCAAATGGTTTGTCCCAATTTTCTCCAAGAATGCATTGCTCCCATACAAAATATTTCAAAACCAACTTGACTTAAAAAACAAATCACTTCCCTTGTCTTATTTCATGTGAAAGACATAGGGAACACATTATAAACGCCACCTAGTTTGTTATGAGGCAAAATTCTGTAAACTGATTTTTTATATCACCAAGTTAGAAATAAAAAATTATCTGAAGCATAAATACTGAAAAAAAAAAAATACGAAAAAATATTTATATATTATATACCAATAAAATAATGGATAAAATTGCCATTATATTCCTCTAAAATATTAGGTTGTCTGTAAATAAAGTCATAAGCCAGTTTTATTCAGGAATAGTTTTATTACTTATGTTTTTTAATAATTCCCTATACTATAATATTGAACTCACACCCTATATCCTAGTGTTATCCTTAATTAACCATTTGAATGCTAGAGGTGTCTGTAATATATAAGAGGTTAACAGCAATTTTTGTTCTCATTGAAAATAAAGCTGAAATTAAAAGAGGTCAGCACACTGAATAGTATTGCCCTTTATATGCTGTTAGTATTCTATGTTACACTGCACATACCCTGCAAAGCTATTTAGTGTTAAGAAGTGTAGGAATCTGGATCAAACCAAATTTATCATAATAGTGGGGGTGGCAAGTTAACTATTTAGTGATTTAAAATATGCTTTACACACTCTAATTGCTCCAGATGATTTTAATACATTATGAAGACAGGCAGTGATGACATATCTGAGCTTTTATGACAGTAAAAACTGAATTTAATACAAAACAAAGATTTATGTCCTCCCCACTGTCATTCAAATGTTTTGTCCCAATTTTCTCCCAGAATAAATTGCTCCAATAAAAATATTTCAAAACCAACTTGACTTAAAAAACAAACCACTTCCCTTGTCTTATTTCATGTGAAAGACATAGGGAACACATTATAAACACCACCTAGTTTGTTATGAGACAAAATTCTGAAAAGTGTTTTTTTATATCCCTAAGTTAGAAATAAAAAAATATCTGAAGCATAAATACTAATATAAAAAATAGAAAAACTATTTATATATTATATACCTATAAAATAATGGATAGAATCGCCGTAATATTCCTCTAAAATAATAGGTTGTCTGTAAATAAAGTCATAAGCCAGCTTTTTTCAGGTATAGTTTTATTACTTATGTTTTTTAATAATTCCCTATACTATAATATTGAACCCACACCCTATATCCTAGTGTTATCCTTAATTAACCATTTGAATGCTAGAGGTGTCTGTAATATCTAAGAGGTTAACAGCAATTTTTGTTCTCATTGAAAATAAAGCTGAAATTAAAAGAGGTCAGCACACTGAATATTATTGCCCTTTATATGCTGTTAGTATTCTATGTCACAGTGCACATACCCTACAAAGCTATTTAGTGTTAAGAAGTGTAGGAATCTGGATCAAACCAATTTTACCATAATAGGGGGGTGTCAAGTTAACTATTTAGTGATTAAAATGTGCTTTACACACTCTAATTGCTCTAGATGACTTTAATACAATATGAAGACAGGCAGTGATGACATATCTGAGCTTTTATGACAGTAAAAACTGAATTTAATGCAAAACAAATATTTATGTCCTCCCCACTTTCATTCAAATGGTTTGTCCCAATTTTCTCCCAGAATGGATTGCTCCCATACAAAATATTTTAAAACCAACTTGACGTAAAAAACAAACCACTTCCCTTGTCTTATTTCATGTCAAAGACATAGGGAACACATTATAAACGCCACCTAGTTTGTTATGAGGCAAAATTGTGTAAACTGATTTTTTATATCACCAAGTTATAAATAAAAAATTATCTGAAGCAAAAATACTGAAAAAAAAAAATATGAAAAAAATATTTATATATTATATACCAATAAAATAATGGATAAAATCGCCATTATATTCCTCTAAAATATTAGGTTGTCTGTAAATAAACTCATAAGCCAGTTTTATTCAGGAATAGTTTTATTACGTATGTTTTTTAATAATTCCCTATACTATAATATTGAACCCACACCCTATAGCCTAGTGTTATCCTTAATTAACCATTTGAATGCTAGAGGTGTCTGTAATATCTAAGAGGTTAACAGCAATTTTTGTTCTCATTGTAAATAAAGGTGAAATTAAAAGAGGTCAGAACACTGAATATTATTGCCCTTTATATGCTGTTAGTATTCTATGTCACAGTGCACATACCGTGCAAAGCTATTTAGTGTTAAGAAGTGTAGGAATCTGGATCAAACCAATTTTACCATAATACGGGGGTGGCAAGTTAACTATTTAGTGATTTAAAATGTGCTTTACACACTCTAATTGCTCCAGATGACTTTAATACATTATGAAGATAGGCAGTGATGACATATCTGAGCTTTTATGACAGTAAAAACTGAATTTATTGCAAAACAAAGATTTATGTCCTCCCCACTGTCATTCAAATGGTTTGTCCCAATTTTCTCCCAGAATGCATTGCTCCCATACAAAATATTTCAAAACCAACTTGACTTAAAAAACAAACTACTTCCCTTGCCTTATTTCATGTGAAAGTCACAGGGAACGCATTAAAAAAGTCACCTAGTTTGTTATGAGACAAAATTCTGTAAACTGATTTTTTATATCACCAAGTTACAAGTAAACAAATATCTGAAGAATAAATACTGAAAAAAAAATATGAAAAAAATATTTATATATTATATAACAATAAAAAATGGATAAAATTGCCATTAAATTCCTCTAAAATATTAGGCTGTATGTAAATAAAGTCATAAGCCAGTTTTATTCAGGAATAGTTTTATTACTTATGTTTTTTAATAATTCCCTATTCTATAATATTGAACCCACACCCTATATCCTAATGTTATCATTAATTAACCATTTGAATGCTAGAGGTGTCTGTAATATATAAGAGGATAATAGCAATTTTTGTTCTCATTGAAAATAAAGCTGAAATTAAAAGAGGTCAGCACACTGAAATATTATTGCCCTTTATATGCTGTTAGTATTTTGTGCCACAGTGCACATACCCTGCACTGCTATTTAGTGTTAAGAAGTGTAGGAATGTGGATCAAACCAATTTTACCATAATAGGGGGGTGGCAAGTTAAATATTTAGTGATTTAAAATGTGCTTTCCACACTGTAATTGCTCCAGATGACTTTAATACATTATGAAGATAGGCAGTGATGACATATCTGAGCTTTTATGACAGTAAAAACTGAATTTATTGCAAAACAAAGATTTATGTCCTCCCCACTGTCATTCAAATGGTTTGTCCCAATTTTCTCCCAGAATGCATTGCTCCCATACAAAATATTTCAAAACCAACTTGACTTAAAAAACAAACCACTTCCCTTGTCTTATTTCATGTGAAAGACATAGGGAACACATTATAAACGCCACCTAGTTTGTTATGAGGCAAAATTCTGTAAAGTGATTTTTTTATATCCCCAAGTTTGAAATAAACAAATATCTGAAGCATAAATACTGAAAAAAAAAATGGAAAAAATATTTATATATTATATACCAATAAAATAATGGATAATATCGCCGTTATATTCCTCTAAAATATTAGTTTGCCTGTAAATAAAGTCATAAGCCAGTTTTATTCAGGAATTGTTTTATTACTTATGTTTTTAATATTTCCCTATACTATAATATTGAACCCACACCCTATATCCTAGTTTTATCCTTAATTAACCATTTGAATGCTAGAGGTGTCTATAATATCTAAGAGGTTAACAGCAATTTTTGTTCTCATTGAAAATAAAGCTAAAATTAAAAGAGTTCAACACGCTCAATATTATTACCCTTTATATGCTGTTAGTTTTCTATGTCACAGTGCACATACCCTGCAAAGCTATTTAGTGTTAAGAAGTGTAGGAATCTGGATAAAACCAAATTTACCATAATAGAGGGGTGGCAAGTTAACTATTTAGTGATTTAAAATGAGCTTTAAACACTCTAATTGCTCCAGATGACTTTAATACAATATGAAGACAGGCAGTGATGACATATCTGAGCTTTTATGAAAGTAAAAACTGAATTTAATGCAAAACAAAGGTTTACCTCCCCCCCACTTTCATTCAAATGGTTTGTCCCAATTTTCTCCCAGAATGCATTGCTTCCATACAAAATATTTCAAAACCAATTTGACTTAAAAAAACAAACTACTTCCCTTGCCTTATTTCATGTGAAAGACATAGGGAACACATTATAAACGCCACCTAGTTTGTTATGAGGCAAAATTCTGTAAACTGATTTTTTATATCACAAAGTTAGAAATAAAAAAATATCTGAAGCATAAATACTGAAAAAAAAAATATAAAAAAATATTTATATATTATATACCAATTAAATAATGGATAAAATCGCCATTGTATTCCTCTAAAATATTAGGTTGTCTGTAAATAAAGTCATAAGCCAGTTTTATTCAGGAATAGTTTTATTTCTTATGTTTTTTAATAATTCCCTATACTATAATATTGAACCCACACCCTATATCCTGGTGTTATCCTTAATTAACCATTTGAATGCTAGAGGTGTCTGTAATATCTAAGAGATTAACAGCAATTTTTGTTCTCATTGAAAATAAAGCTGAAATTAAAAGAGGTCAGCACACTGAATATTATTGCCCTTTATATGCTGTTATTATTCTATGTCACAGTGCACATACCCTGCAAAGCTATTTAGTGTTAAGAAGTGTAGGAATTTGGATCAAACCAATTTTACCATAATAGAGGGGTGGCAAGTTAACTATTTAGTGATTTAAAATGTGCTTTACACACTCTAATTGCTCCAGATGACTTTAATACAATATGAAGACAGGCAGTGATGACATATCTGAGCTTTTATGACAGTAAAAACTGAATTTAATGCAAAACAAAGATTTATGTCCTCCCCACTGTCATTCAAATGGTTTGTCCCAATTTTCTCCCAGAATGCATGGCTCCCATACAAAATATTTGAAAACCAAATTGACTTAAAAAACAAACCACTTCCCTTGTCTTATTTCATGTGAAAGACATAGGGAACACATTATAAACACCACCTAGTTTGTTATGAGACACAATTCTGAAAAGTGTTTTTTTATATCCCTAAGTTAGAGAAAAAAAAATATCTGAAGCATAAATACTAAAAAAAAAAAAATAGAAAAAATATTTACATATTATATACCAATAAAATAATGGATAGAATCGCCGTAATATTCCTCTAAAACATAAGGTTGTCTGTAAATAAAGTCATAAGCCAGTTTTATTCAGTAATAGTTTTATTACTTATGTTTTTTAATAATTCCCTATACTATAATATTGAACCCACACCCTATATCCTAGTGTTATCCTTAATTAACCATTTGAATGCTAGAGGTGTCTGTAATATCGAAGAGTAAACAGCAATTTTTCTTCTCATTGAAAATAAAGCTGAAATTAAAAGAGGTCAGCACACTGAATAGTATTGCCCTTTATATGCTGTTAGTATTCTATGTCACAGTGCACATACCCTGCAAAGCTATTTAGTGTTAAGAAGTGTAGGAATCTGGATCAAACCAATTTTACCATAATAGGGGGGTGGCAAGTCAACTATTTAGTGATTTAAAATGTGCTTTACACACTGTAATTGTTCCAGATGACTTTAATACAATATGAAGACAGGCAGTGATGACATATCTGAGCTTTTATGACAGTAAAAACTGAATTTAATACAAAACAAAGATTTATGTCCTCCCCACTGTCATTCAAATGTTTTGTCCCAATTTTCTCCCAGAATAAATTGCTCCAATAAAAATATTTCAAAACCAACTTGACTTAAAAAACAAACCACTTCCCTTGTCTTATTTCATGTGAAAGACATAGGGAACACATTATAAACACCACCTAGTTTGTTATGAGACAAAATTCTGAAAAGTGTTTTTTTATATCCCTAAGTTAGAAATAAAAAAATATCTGAAGCATAAATACTAACATAAAAAATAGAAAAACTATTTATATATTATATACCTATAAAATAATGGATAGAATCGCCGTAATATTCCTCTAAAATATTAGGTTGTCTGTAAATAAAGTCATAAGCCAGTTTTTTTCAGGTATAGTTTTATTACTTATGTTTTTTAATAATTCCCTATACTATAATATTGAACCCACACCCTATATCCTAGTGTTATCCTTAATTAACCATTTGAATGCTAGAGGTGTCTGTAATATCTAAGAGGTTTACAGCAATTTTTCTTCTCATTGAAAATAAAGCTGAAATTAAAAGAGGTCAGCACACTGAATATTATTGCCCTTTATATGCTGTTAGTATTCTATGTCACAGTGCACATACCCTGCAAAGCTATTTAGTGTTAAGAAGTGTAGGAATCTGGATCAAACCAATTTTACCATAATAGGGGGGTGGCAAGTTAACTATTTAGTGATTAAAATGTGCTTTACACACTCTAATTGCTCTAGATGACTTTAATACAATATGAAGACAGGCAGTGATGACATATCTGAGCTTTTATAACAGTAAAAACTGAATTTAATGCAAAACAAATATTTATGTCCTCCCCACTTTCATTCAAATGGTTTGTCCCAATTTTCTCCCAGAATGCATTGCTCCCATACAAAATATTTTAAAACCAACTTGACGTAAAAAACAAACCACTTCCCTTGTCTTATTTCATGTCAAAGACATAGGGAACACATTATAAACGCCACCTAGTTTGTTATGAGGCAAAATTGTGTAAACTGATTTTTTATATCACCAAGTTATAAATAAAAAATTATCTGAAGCAAAAATACTGAAAAAAAAAATATGAAAAAAATATTTATATATTAAATACCAATAAAATAATGGATAAAATCGCCATTATATTCCTCTAAAATATTAGGTTGTCTGTAAATAAACTCATAAGCCAGTTTTATTCAGGAATAGTTTTATTACGTATGTTTTTTAATAATTCCCTATACTATAATATTGAACCCACACCCTATAGCCTAGTGTTATCCTTAATTAACCATTTGAATGCTAGAGGTGTCTGTAATATCTAAGAGGTTAACAGCAATTTTTGTTCTCATTGTAAATAAAGGTGAAATTAAAAGAGGTCAGAACACTGAATATTATTGCCCTTTATATGCTGTTAGTATTCTATGTCACAGTGCACATACCCTGCAAAGCTATTTAGTGTTAAGAAGTGTAGGAATCTGGATCAAACCAATTTTACCATAATACGGGGGTGGCAAGTTAACTATTTAGTGATTTAAAATGTGCTTTACACACTCTAATTGCTCCAGATGACTTTAATACAATATGAAGACAGGCAGTGATGACATATCTGAGCTTTTATGACAGTAAAAACTGAATTTAATACAAAACAAACATTTATGTCCTCCCCACTGTCATTCAAATGGTTTGTCCCAATTTTCTCCCAGAATGCATTGCTCCCATACAAAATATTTCAAAACCAACTTGATTTAAAAAAGAAACCACTTCCCTTGTCTTATTTCATGTGAAAGACATAGGGAACACATTATAAACGCCACCTAGTTTGTTATGAGACAAAATTCTGTAAAGTGATTTTTTATATCCCCAAGTTAGAAATAAACAAATATCTGAAGCATAAATACTGAAAAAAAAAATGAAAAAAATATTTATATATTATATACTAGTAAAATAATGGATAAAATCGCCGTTATATTCCTTTAAAATATTATGTTGTCTGTAAATAAAGTCATACGCCAGTTTTATTCAGGAACAGTTTTATTACTTATGTTTTTTAATAATTCCCTAACCTATAATATTGAACCCACACCCTATATCCTAGTGTTATCCTTAGTTAACCATTTGAATGCTAGAGGTGACTGTAATATATAAGAGGTTAACAGCAATTTTTGTTCTCATTGAAAATAAAGCTGAAATTAAAAGAGGTCAGCACACTGAATAGTATTGCCCTTTATATGCTGTTAGTATTCTATGTTACAGTGAACATACCTTGCAAAGCTAATTAGTGTTAAGAACTGTAGGAATCTGGATCAAACCAAATTTACCATAATGCGGGGGGTGGCAAGTTATCTATTTAGTGATTTAAAATGTGCTTTACACACTCTAATTACTCCAGATGATTTTAGTACATTATGAAGACAGGCAGTGATGACATATCTGATCTTTTATGACAGTAAAAACTGAATTTAATGCAAAACAAATATTTGTCCCCCCCCACTTTCATTCAAATGGTTTGTCCCAATTTTCTCCCAGAATGCATTGCTTCCATCCAAATATTTCAAAACTAACGACTTAAAAAACAAACCCCTTCCCTTGTCTTATTTTATGTGAAAGACATAGGGAACACATTATAAACGCCACCTAGTTTGTTATTAGGCAAAATTCTGTAAACTGATTTTTTATATCACCAATTTAGAAGGAAATAAATATCTGAAGCATAAATACTGAAAAAAAATGAAAAAAATATTTATATATTATATACTAGTAAAATAATGGATAGAATCGCCGTAATATTCCTCTAAAACATAAGGTTGTCTGTAAATAAAGTCATAAGCCAGTTTTATTCAGTAATAGTTTTATTACTTATGTTTTTTAATAATTCCCTATACTATAATATTGAACCCACACCCTATATCCTAGTGTTATCCTTAATTAACCATTTGAATGCTAGAGGTGTCTGTAATATCGAAGAGTAAACAGCAATTTTTCTTCTCATTGAAAATAAAGCTGAAATTAAAAGAGGTCAGCACACTGAATAGTATTGCCCTTTATATGCTGTTAGTATTCTATGTCACAGTGCACATACCCTGCAAAGCTATTTAGTGTTAAGAAGTGTAGGAATCTGGATCAAACCAATTTTACCATAATAGGGGGGTGGCAAGTCAACTATTTAGTGATTTAAAATGTGCTTTACACACTGTAATTGTTCCAGATGACTTTAATACAATATGAAGACAGGCAGTGATGACATATCTGAGCTTTTATGACAGTAAAAACTGAATTTAATACAAAACAAAGATTTATGTCCTCCCCACTGTCATTCAAATGTTTTGTCCCAATTTTCTCCCAGAATAAATTGCTCCAATAAAAATATTTCAAAACCAACTTGACTTAAAAAACAAACCACTTCCCTTGTCTTATTTCATGTGAAAGACATAGGGAACACATTATAAACACCACCTAGTTTGTTATGAGACAAAATTCTGAAAAGTGTTTTTTTATATCCCTAAGTTAGAAATAAAAAAATATCTGAAGCATAAATACTAACATAAAAAATAGAAAAACTATTTATATATTATATACCTATAAAATAATGGATAGAATCGCCGTAATATTCCTCTAAAATATTAGGTTGTCTGTAAATAAAGTCATAAGCCAGTTTTTTTCAGGTATAGTTTTATTACTTATGTTTTTTAATAATTCCCTATACTATAATATTGAACCCACACCCTATATCCTAGTGTTATCCTTAATTAACCATTTGAATGCTAGAGGTGTCTGTAATATCTAAGAGGTTTACAGCAATTTTTCTTCTCATTGAAAATAAAGCTGAAATTAAAAGAGGTCAGCACACTGAATATTATTGCCCTTTATATGCTGTTAGTATTCTATGTCACAGTGCACATACCCTGCAAAGCTATTTAGTGTTAAGAAGTGTAGGAATCTGGATCAAACCAATTTTACCATAATAGGGGGGTGGCAAGTTAACTATTTAGTGATTAAAATGTGCTTTACACACTCTAATTGCTCTAGATGACTTTAATACAATATGAAGACAGGCAGTGATGACATATCTGAGCTTTTATAACAGTAAAAACTGAATTTAATGCAAAACAAATATTTATGTCCTCCCCACTTTCATTCAAATGGTTTGTCCCAATTTTCTCCCAGAATGCATTGCTCCCATACAAAATATTTTAAAACCAACTTGACGTAAAAAACAAACCACTTCCCTTGTCTTATTTCATGTCAAAGACATAGGGAACACATTATAAACGCCACCTAGTTTGTTATGAGGCAAAATTGTGTAAACTGATTTTTTATATCACCAAGTTATAAATAAAAAATTATCTGAAGCAAAAATACTGAAAAAAAAAAATATGAAAAAAATATTTATATATTAAATACCAATAAAATAATGGATAAAATCGCCATTATATTCCTCTAAAATATTAGGTTGTCTGTAAATAAACTCATAAGCCAGTTTTATTCAGGAATAGTTTTATTACGTATGTTTTTTAATAATTCCCTATACTATAATATTGAACCCACACCCTATAGCCTAGTGTTATCCTTAATTAACCATTTGAATGCTAGAGGTGTCTGTAATATCTAAGAGGTTAACAGCAATTTTTGTTCTCATTGTAAATAAAGGTGAAATTAAAAGAGGTCAGAACACTGAATATTATTGCCCTTTATATGCTGTTAGTATTCTATGTCACAGTGCACATACCCTGCAAAGCTATTTAGTGTTAAGAAGTGTAGGAATCTGGATCAAACCAATTTTACCATAATACGGGGGTGGCAAGTTAACTATTTAGTGATTTAAAATGTGCTTTACACACTCTAATTGCTCCAGATGACTTTAATACAATATGAAGACAGGCAGTGATGACATATCTGAGCTTTTATGACAGTAAAAACTGAATTTAATACAAAACAAACATTTATGTCCTCCCCACTGTCATTCAAATGGTTTGTCCCAATTTTCTCCCAGAATGCATTGCTCCCATACAAAATATTTCAAAACCAACTTGATTTAAAAAAGAAACCACTTCCCTTGTCTTATTTCATGTGAAAGACATAGGGAACACATTATAAACGCCACCTAGTTTGTTATGAGACAAAATTCTGTAAAGTGATTTTTTATATCCCCAAGTTAGAAATAAACAAATATCTGAAGCATAAATACTGAAAAAAAAAATGAAAAAAATATTTATATATTATATACTAGTAAAATAATGGATAAAATCGCCGTTATATTCCTTTAAAATATTATGTTGTCTGTAAATAAAGTCATACGCCAGTTTTATTCAGGAACAGTTTTATTACTTATGTTTTTTAATAATTCCCTAACCTATAATATTGAACCCACACCCTATATCCTAGTGTTATCCTTAGTTAACCATTTGAATGCTAGAGGTGACTGTAATATATAAGAGGTTAACAGCAATTTTTGTTCTCATTGAAAATAAAGCTGAAATTAAAAGAGGTCAGCACACTGAATAGTATTGCCCTTTATATGCTGTTAGTATTCTATGTTACAGTGAACATACCTTGCAAAGCTAATTAGTGTTAAGAACTGTAGGAATCTGGATCAAACCAAATTTACCATAATGCGGGGGGTGGCAAGTTATCTATTTAGTGATTTAAAATGTGCTTTACACACTCTAATTACTCCAGATGATTTTAGTACATTATGAAGACAGGCAGTGATGACATATCTGATCTTTTATGACAGTAAAAACTGAATTTAATGCAAAACAAATATTTATCCCCCCCCACTTTCATTCAAATGGTTTGTCCCAATTTTCTCCCAGAATGCATTGCTTCCATCCAAATATTTCAAAACTAACGACTTAAAAAACAAACCCCTTCCCTTGTCTTATTTTATGTGAAAGACATAGGGAACACATTATAAACGCCACCTAGTTTGTTATTAGGCAAAATTCTGTAAACTGATTTTTTATATCACCAATTTAGAAGGAAATAAATATCTGAAGCATAAATACTGAAAAAAAATGAAAAAAATATTTATATATTATATACTAGTAAAATAATGGATAAAATTGCCGTTATATTCTTCTAAAATATTAGGTTGTCTGTAAATAAAGTCATAAGCCAGTTTTATTCAGGAATAGTTTTATTACTTATGTTTTTTAATAATACCCTATACTATAATATTGATCCCACACCCTATATCCTAGTGTTATCCTTAATTAACTATTTGAATGCTAGAGGTGTCTGTAATATCTAAGAGATTAACAGCAATTTTTGATCTCATTGAAAATAAAGCTGAAATTAAAAGAGGTCAGCACACTGAATATTATTGCCCTTTATATGCTGTTATTATTCTATGTCACAGTGCACATACCCTGCAAAGCTATTTAGTGTTAAGAAGTGTAGGAATTTGGATCAAACCAATTTTACCATAATAGAGGGGTGGCAAGTTAACTATTTAGTGATTTAAAATGTGCTTTACACACTCTAATTGCTCCAGATGACTTTAATACAATATGAAGACAGGCAGTGATGACATATCTGAGCTTTTATGACAGTAAAAACTGAATTTAATGCAAAACAAAGATTTATGTCCTCCCCACTGTCATTCAAATGGTTTGTCCCAATTTTCTCCCAGAATGTATTGCTCCCATACAAAATATTTGAAAACCAAATTGACTTAAAAAACAAACCACTTCCCTTGTCTTATTTCATGTGAAAGACATAGGGAACACATTATAAACACCACCTAGTTTGTTATGAGACAAAATTCTGAAAAGTGTTTTTTTATATCCCTAAGTTAGAGAAAAAAAAATATCTGAAGCATAAATACTAAAAAAAAAAAAAAAAATACAAAAAATATTTATATATTATATACCAATAAAATAATGGATAGAATCGCCGTAATATTCCTCTAAAACATAAGGTTGTCTGTAAATAAAGTCATAAGCCAGTTTTATTCAGTAATAGTTTTATTACTTATGTTTTTTAATAATTCCCTATACTATAATATTGAACCCACACCCTATATCCTAGTGTTATCCTTAATTAACCATTTGAATGCTAGAGGTGTCTGTAATATCGAAGAGTAAACAGCAATTTTTCTTCTCATTGAAAATAAAGCTGAAATTAAAAGAGGTCAGCACACTGAATAGTATTGCCCTTTATATGCTGTTAGTATTCTATGTCACAGTGCACATACCCTGCAAAGCTATTTAGTGTTAAGAAGTGTAGGAATCTGGATCAAACCAATTTTACCATAATAGGGGGGTGGCAAGTCAACTATTTAGTGATTTAAAATGTGCTTTACACACTGTAATTGCTCCAGATGACTTTAATACAATATGAAGACAGGCAGTGATGACATATCTGAGCTTTTATGACAGTAAAAACTGAATTTAATACAAAACAAAGATTTATGTCCTCCCCACTGTCATTCAAATGTTTTGTCCCAATTTTCTCCCAGAATGCATTGCTCCCATACAAAATATTTTAAAACCAACTTGACGTAAAAAAAACAAACCACTTCCCTTGTCTTATTTCATGTCAAAGACATAGGGAACACATTATAAACGCCACCTAGTTTGTTATGAGGCAAAATTGTGTAAACTGATTTTTTATATCACCAAGTTATAAATAAAAAATTATCTGAAGCAAAAATACTGAAAAAAAAAAATATGAAAAAAATATTTATATATTAAATACCAATAAAATAATGGATAAAATCGCCATTATATTCCTCTAAAATATTAGGTTGTCTGTAAATAAACTCATAAGCCAGTTTTATTCAGGAATAGTTTTATTACGTATGTTTTTTAATAATTCCCTATACTATAATATTGAACCCACACCCTATATCCTAGTGTTATCCTTAATTAACCATTTGAATGCTAGAGGTGTCTGTAATATCGAAGAGTAAACAGCAATTTTTCTTCTCATTGAAAATAAAGCTGAAATTAAAAGAGGTCAGCACACTGAATAGTATTGCCCTTTATATGCTGTTAGTATTCTATGTCACAGTGCACATACCCTGCAAAGCTATTTAGTGTTAAGAAGTGTAGGAATCTGGATCAAACCAATTTTACCATAATAGGGGGGTGGCAAGTCAACTATTTAGTGATTTAAAATGTGCTTTACACACTGTAATTGCTCCAGATGACTTTAATACAATATGAAGACAGGCAGTGATGACATATCTGAGCTTTTATGACAGTAAAAACTGAATTTAATACAAAACAAAGATTTATGTCCTCCCCACTGTCATTCAAATGTTTTGTCCCAATTTTCTCCCGGAATAAATTGCTCCAATAAAAATATTTCAAAACCAACTTGACTTAAAAAACAAACCACTTCCCTTGTCTTATTTCATGTGAAAGACATAGGGAACACATTATAAACACCACCTAGTTTGTTATGAGACAAAATTCTGAAAAGTGTTTTTTTATATCCCTAAGTTAGAAATAAAAAAATATCTGAAGCATAAATACTAACATAAAAAATAGAAAAACTATTTATATATTATATACCTATAAAATAATGGATAGAATCGCCGTAATATTCCTCTAAAATATTAGGTTGTCTGTAAATAAAGTCATAAGCCAGCTTTTTTCAGGTATAGTTTTATTACTTATGTTTTTTAATAATTCCCTATACTATAATATTGAACCCATACCCTATATCCTAGTGTTATCCTTAATTAACCATTTGAATGCTAGAGGTGTCTGTAATATCTAAGAGGTTAACAGCAATTTTTGTTCTCATTGAAAATAAAGCTGAAATTAAAAGAGGTCAGCACAATGAATATTATTGCCCTTTATATGCTGTTAGTATTCTATGTCACAGTGCACATACCCTACAAAGCTATTTAGTGTTAAGAAGTGTAGGAATCTGGATCAAACCAATTTTACCATAATAGGAGGGTGTCAAGTTAACTATTTAGTGATTAAAATGTGCTTTACACACTCTAATTGCTCTAGATGACTTTAATACAATATGAAGACAGGCAGTGATGACATATCTGAGCTTTTATGACAGTAAAAACTGAATTTAATGCAAAACAAATATTTATGTCCTCCCCACTTTCATTCAAATGGTTTGTCCCAATTTTCTCCCAGAATGCATTGCTCCCATACAAAATATTTTAAAACCAACTTGACGTAAAAAACAAACCACTTCCCTTGTCTTATTTCATGTCAAAGACATAGGGAACACATTATAAACGCCACCTAGTTTGTTATGAGGCAAAATTGTGTAAACTGATTTTTTATATCACCAAGTTATAAATAAAAAATTATCTGAAGCAAAAATACTGAAAAAAAAAATATGAAAAAAATATTTATATATTATATACCAATAAAATAATGGATAAAATCGCCATTATATTCCTCTAAAATATTAGGTTGTCTGTAAATAAACTCATAAGCCAGTTTTATTCAGGAATAGTTTTATTACGTATGTTTTTTAATAATTCCCTATACTATAATATTGAACCCACACCCTATAGCCTAGTGTTATCCTTAATTAACCATTTGAATGCTAGAGGTGTCTGTAATATCTAAGAGGTTAACAGCAATTTTTGTTCTCATTGTAAATAAAGGTGAAATTAAAAGAGGTCAGAACACTGAATATTATTGCCCTTTATATGCTGTTAGTATTCTATGTCACAGTGCACATACCCTGCAAAGCTATTTAGTGTTAAGAAGTGTAGGAATCTGGATCAAACCAATTTTACCATAATACGGGGGTGGCAAGTTAACTATTTAGTGATTTAAAATGTGCTTTACACACTCTAATTGCTCCAGATGACTTTAATACAATATGAAGTCAGGCAGTGATGACATATCTGAGCTTTTATGACAGTAAAAACTGAATTTAATACAAAACAAACATTTATGTCCTCCCCACTGTCATTCAAATGGTTTGTCCCAATTTTCTCCCAGAATGCATTGCTCCCATACAAAATATTTCAAAACCAACTTGATTTAAAAAACAAACCACTTCCCTTGTCTTATTTCATGTGAAAGACATAGGGAACACATTATAAACGCCACCTAGTTTGTTATGAGACAAAATTCTGTAAAGTGATTTTTTATATCCCCAAGTTTGAAATAAAGAAATATCTGAAGCATAAATACTGAAAAAAAAATGAAAAAAATATTTATATATTATATACTAGTAAAATAATGGATAAAATCGCCGTTATATTCCTTTAAAATATTATGTTGTCTGTAAATAAAGTCATACGCCAGTTTTATTCAGGAACAGTTTTATTACTTATGTTTTTTAATAATTCCCTAACCTATAATATTGAACCCACACCCTATATCCTAGTGTTATCCTTAGTTAACCATTTGAATGCTAGAGGTGACTGTAATATATAAGAGGTTAACAGCAATTTTTGTTCTCATTGAAAATAAAGCTGAAATTAAAAGAGGTCAGCACACTGAATAGTATTGCCCTTTATATGCTGTTAGTATTCTATGTTACAGTGAACATACCTTGCAAAGCTAATTAGTGTTAAGAACTGTAGGAATCTGGATCAAACCAAATTTACCATAATGCGGGGGGTGGCAAGTTATCTATTTAGTGATTTAAAATGTGCTTTACACACTCTAATTACTCCAGATGATTTTAGTACATTATGAAGACAGGCAGTGATGACATATCTGATCTTTTATGACAGTAAAAACTGAATTTAATGCAAAACAAATATTTATCCCCCCCCACTTTCATTCAAATGGTTTGTCCCAATTTTCTCCCAGAATGCAATGCTTCTATACAAAATATTTCAAAACTAACGACTTAAAAAACAAACCCCTTCCCTTGTCTTATTTTATGTGAAAGACATAGGGAACACATTATAAACGCCACCTAGTTTGTTATTAGGCAAAATTCTGTAAACTGATTTTTTATATCACCAATTTAGAAGGAAATAAATATCTGAAGCATAAATACTGAAAAAAAATGAAAAAAATATTTATATATTATATACTAGTAAAATAATGGATAAAATTGCCGTTATATTCTTCTAAAATATTAGGTTGTCTGTAAATAAAGTCATAAGCCAGTTTTATTCAGTAATAGTTTTATTACTTATGTTTTTTAATAATACCCTATACTATAATATTGATCCCACACCCTATATCCTAGTGTTATCCTTAATTAACTATTTGAATGCTAGAGGTGTCTGTAATATCTAAGAGATTAACAGTAATTTTTGATCTCATTGAAAATAAAGCTGAAATTAAAAGAGGTCAGCACACTGAATATTATTGCCCTTTATATGCTGTTATTATTCTATGTCACAGTGCACATACCCTGCAAAGCTATTTAGTGTTAAGAAGTGTAGGAATTTGGATCAAACCAATTTTACCATAATAGAGGGGTGGCAAGTTAACTATTTAGTGATTTAAAATGTGCTTTACACACTCTAATTGCTCCAGATGACTTTAATACAATATGAAGACAGGCAGTGATGACATATCTGAGCTTTTATGACACTAAAAACTGAATTTAATGCAAAACAAAGATTTATGTCCTCCCCACTGTCATTCAAATGGTTTGTCCCAATTTTCTCCCAGAATGCATTGCTCCCATACAAAATATTTGAAAACCAAATTGACTTAAAAAACAAACCACTTCCCTTGTCTTATTTCATGTGAAAGACATAGGGAACACATTATAAACACCACCTAGTTTGTTATGAGACAAAATTCTGAAAAGTGTTTTTTTATATCCCTAAGTTAGAGAAAAAAAAATATCTGAAGCATAAATACTAAAAAAAAAAAAAAAATAGAAAAAATATTTATATATTATATACCAATAAAATAATGGATAAAATTGCCATTATATTCCTCTAAAATATTAGGTTGTCTGTAAATAAAGTCATAAGCCAGTTTTATTCAGGAATAGTTTTATTACTTATGTTTTTTAATAATTCCCTATACTATAATATTGAACTCACACCCTATATCCTAGTGTTATCCTTAATTAACCATTTGAATGCTAGAGGTGTCTGTAATATATAAGAGGTTAACAGCAATTTTTGTTCTCATTGAAAATAAAGCTGAAATTAAAAGAGGTCAGCACACTGAATAGTATTGCCCTTTATATGCTGTTAGTATTCTATGTTACACTGCACATACCCTGCAAAGCTATTTAGTGTTAAGAAGTGTAGGAATCTGGATCAAACCAAATTTATCATAATAGTGGGGGTGGCAAGTTAACTATTTAGTGATTTAAAATGTGCTTTACACACTCTAATTGCTCCAGATGATTTTAATACATTATGAAGACAGGCAGTGATGACATAGCTGAGATTTTATGACAGTAAAAACGGAATTTAAGGCAAAACAAAGATTTATGTCCCCCCACACTGTCATTCAAATGGTTTGTCCCAATTTGTCCCAGAATGCATTGCTCCCATACAAAATATTTCAAAACCAACTTGACTTAAAAAACAAACCACTTCACTTGTCTTATTTCATGTGAAAGACATAGGGAACACATTATAAACGCCACCTAGTTTGTTATGAGACAAAATTCTGTAAAGTGATTTTTTATATCCCCAAGTTAGAAATAAACAAATATCTGAAGCATAAATACTGAAAAAAAAAAATGGAAAAAATATCTATATATTATATACTAGTAAAATAATGGATAAAAGCGCCGTTATATTCCTCTAAAATATTAGGTTGTCTGTAAATAAAGTCATAAGCCAGTTTTATTCAGGAATAGTTTTATTACTTATGTTTTTTAATAATTCCCTATACTATAATATTGAACCCACACCCTATATCCTAGTGTTACCCTTAATTAACCATTTGAATGCTAGAGGTGTCTGTAATATATAAGAGGTTAACAGCAATTTTTGTTCTCATTGAAAATAAAGCTGAAATTAAAAGAGGTCAGCACACTGAATAGTATTGCCCTTTATAAGCTGTTAGTATTCTATGTTACAGTGCACATACCTTGCAAAGCTAATTAGTGTTAAGAAGTGTAGGAATCTGGATCAAACCAAATCTACCATAATGCGGGGGTGGCAAGTTATCTATTTAGTGATTTAAAATGTGCTTTACACACTCTAATTACTCCAGATGATTTTAGTACATTATGAAGACAGGCAGTGATGACATATCTGATCTTTTATGACAGTAAAAACTGAATTTCATGCAAAACAAATATTTATCCCCCCCCCACTTTCATTCAAATGGTTTGTCCCAATTTTCTCCCAGAATGCAAGGCTTCCATACAAAATATTTCAAAACTAACTTCACTTAAAAAACAAACCACTTCCCTTGTCTTATTTTATGTGAAAGACATTGGGAACACATTATAAACGCCACCTAGTTTGTTATGAGGCAAAATTCTGTAAACTGATTTTTTATATCACCAAGTTAGAAGTAAATAAATATCTGAAGCATAAATACAGAAAAAAAATGAAAAAAATAGAAAAAATATTTATATATTATATACCAATAAAATAATGGATAGAATCGCCGTAATATTCCTCTAAAACATAAGGTTGTCTGTAAATAAAGTCATAAGCCAGTTTTATTCAGTAATAGTTTTATTACTTATGTTTTTTAATAATTCCCTATACTATAATATTGAACCCACACCCTATATCCTAGTGTTATCCTTAATTAACCATTTGAATGCTAGAGGTGTCTGTAATATCGAAGAGTAAACAGCAATTTTTCTTCTCATTGAAAATAAAGCTGAAATTAAAAGAGGTCAGCACACTGAATAGTATTGCCCTTTATATGCTGTTAGTATTCTATGTCACAGTGCACATACCCTGCAAAGCTATTTAGTGTTAAGAAGTGTAGGAATCTGGATCAAACCAATTTTACCATAATAGGGGGGTGGCAAGTCAACTATTTAGTGATTTAAAATGTGCTTTACACACTGTAATTGCTCCAGATGACTTTAATACAATATGAAGACAGGCAGTGATGACATATCTGAGCTTTTATGACAGTAAAAACTGAATTTAATACAAAACAAAGATTTATGTCCTCCCCACTGTCATTCAAATGTTTTGTCCCAATTTTCTCCCAGAATAAATTGCTCCAATAAAAATATTTCAAAACCAACTTGACTTAAAAAACAAACCACTTCCCTTGTCTTATTTCATGTGAAAGACATAGGGAACACATTATAAACACCACCTAGTTTGTTATGAGACAAAATTCTGAAAAGTGTTTTTTTATATCCCTAAGTTAGAAATAAAAAAATATCTGAAGCATAAATACTAACATAAAAAATAGAAAAACTATTTATATATTATATACCTATAAAATAATGGATAGAATCGCCGTAATATTCCTCTAAAATATTAGGTTGTCTGTAAATAAAGTCATAAGCCAGCTTTTTTCAGGTATAGTTTTATTACTTATGTTTTTTAATAATTCCCTATACTATAATATTGAACCCACACCCTATATCCTAGTGTTATCCTTAATTAACCATTTGAATGCTAGAGGTGTCTGTAATATCTAAGAGGTTAACAGCAATTTTTGTTCTCATTGAAAATAAAGCTGAAATTAAAAGAGGTCAGCACACTGAATATTATTGCCCTTTATATGCTGTTAGTATTCTATGTCACAGTGCACATACCCTACAAAGCTATTTAGTGTTAAGAAGTGTAGGAATCTGGATCAAACCAATTTTACCATAATAGGGGGGTGTCAAGTTAACTATTTAGTGATTAAAATGTGCTTTACACACTCTAATTGCTCTAGATGACTTTAATACAATATGAAGACAGGCAGTGATGACATATCTGAGCTTTTATGACAGTAAAAACTGAATTTAATGCAAAACAAATATTTATGTCCTCCCCACTTTCATTCAAATGGTTTGTCCCAATTTTCTCCCAGAATGCATTGCTCCCATACAAAATATTTTAAAACCAACTTGACGTAAAAAACAAACCACTTCCCTTGTCTTATTTCATGTCAAAGACATAGGGAACACATTATAAACGCCACCTAGTTTGTTATGAGGCAAAATTGTGTAAACTGATTTTTTTATATCACCAAGTTATAAATAAAAAATTATCTGAAGCAAAAATACTGAAAAAAAAAAATATGAAAAAAATATTTATATATTATATACCAATAAAATAATGGATAAAATCGCCATTATATTCCTCTAAAATATTAGGTTGTCTGTAAATAAACTCATAAGCCAGTTTTATTCAGGAATAGTTTTATTACGTATGTTTTTTAATAATTCCCTATACTATAATATTGAACCCACACCCTATATCCTAGTGTTATCCTTAATTAACCATTTGAATGCTAGAGGTGTCTGTAATATATAAGAGGTTAACAGCAATTGTTGTTCTCATTGAAAATAAAGCTGAAATTAAAAGAGGTCAGCACACTGAATAGTATTGCCCTTTATATGCTGTTAGTATTCTATGTCACAGTGCACATACCCTGCAAAGCTATTTAGTGTTAAGAAGTGTAGGAATCTGGATCAAACCAAATTTATCATAATAGTGGGGGTGGCAAGTTAACTATTTAGTGATTTAAAATGTGCTTTACACACTCTAATTGCTCCAGATGATTTTAATACATTATGAAGACAGGCAGTGATGACATAGCTGAGATTTTATGACAGTAAAAACGGAATTTAAGGCAAAACAAAGATTTATGTCCCCCCACACTGTCATTCAAATGGTTTGTCCCAATTTGTCCCAGAATGCATTGCTCCCATACAAAATATTTCAAAACCAACTTGACTTAAAAAACAAACCACTTCACTTGTCTTATTTCATGTGAAAGACATAGGGAACACATTATAAAAGCCACCTAGTTTGTTATGAGACAAAATTCTGTAAAGTGATTTTTTATATCCCCAAGTTAGAAATAAACAAATATCTGAAGCATAAATACTGAAAAAAAAATGAAAAAAATATCTATATATTATATACTAGTAAAATAATGGATAAAAGCGCCGTTATATTCCTCTAAAATATTAGGTTGTCTGTAAATAAAGTCATAAGCCAGTTTTATTCAGGAATAGTTTTATTACTTATGTTTTTTAATAATTCCCTATACTATAATATTGAACCCACACCCTATATCCTAGTGTTATCCTTAATTAACCATTTGAATGCTAGAGGTGTCTGTAATATATAAGAGGTTAACAGCAATTGTTGTTCTCATTGAAAATAAAGCTGAAATTAAAAGAGGTCAGCACACTGAATAGTATTGCCCTTTATATGCTGTTAGTATTCTATGTTACAGTGCACATACCTTGCAAAGCTAATTAGTGTTAAGAAGTGTAGGAATCTGGATCAAACCAAATCTACCATAATGCGGGGGTGGCAAGTTATCTATTTAGTGATTTAAAATGTGCTTTACACACTCTAATTACTCCAGATGATTTTAGTACATTATGAAGACAGGCAGTGATGACATATCTGATCTTTTATGACAGTAAAAACTGAATTTAATGCAAAACAAATATTTATCCCCCCCCCCACTTTCATTCAAATGGTTTGTCCCAATTTTCTCCCAGAATGCAAGGCTTCCATACAAAATATTTCAAAACTAACTTCACTTAAAAAACAAACCACTTCCCTTGTCTTATTTTATGTGAAAGACATTGGGAACACATTATAAACGCCACCTAGTTTGTTATGAGGCAAAATTCTGTAAACTGATTTTTTATATCACCAATTTAGAAGGAAATAAATATCTGAAGCATAAATACTAAAAAAAAAGGAAAAAAATATTTATATATTATATACTAGTAAAATAATGGATAAAATTGCCGTTATATTCTTCTAAAATATTAGGTTGTCTGTAAATAAAGTCATAAGCCAGTTTTATTCAGGAATAGTTTTATTACTTATGTTTTTTAATAATACCCTATACTATAATATTGATCCCACACCCTATATCCTAGTGTTATCCTTAATTAACTATTTGAATGCTAGAGGTGTCTGTAATATCTAAGAGATTAACAGCAATTTTTGATCTCATTGAAAATAAAGCTGAAATTAAAAGAGGTCAGCACACTGAATATTATTGCCCTTTATATGCTGTTATTATTCTATGTCACAGTGCACATACCCTGCAAAGCTATTTAGTGTTAAGAAGTGTAGGAATTTGGATCAAACCAATTTTACCATAATAGAGGGGTGGCAAGTTAACTATTTAGTGATTTAAAATGTGCTTTACACACTCTAATTGCTCCAGATGACTTTAATACAATATGAAGACAGGCAGTGATGACATATCTGAGCTTTTATGACAGTAAAAACTGAATTTAATGCAAAACAAAGATTTATGTCCTCCCCACTGTCATTCAAATGGTTTGTCCCAATTTTCTCCCAGAATGCATTGCTCCCATACAAAATATTTGAAAACCAAATTGACTTAAAAAACAAACCACTTCCCTTGTCTTATTTCATGTGAAAGACATAGGGAACACATTATAAACACCACCTAGTTTGTTATGAGACAAAATTCTGAAAAGTGTTTTTTTATATCCCTAAGTTAGAGAAAAAAAAATATCTGAAGCATAAATACTAAAAAAAAAAAAAAAAATAGAAAAAATATTTATATATTATATACCAATAAAATAATGGATAGAATCGCCGTAATATTCCTCTAAAACATAAGGTTGTCTGTAAATAAAGTCATAAGCCAGTTTTATTCAGTAATAGTTTTATTACTTATGTTTTTTAATAATTCCCTATACTATAATATTGAACCCACACCCTATATCCTAGTGTTATCCTTAATTAACCATTTGAATGCTAGAGGTGTCTGTAATATCGAAGAGTAAACAGCAATTTTTCTTCTCATTGAAAATAAAGCTGAAATTAAAAGAGGTCAGCACACTGAATAGTATTGCCTTTTATATGCTGTTAGTATTCTATGTCACAGTGCACATACCCTGCAAAGCTATTTAGTGTTAAGAAGTGTAGGAATCTGGATCAAACCAATTTTACCATAATAGGGGGGTGGCAAGTCAACTATTTAGTGATTTAAAATGTGCTTTACACACTGTAATTGCTCCAGATGACTTTAATACAATATGAAGACAGGCAGTGATGACATATCTGAGCTTTTATGACAGTAAAAACTGAATTTAATACAAAACAAAGATTTATGTCCTCCCCACTGTCATTCAAATGTTTTGTCCCAATTTTCTCCCAGAATAAATTGCTCCAATAAAAATATTTCAAAACCAACTTGACTTAAAAAACAAACCACTTCCCTTGTCTTATTTCATGTGAAAGACATAGGGAACACATTATAAACACCACCTAGTTTGTTATGAGACAAAATTCTGAAAAGTGTTTTTTTATATCCCTAAGTTAGAAATAAAAAAATATCTGAAGCATAAATACTAACATAAAAAATAGAAAAACTATTTATATATTATATACCTATAAAATAATGGATAGAATCGCCGTAACATTCCTCTAAAATATTAGGTTGTCTGTAAATAAAGTTATAAGCCAGCTTTTTTCAGGTATAGTTTTATTACTTATGTTTTTTAATAATTCCCTATACTATAATATTGAACCCACACCCTATATCCTAGTGTTATCCTTAATTAACCATTTGAATGCTAGAGGTGTCTGTAATATCTAAGAGATTAACAGCAATTTTTGTTCTCATTGAAAATAAAGCTGAAATTAAAAGAGGTCAGCACACTGAATATTATTGCCCTTTATATGCTGTTAGTATTCTATGTCACAGTGCACATACCCTACAAAGCTATTTAGTGTTAAGAAGTGTAGGAATCTGGATCAAACCAATTTTACCATAATAGGGGGGTGTCAAGTTAACTATTTAGTGATTAAAATGTGCTTTACACACTCTAATTGCTCTAGATGACTTTAATACAATATGAAGACAGGCAGTGATGACATATCTGAGCTTTTATGACAGTAAAAACTGAATTTAATGCAAAACAAATATTTATGTCCTCCCCACTTTCATTCAAATGGTTTGTCCCAATTTTCTCCCAGAATGCATTGCTCCCATACAAAATATTTTAAAACCAACTTGACGTAAAAAACAAACCACTTCCCTTGTCTTATTTCATGTCAAAGACATAGGGAACACATTATAAACGCCACCTAGTTTGTTATGAGGCAAAATTGTGTAAACTGATTTTTTATATCACCAAGTTATAAATAAAAAATTATCTGAAGCAAAAATACTGAAAAAAAAAAATATGAAAAAAATATTTATATATTATATACCAATAAAATAATGGATAAAATCGCCATTATATTCCTCTAAAATATTAGGTTGTCTGTAAATAAACTCATAAGCCAGTTTTATTCAGGAATAGTTTTATTACGTATGTTTTTTAATAATTCCCTATACTATAATATTGAACCCACACCCTATAGCCTAGTGTTATCCTTAATTAACCATTTGAATGCTAGAGGTGTCTGTAATATCTAAGAGGTTAACAGCAATTTTTGTTCTCATTGTAAATAAAGGTGAAATTAAAAGAGGTCAGAACACTGAATATTATTGCCCTTTATATGCTGTTAGTATTCTATGTCACAGTGCACATACCGTGCAAAGCTATTTAGTGTTAAGAAGTGTAGGAATCTGGATCAAACCAATTTTACCATAATACGGGGGTGGCAAGTTAACTATTTAGTGATTTAAAATGTGCTTTACACACTCTAATTGCTCCAGATGACTTTAATACAATATGAAGTCAGGCAGTGATGACATATCTGAGCTTTTATGACAGTAAAAACTGAATTTAATACAAAACAAACATTTATGTCCTCCCCACTGTCATTCAAATGGTTTGTCCCAATTTTCTCCCAGAATGCATTGCTCCCATACAAAATATTTCAAAACCAACTTGATTTAAAAAACAAACCACTTCCCTTGTCTTATTTCATGTGAAAGACATAGGGAACACATTATAAACGCCACCTAGTTTGTTATGAGACAAAATTCTGTAAAGTGATTTTTTATATCCCCAAGTTTGAAATAAACAAATATCTGAAGCATAAATACTGAAAAAAAAATTGAAAAAAATATTTATATATTATATACTAGTAAAATAATGGATAAAATCGCCGTTATATTCCTTTAAAATATTATGTTGTCTGTAAATAAAGTCATACGCCAGTTTTATTCAGGAACAGTTTTATTACTTATGTTTTTTAATAATTCCCTAACCTATAATATTGAACCCACACCCTATATCCTAGTGTTATCCTTAGTTAACCATTTGAATGCTAGAGGTGACTGTAATATATAAGAGGTTAACAGCAATTTTTGTTCTCATTGAAAATAAAGCTGAAATTAAAAGAGGTCAGCACACTGAATAGTATTGCCCTTTATATGCTGTTAGTATTCTATGTTACAGTGAACATACCTTGCAAAGCTAATTAGTGTTAAGAACTGTAGGAATCTGGATCAAACCAAATTTACCATAATGCGGGGGGTGTCAAGTTATCTATTTAGTGATTTAAAATGTGCTTTACACACTCTAATTACTCCAGATGATTTTAGTACATTATGAAGACAGGCAGTGATGACATATCTGATCTTTTATGACAGTAAAAACTGAATTTAATGCAAAACAAATATTTATCCCCCCCCACTTTCATTCAAATGGTTTGTCCCAATTTTCTCCCAGAATGCAATGCTTCCGTACAAAATATTTCAAAACTAACGACTTAAAAAACAAACCCCTTCCCTTGTCTTATTTTATGTGAAAGACATAGGGAACACATTATAAATGCCACCTAGTTTGTTATTAGGCAAAATTCTGTAAACTGATTTTTTATATCACCAATTTAGAAGTAAATAAATATCTGAAGCATAAATACTGAAAAAAAATGAAAAAAATATTTATATATTATATACTAGTAAAATAATGGATAAAATTGCCGTTATATTCTTCTAAAATATTAGGTTGTCTGTAAATAAAGTCATAAGCCAGTTTTATTCAGGAATAGTTTTATTACTTATGTTTTTCAATAATACCCTATACTATAATATTGATCCCACACCCTATATCCTAGTGTTATCCTTAATTAACTATTTGAATGCTAGAGGTGTCTGTAATATCTAAGAGATTAACAGCAATTTTTGATCTCATTGAAAATAAAGCTGAAATTAAAAGAGGTCAGCACACTGAATATTATTCCCCTTTATATGCTGTTAGTATTCTATGTCACAGTGCACATACCCTGCAAAGCTATTTAGTGTTAAGAAGTGTAGGAATCTGGATCAAACCAATTTTACCATAATAGGGGGGTGGCAAGTTAACTATTTAGTGATTTAAAATGTGCTTTACACACTCTAATTGCTCCAGATGACTTTAATACAATATGAAGACAGGCAGTGATGACATATCTGAGATTTTATGACAGTAAAAACGGAATTTAAGGCAAAACAAAGATTTATGTCCCCCCACACTGTCATTCAAATGGTTTGTCCCAATTTGTCCCAGAATGCATTGCTCCCATACAAAATATTTCAAAACCAACTTGACTTAAAAAACAAACCACTTCACTTGTCTTATTTCATGTGAAAGACATAGGGAACACATTATAAACGCCACCTAGTTTGTTATGAGACAAAATTCTGTAAAGTGATTTTTTATATCCCCAAGTTAGAAATAAACAAATATCTGAAGCATAAATACTGAAAAAAAAATACCTGTATATTATATACTAGTAAAATAATGGATAAAAGCGCCGTTATATTCCTCTAAAATATTAGGTTGTCTGTAAATAAAGTCATAAGCCAGTTTTATTCAGGAATAGTTTTATTACTTATGTTTTTTAATAATTCCCTATACTATAATATTGAACCCACACCCTATATCCTAGTGTTATCCTTAATTAACCATTTGAATGCTAGAGGTGTCTGTAATATATAAGAGGTTAACAGCAATTTTTGTTCTCATTGAAAATAAAGCTGAAATTAAAAGAGGTCAGCACACTGAATAGTATTGCCCTTTATATGCTGTTAGTATTCTATGTTACAGTGCACATACCTTTCAAAGCTAATTAGTGTTAAGAAGTGTAGGAATCTGGATCAAACCAAATCTACCATAATGCGGGGGTGGCAAGTTATCTATTTAGTGATTTAAAATGTGCTTTACACACTCTAATTACTCCAGATGATTTTAGTACATTATGAAGACAGGCAGTGATGACATATCTGATCTTTTATGACAGTAAAAACTGAATTTAATGCAAAACAAATATTTATCCCCCCCCCCCCACTTTCATTCAAATGGTTTGTCCCAATTTTCTCCCAGAATGCAAGGCTTCCATACAAAATATTTCAAAACTAACTTCACTTAAAAAACAAACCACTTCCCTTGTCTTATTTTATGTGAAAGACATTGGGAACACATTATAAACGCCACCTAGTTTGTTATGAGGCAAAATTCTGTAAACTGATTTTTTATATCACCAAGTTAGAAGTACATAAATATCTGAAGCATAAATACTGAAAAAAAATGAAAAAAATATTTATATATTATATACTAGTAAAATAATGGATAAAATTGCCGTTATATTCCTCTAAAATATTAGGTTGTCTGTAAATAAAGTCATAAGCCAGTTTTATTCAGGAATAGTTTTATTACTTATGTTTTTTAATAATTCTCTATACTATAATATTGAACCCACACCCTATATCCTAGTGTTATCCTTAATTAACCATTTGAATACTACAGGTGTCTGTAATATCTAATAGCTTAACAGCAATTTTTGTTCTCATTGAAAATAAAGCTGAAATTAAAAGAGGTCAGCACAATGAATATTATTGCCCTTTTTATTCTGTTAATATTCTATGTCACAGTGCACATACCCTGCAAAGCTATTTAGTGTTAAGAAGTGTAGGAATCTGGATCAAACCAAATTTATCATAATAGTGGGGGTGGCAAGTTAACTATTTAGTGATTTAAAATGTGCTTTACACACTCTAATTGCTCCAGATGATTTTAATACATTATGAAGACAGGCAGTGATGACATAGCTGAGATTTTATGACAGTAAAAACGGAATTTAAGGCAAAACAAAGATTTATGTCCCCCCACACTGTCATTCAAATGGTTTGTCCCAATTTGTCCCAGAATGCATTGCTCACATACAAAATATTTCAAAACCAACTTGACTTAAAAAACAAACCACTTCACTTGTCTTATTTCATGTGAAAGACATAGGGAACACATTATAAACGCCACCTAGTTTGTTATGAGACAAAATTCTGTAAAGTGATTTTTTATATCCCCAAGTTAGAAATAAACAAATATCTGAAGCATAAATACTGAAAAAAAAAATGAAAAAAATATCTATATATTATATACTAGTAAAATAATGGATAAAAGCGCCGTTATATTCCTCTAAAATATTAGGTTGTCTGTAAATAAAGTCATAAGCCAGTTTTATTCAGGAATAGTTTTATTACTTATGTTTTTTAATAATTCCCTATACTATAATATTGAACCCACACCCTATATCCTAGTGTTATCCTTATTTAACCATTTGAATGCTAGAGGTGTCTGTAATATATAAGAGGTTAACAGCAATTGTTGTTCTCATTGAAAATAAAGCTGAAATTAAAAGAGGTCAGCACACTGAATAGTATTGCCCTTTATATGCTGTTAGTATTCTATGTTACAGTGCACATACCTTGCAAAGCTAATTAGTGTTAAGAAGTGTAGGAATCTGGATCAAACCAAATCTACCATAATGCGGGGGTGGCAAGTTATCTATTTAGTGATTTAAAATGTGCTTTACACACTCTAATTACTCTAGATGATTTTAGTACATTATGAAGACAGGCAGTGATGACATATCTGATCTTTTATGACAGTAAAAACTGAATTTAATGCAAAACAAATATTTATCCCCCCCCCCACTTTCATTCAAATGGTTTGTCCCAATTTTCTCCCAGAATGCAAGGCTTCCATACAAAATATTTCAAAACTAACTTCACTTAAAAAACAAACCACTTCCCTTGTCTTATTTTATGTGAAAGACATTGGGAACACATTATAAACGCCACCTAGTTTGTTATGAGGCAAAATTCTGTAAACTGATTTTTTTATATCACCAAGTTGGAAGTAAATAAATATCTGAAGCATAAATACTGAAAAAAAATGAAAAAAATATTTATATATTATATACTAGTAAATTAATGGATAAAATTGCCGTTATATTCCTCTAAAATATTAGGTTGTCTGTAAATAAAGTCATAAGCCAGTTTTATTCAGGAATAGTTTTATTACTTATGTTTTTTAATAATTCTCTATACTATAATATTGAACCCACACCCTATATCCTAGTGTTATCCTTAATTAACCATTTGAATACTACAGGTGTCTGTAATATCTAATAGCTTAACAGCAATTTTTGTTCTCATTGAAAATAAAGCTGAAATTAAAAGAGGTCAGCACAATGAATATTATTGCCCTTTTTATTCTGTTAGTATTCTATGTCACAGTGCACATACCCTGCAAAGCTATTTAGTGTTAAGAAGTGTAGGAATCTGGATCAAACCAATTTTACCATAATAGGGGGGTGGCAAGTTAACTATTTAGTGATTTAAAATGTGCTTTACACACTCTAATTGCTCCAGATGACTTTAATACAATATGAAGACAGGCAGTGATGACATACCTGAGCTATTATGACAGTAAAAACTGAATTTAATGCAAAACAAAGGTTTACCTCACCCCCACTTTCATTCAAATGGTTTGTCCCAATTTTCTCCCAGAATGCATTACTTCCATACAAAATATTTCAAAACCAATTTGACTTAAAAAAACAAACCACTTCCCTTGCCTTATTTAATGTGAAAGACATAGGGAATACATTAAAAAAGCCACCTAGTTTGTTATGAGGCAAAATTCTGTAAACTGATTTTTTATATCACCAAGTTAGAAATAAAAAATTATCTGAAGCATAAATACTGAAAAAAAAAAAACGAAAAAAATATTTATATATTATATACCAATAAAATAATGGATAAAATCGCCGTTATATTCCTCTAAAATATTAGGTTGTCTGTAAATAAAGTCATAAGCCAGTTTTATTCAGGAATAGTTTTATTACTTATGTTTTTTAATAATACCCAATACTATAATATTGAACCCACACCCTATATCCTAGTGTTATCCTTAATTAACTATTTGAATGCTAGAGGTGTCTGTAATATCTAAGAGGTTAACAGCAATTTTTGATCTCATTGAAAATAAAGCTGAAATTAAAAGAGGTCAGCACACTGAATATTATTGCCCTTTATATGCTGTTAGTATTCTATGTCACAGTGCACATACCCTGCAAAGCTATTTAGTGTTAAGAAGTGTAGGAATCTGGATCAAACCAATTTTACCATAATAGAGGGGTGGCAAGTTAACTATTTAGTGATTTAAAATGTGCTTTACACACTCTAATTGCTCCAGATGACTTTAATACAATATGAAGACAGGCAGTGATGACATATCTGAGCTTTTATGACAGTAAAAACTGAATATAATGCAAAACAAAGATTTATGTCCTCCCCACTGTCATTCAAATGGTTTGTCCCAATTTTCTCCCAGAATGCATTGCTCCCATACAAAATATTTCAAAACCAACTTGACTTAAAAAACAAACCACTTCACTTGTCTTATTTCATGGGAAAGACATAGGGAACACATTATAAACGCCACCTAGTTTGTTATGAGGCAGAATTCTGTAAACTGATTTTTTATATCACCAAGTTAGAAATAAAAAATTATCTGAAGCATAAATACTGAAAAAAAAAAAAAAAAGTAAAAAGTATTTATATATTATATACCAATAAAATAATGGATAGAATCGCCATTATATTCCTCTAAAATATTAGTTTGTCTGTAAATAAAGTCATAAGCCAGTTTTATTCAGGAATAGTTTTATTACTTATGTTCTTTAATAATTCCCTATACTATAATATTGAACCCACACCCTATATCCTAATGTTATCATTAATTAACCATTTGAATGCTAGAGGTGTCTGTAATATATAAGAGGCTAATAGCAATTTTTGTTTTCATTGAAAATAAAGCTGAAATTAAAAGAGGTCAGCACACTGAAATATTATTGCCCTTTATATGCTGTTAGTATTTTGTATCACAGTGCACATACCCTGCAATGCTATTTAGTGTTAAGAAGTGTAGGAATGTGGATCAAACCAATTTTACCACAATAGGGGGGTGGCAAGTTAACTATTTAGAGATTTAAAATGTGCTTTACACACTGTAATTGCTCCAGATGACTTTAATACATTATGAAGATAGGCAGTGATGACATATCTGAGCTTTTATGACAGTAAAAACTGAATTTATTGCAACACAAAGATTTATGTCCCCCCCCACTTTCATTCAAATGGTTTGTCTCAATTTTCTCCCAGAATGCATTGCTTCTATACAAAATATTTCAAAACCAACCTGACTTAAAAAACAAACCACTTCCCTTGTCTTATTTCATGTGAAAGAAATAGGGAACACATTATAAACGCCACCTAGTTTGTTATGAGGCAAAATTCTGTAAACTGATTTTTTATATCACAAAGTTAGAAAAAAAAATATCTGAAGCATAATACTGGAAAAAAAAAAAAAAAAAAAAAAAAAAAAAAAAAATATGAATAAATAAATAAATATAAGAAAATAAAAAAATATCTATATATTATATACCAATAAAATAATGGATAAAATCGCCATTGTATTTCTCTAAAATATTAGGTTGTCTGTAAATAAAGTCATAAGCCAGTTTTATTCAGGAATAGTTTTATTACTTATGTTCTTTAATAATTCCCTATACTATAATATTGAACCCACACCCTATATCCTAGTGTTATCCTTAATTAACCATTTGAATGCTAGAGATGTCTGTAATATCTAAGAGGTTAACAGCAATTTTTGTTCTCATTGAAAATAAAGCTGAAATTAAAAGAGGTCAGCACACTGAATATTATTGCCCTTTATATGCTGTTAGTATTCTATGTCACAGTGCACATACCCTGCAAAGCTATTTAGTGTTAAGAAGTGTAGAAATCTGGATCAAACCAATTTTACCATAATAGGGGGGTGGCAAGTTAACTATTTAGTGATTTAAAATGTGCTTTACACACTCTAATTGCTCCAGATGACTTTAATACAATATGAAGACAGGCAGTGATGACATATCTGAGCTTTTATGACAGTAAAAACTGAATTTAATGCAAAACAAAGATTTATGTCCTCCCCACTGTCATTCAAATGGTTTGTCCCAATTTTCTCCCAGAACGCATTGCTCCCATACAAAATATTTGAAAACCAACTTGACTTAAAAAACAAACTACTTCCCTTGTCTTATTTCATGTGAAAGACATAGGGAACACATTATAAACGCCACCTAGTTTGTTATGAGGCAGAATTCTGTAAACTGATTTTTTATATCACCAAGTTAGAAATAAAAAATTATCTGAAGCATAAATACTGAAAAAAAAAAAAAAGTAAAAAATATTTATATATTATATACCAATAAAATAATGGATAGAATCGCCATTATATTCCTCTAAAATATTAGTTTGTCTGTAAATAAAGTCATAAGCCAGTTTTATTCAGGAATAGTTTTATTACTTATGTTCTTTAATAATTCCCTATACTATAATATTGAACCCACACCCTATATCCTAATGTTATCATTAATTAACCATTTGAATGCTAGAGGTGTCTGTAATATATAAGAGGCTAATAGCAATTTTTGTTTTCATTGAAAATAAAGCTGAAATTAAAAGAGGTCAGCACACTGAAATATTATTGCCCTTTATATGCTGTTAGTATTTTGTATCACAGTGCACATACCCTGCAATGCTATTTAGTGTTAAGAAGTGTAGGAATGTGGATCAAACCAATTTTACCATAATAGGGGGGTGGCAAGTTAACTATTTAGAGATTTAAAATGTGCTTTACACACTGTAATTGCTCCAGATGACTTTAATACTTTATGAAGATAGGCAGTGATGACATATCTGAGCTTTTATGACAGTAAAAACTGAATTTATTGCAACACAAAGATTTATGTCCCCCCCCACTTTCATTCAAATGGTTTGTCTCAATTTTCTCCCAGAATGCATTGCTTCTATACAAAATATTTCAAAACCAACCTGACTTAAAAAACAAACCACTTCCCTTGTCTTATTTCATGTGAAAGAAATAGGGAACACATTATAAACGCCACCTAGTTTGTTATGAGGCAAAATTCTGTAAACTTATTTTTTATATCACAAAGTTAGAAAAAAAAATTATCTGAAGCATAAATACTGGAAAAAAAAAAAAAAAAAAAAAAAATAAGTATTTATATTATATACCAATAAAATAATGGATAAAATCGCCATTGTATTTCTCTAAAATATTAGGTTGTCTGTAAATAAAGTCATAAGCCAGTTTTATTCAGAAATAGTTTTATTACTTATGTTTTTTAATAATTCCCTATACTATAATATTGAACCCACACCCTATATCCTAGTGTTATCCTTAATTAAACATTTGAATGCTAGAGGTGTCTGTAATATCTAAGAGGTTAACAGCAATTTTTGTTCTCATTGAAAATAAAGGTGAAATTAAAAGAGGTCAGCACACTGAATATTATTGCCCTTTATATGCTGTTATTATTCTATGTCACAGTGCACATACCCTGCAAAGCTATTTAGTGTTAAGAAGTGTAGGAATCTGGATCAAACCAATTTTACCATAATAGGGGGGTGGCAAGTTAACTATTTAGTGATTTAAAATGTGCTTTACACACTCTAATTGCTCCAGATGACTTTAATACAATATGAAGACAGGCAGTGATGACATATCTGAGCTTTTATGACAGTAAAAACTGAATTTAATGCAAAAGAAAGATTTATGTCCTCCCCACTGTCATTCAAATGGTTTGTCCCAATTTTCTCCAAGAATGCATTGCTCCAATAAAAATATTTCAAAACCAACTTGACTTAAAAAACAAACCACTTCACTTGTCTTATTTCATGTGAAAGACATAGGGAACACATTATAAACGCCACCTAGTTTATTATGAGACAAAATTCTGTAAAGTGATTTTTTATATCCCCAAGTTAAAAATAAACAATTATCTGAAGCATAAATACTGAAAAAAAAAAATGAAAAAAATATTTATATATTATATACTAGTAAAATAATGGATAAAATCGCCGTTATATTCCTCTAAAATATGAGGTTGTCTGTAAATAAAGTCATAAGCCAGTTTTATTCAGGAATAGTTTTATTACTTATGTTTTTTAATAATTCCCTATACTATAATATTGAACCCACACCCTATATCCTAGTGTTATCCTTAATTAACCATTTGAATGCTAGAGGTGTCTGTAATATATAAGAGGTTAACAGCAATTTTTGTTCTCATTGAAAATAAAGCTGAAATTAAAAGAGGTCAGCACACTGAATAGTATTGCCCTTTATATGCTGTTAGTATTCTATGTTACACTGCACATACCCTGTAAAGCTATTTAGTGTTAAGAAGTGTAGGAATCTGGATCAAACCAAATTTACCATAATAGGGGGGTGGCAAGTTATCTATTTAGTGATTTAAAATGTGCTTTACACACTCTAATTGCTCCAGATGATTTTAATACATTATGAAGACAGGCAGTGATGACATAGCTGAGCTTTTATGACAGTAAAAACAGAATTTAAGGCAAACCAAAGATTTATGTCCCCCCACACTGTCATTCAAATGGTTTGTCCCAATTTGTCCCAGAATGCATTGCTCCCATACAAAATATTTCAAAACCAACTTGACTTAAAAAACAAATCACTTCCCTTGTCTTATTCATGTGAAAGACATAGGGAACACATTATAAACGCCACCTAGTTTGTTATGAGACAAAATTCTGTGAACTGATTTTTTATATCACCAAGTTAGAAATAAAAAATTATCTGAAGCATAAATACTGAAAAAAAAAAATGAAAAAAATATTTATATATTATATACCAATAAAATAATGGATAAAATCGCCATTATATTCCTCTAAAATATTAGGTTGTCTGTAAATAAAGTCATAAGCCAGTTTTATTCAGGAATAGTTTTATTTCTTATGTTTTTTAATAATTCACTATACTATAATATTGAACCCACACCCTATATCCTGGTGTTATCCTTAATTAACCATTTGAATGCTAGAGGTGTCTGTAATATCTAAGAGGTTAACAGCAATTTTTGTTCTCATTGAAAATAAAGCTGAAATTAAAAGAGGTCAGCACACTGAATATTATTGCCCTTTATATTCTGTTATTATTCTATGTCACAGTGCACATACCCTGCAAAGCTATTTAGTGTTAAGAAGTGTAGGAATCTGGATCAAACCAATTTTAACATAATAGGGGGGTGGCAAGTCAACTATTTAGTGATTTAAAATGTGCTTTACACACTCTAATTGCTCCAGATGACTTTAATACAATATGAAGACAGGCAGTGATGACATATCTGAGCTTTTATGACAGTAAAAACTTAATTTAATGCAAAACAAAGATTTATGTCCTCCCCACTGTCATTCAAATGTTTTGTCCCAATTTTCTCCCAGAATGAATTGCTCCAATAAAAATATTTCAAAACCAACTTGACTTAAAAAACAAACCACTTCCCTTGTCTTATTTCATGTGAAAGACATAGGGAACACATTATAAACACCACCTAGTTTGTTATGAGACAAAATTCTGAAAAGTGTTTTTTTATATCCCTAAGTTAGAAATAAAAAAATATCTGAAGAATAAATACTAACATAAAAAATAGAAAAAATATTTATATATTATATACCAATAAAATAATGGATAGAATCGCCGTAATATTCCTCTAAAATATTAGGTTGTCTGTAAATAAAGTCATAAGCCAGTTTTATTCAGGAATAGTTTTATTACTTATGTTTTTTAATAATTCCCTATACTATAACATTGAACCCACACCCTATATCCTAGTGTTATCTTTAATTAACTATTTGAATGCTAGAGGTGTCTGTAATATCTAAGAGTTCAACAGCAATATTTTTTCTCATTGAAAATAAAGCTGAAATTAAAAGAGGTCAGCACACTGAATATTATTGCCCCTTATAAGCTGTTAGTATTCTATGTCACAGTGCACATACCCTGCAAAGCTATTTAGTGTTAAGAAGTGTAGGAATCTGGATCAAACCAATTTTACCATAATAGGGGGGTGGCAAGTTAACTATTTATTGATTTAAAATGTGCTTTACACACTCTAATTGCTCCAGATGATTTTAATACATTATGAAGACAGGCAGTGATGACATAGCTGAGCTTTTATGACAGTAAAAACTGAATTTAAGGCAAAACAAAGATTTATGTCCCCCCACACTGTCATTCAAATGGTTTGTCCCAATTTGTCCCAGAATGCATTGCTCCCATATAAAATATTTCAAAACCAACTTGACTTAAAAAAGAAACCACTTCACTTGTTTTATTTCATGTGAAAGACATAGGGAACACATTATAAACGCCACCTAGTTTGTTATGAGACAAAATTCTGTAAAGTGATTTTTTATATCCCCAAGTTAAAAATAAACAAATATCTGAAGCTTAAATACTGAAAAAAAAATGAAAAAAATATTTATATATTATATACTAGTAAAATAATGGATAAAATCGCCGTTATATTCCTCTAAAATATGAGGTTGTCTGTAAATAAAGTCATAAGCCAGTTTTATTCAGGAATAGTTTTATTACTTATGTTTTTTAATAATTCCCTATACTATAATATTGAACCCACACCCTATATCCTAGTGTTATCCTTAATTAACCATTTGAATGCTAGAGGTGTCTGTAATATCTAAGAGGTTAACAGCAATTTTTGTTCTCATTGAAAATAAAGCTGAAATTAAAAGAGGTCAGCACACTGAATAGTATTGCCCTTTATATGCTGTTAGTATTCTATGTTACAGTGCACATACCTTGCAAAGCTAATTAGTGTTAAGAAGTGTAGGAATCAGGATCAAACCAAATTTACTATAATACGGGGGGTGGCAAGTTATCTATTTTGTGATTTAAAATGTGCTTTAAACACTCTAATTATTCCAGGTGATTTTAGTACATTATGAAGACAGGCAGTGATGACATATCTGATCTTTTATGACAGTAAAAACTGAATTTATTGCAAAACAAATATTTATCCCCCCCCACTTTCATTCAAATGGTTTGTCCCAGTTTTCTCCCAGAATGCAAGGCTTCCATACAAAATATTTCAAAACTAACTTTACTTAAAAAACAAACCACTTCCCTTGTCTTATTTTATGTGAAAGACATAGGGAACACATTATAAACGCCACCTAGTTTGTTATGAGGCAAAATTCTGTAAACTTATTTTTTATATCACCAAGTTAGAAGTAAATAAATATCTGAAGCATAAATACTGAAAAAAAATGAAAAAAATATTTATATATTATATACTAGTAAAATAATGGATAAAATTGCCGTTATATTCCTCTAAAATATTAGGTTGTCTGTAAATAAAGTCATAAGCCAGTTTTATTCAGTAATAGTTTTATTACTTATGTTTTTTAATAATTCTCTATACTATAATATTGAACCCACACCCAATATACTAGTGTTATCCTTAATTAACCATTTGAATACTACAGGTGTCTGTAATATCTAAGAGCTTAACTGCAATTTTTGTTCTCATTGAAAATAAAGCTGAAATTAAAAGAGGTCAGCACAATGAATATTATTGCCCTTTATATGCTGTTAGTATTCTATGTCACAGTGCACATACCCTGCAAAGCTATTTAGTGTTAAGAAGTGTAGGAATCTGGATCAAACCAATTTTAACATAATAGGGTGGTGGCAAGTTAACTATTTAGTGATTTAAAATATGCTTTACACACTCTAATTGCTCCAGATGATTTTAATACATTATGAAGACAGGCAGTGATGACATAGCAGAGCTTTTATGACAGTAAAAACTGAATTTAAGGCAAAACAAAGATTTATGTCCCCCCACACTGTCATTCAAATGGTTTGTCCCAATTTGTCCCAGAATGCATTGATCCCATACAAAATATTTCAAAACCAACTTGACTTAAAAAACAAACCACTTCACTTGTCTTATTTCATGTGAAAGACATAGGGAACACATTATAAACGCCACCTAGTTTGTTATGAGACAAAATTCTGTAAAGTGATTTTTTTATATCCCCAAGTTAAAAATAAACAAATATCTGAAGCATAAATACTGAAAAAAAAATGAAAAAAATATTTATATATTATATACTAGTAAAATAATGGATAAAATCGCCGTTATATTCCTCTAAAATATTAGGTTGTCTGTAAATAAAGTCATAAGCAGTTTTATTCAGGAATAGTTTTATTACTTATGTTTTTTAATAATTCCCTATACTATAATATTGAACCCACACCCTATATCCTAGTGTTATCCTTAATTAAACATTTGAATGCTAGAGGTGTCTGTAATATCTAAGAGGTTAACAGCAATTTTTGTTCTCATTGAAAATAAAGGTGAAATTAAAAGAGGTCAGCACTCTGAATATTATTGCCCTTTATATGCTGTTAGTATTCTATGTCACAGTGCACATACCCTGCAAAGCTATTTAGTGTTAAGAAGTGTAGGAATCTGTATCAAACCAAGTTTACCATAATAGGGGGGTGGCAAGTTAACTATTTAGTGATTTAAAATATGCTTTACACACTCTAATTGCTCCAGATAACTTTAATACAATATGAAGACATGCAGTGATGACATATCTGAGCTTTTATGACAGTAAAAACTGAATTTAATGCAAAACAAAGATTTATGTCCTCCCCACTGTCATTCAAATGGTTTGTCCCAATTTTCTCCCAGAATGCATTGCTCCCATACAAAATATTTCAAAACCAACTTGACTTAAAAAACAAATCACTTCCCTTGTCTTATTTCATGTAAAAGACATAGGGAACACATTATAAACGCCACCTAGTTTGTTATGAGGCAAAATTCTGTAAACTGATTTTTTATATCACCAAGTTAGAAATAAAAATTATCTGAAGCATAAATACTGAAAAAAAAAATGAAAAAAATATTTATATATTATATACCAATAAAATAATGGATAAAATCGCCATTATATTCCTCTAAAATATTAGGTTGTCTGTAAATAAAGTCATAAGCCAGCTTTATTCAGGAATAGTTTTATTACTTATGTTTTTAATAATTCCCTATACTATAATATTGAACCCACACCCTATATCCTAGTGTTATCTTTAATTAACCATTTGAATGCTAGAGGTGTCTGTAATATATAAGAGGTTAACAGCAATTTTTGTTCTCATTGAAAATAAAGCTGAAATTAAAAGAGGTCAGCACACTGAATAGTATTGCCCTTTATATGCTGTTAGTATTCTATGTTACACTGCACATACCCTGCAAAGCTATTTAGTGTTAAGGAGTGTAGGAGTCTGGATCAAACCAAATTTACCATAATAGGGGGGTGGCAAGTTAACTATTTAGTGATTTAAAATATGCTTTACACACTCTAATTGCTCCAGATGATTTTAATACATTATGAAGACAGGCAGTGATGACATAGCAGAGCTTTTATGACAGTAAAAACTGAATTTAAGGCAAAACAAAGATTTATGTCCCCCCACACTGTCATTCAAATGGTTTGTCCCAATTTGTCCCAGAATGCTTAGCTCCCATACAAAATATTTCAAAACCAAATTGACTTAAAAAACAAACCACTTCACTTGTCTTATTTCATGTGAAAGACATAGGGAACACATTATAAACGCCACCTAGTTTGTTATGAGACAAAATTCTGTAAAGTGATTTTTTATATCCCCAAGTTAAAAATAAACAAATATCTGAAGCATAAATACTGAAAAAAAAAATGAAAAAAATATTTATATATTATATACTAGTAAAATAATGGATAAAATCGCCGTTATATTCCTCTAAAATATTAGGTTGTCTGTAAATAAAGTCATAAGCCAAAAGGAATAGTTTTTTTACTTATGTTTTTTAATAATTCCCTATACTATAATATTGAACCCACACCCTATATCCTAGTGTTATCCTTAATTAAACATTTGAATGCTAGAGGTGTCTGTAATATCTAAGAGGTTAACAGCAATTTTTGTTCTCATTGAAAATAAAGGTGAAATTAAAAGAGGTCAGCACACTGAATATTATTGCCCTTTATATGCTGTTAGTATTCTATGTCACAGTGCACATACCCTGCAAAGCTATTTAGTGTTAAGAAGTGTAGGAATCTGGATCAAACCAAGTTTACCATAATAGGTGGGTGGCAAGTTAACTATTTAGTGATTTAAAATGTGCTTTACACACTCTAATTGCTCCAGATGACTTTAATACAATATGAAGACATGCAATGATGACATATCTGAGCTTTTATGACAGTAAAAACTGAATTTAATGCAAAACAAAGATTTATGTCCTTCCCACTGTCATTCAAATGGTTTGTCCCAATTTTCTCCCAGAATGCATTGCTCCCATACAAAATATTTCAAAACCAACTTGACTTAAAAAACAAATCACTTCCCTTGTCTTATTTCATGTGAAAGACATAGGGAACACATTATAAACGCCACCTAGTTTGCTAGGAGGCAAAATTCTGTAAACTGATTTTTTATATCACCAAGTTAGAAATAAAAAATTATCTGAAGCATAAATACTGAAAAAAAAATGAAAAAAATATTTATATATTATATACCAATAAAATAATGGATAAAATCGCCATTATATTCCTCTAAAATATTAGGTTGTCTGTAAATAAAGTCATAAGCCAGTTTTATTCAGGAATAGTTTTATTACTTATGTTTTTTATTAATTCCCTATACTATAATATTGAACCCACACCCTATATCCTAGTGTTATCCTTAATTAACCATTTGAATGCTAGAGGTGTCTGTAATATATAAGAGGTTAACAGCAATTTTTGTTCTCATTGAAAATAAAGCTGAAATTAAAAGAGGTCAGCACACTGAATAGTATTGCCCTTTATATGCTGTTAGTATTCTATGTTACACTGCACATACCCTGCAAAGCTATTTAGTGTTAAGAAGTGTAGGAATCTGGATCAAACCAAATTTACCATAATAGGGGGGTGGCAAGTTAACTATTTAGTGATTTAAAATATGCTTTACACACTCTAATTGCTCCAGATGATTTTAATACATTATGAAGACAGGCAGTGATGACATAGCTGAGCTTTTATGACAGTAAAAACTGAATTTAAGGCAAAACAAAGATTTATGTCCCCCCACACTGTCATTCAAATAGTTTGTCCCAATTTGTCCCATAATGCTTTGCTCCCATACAAAATATTTCAAAACCAACTTGACTTAAAAAACAAACCACTTCACTTGTCTTATTTCATGTGAAAGACATAGGGAACACATTATAAACGCCACCTAGTTTGTTATGAGACAAAATTCTGTAAAGTGATTTTTTATATCCCCAAGTTAAAAATAAACAAATATCTGAAGCATAAATACTGAAAAAAAAAATGAAAAAAATATTTATATATTATATACTAGTAAAATAATGGATAAAATCGCCGTTATATTCCTTTAAAATATTAGGTTGTCTGTAAATAAAGTCATAAGCCAGTTTTATTCAGGAACATTTTTTATTACTTATGTTTTTTAATAATTCCCTATACTATAATATTGAACCCACACCCTATATCCTAGTGTTATCCTTAGTCAACCATTTGAATGCTAGAGGTGTCTGTAATATATAAAAGGTTAACAGCAATTTTTGTTCTCATTGAAAATAAAGGTGAAATTAAAAGAGGTCAGCACACTGAATATTATTGCCCTTTATATGCTGTTAGTATTCTATGTCACAGTGCACATACCCTGCAAAGCTATTTAGTGTTAAGAAGTGTAGGAATCTGGATCAAACCAATTTTACCATAATAGGGGGGTGGCAAGTTAACTATTTAGTGATTTAAAATGTGCTTTACACACTCTAATTGCTCCAGATGACTTTAATACAATATGAAGACAGGCAGTGATGACATATCTGAGCTTTTATGACAGTAAACACTGAATTTAATGCAAAACAAAGATGTATGTCCTCCCCACTGTCATTCAAATGGTTTGTCCCAATTTGTCCCAGAATGTATTGTTCCCATACAAAATATTTCAAAACCAACTTGATTTAAAAAACAAACCACTTCACTTGTCTTATTTCATGTGAAAGACATAGGGAACACATTATAAACGCCACCTAATTTGTTATGAGAGAAAATTCTGTAAAGTGATTTTTTATATCCCCAAGTTAGAAATAAACAAATATCTGAAGCATAAATATTGAAAAAAAAAAATGAAAAAAATATTTATATATTATATACTAGTAAAATAATGGATAAAATTGCCGTTATATTCCTTTAAAATATTATGTTGTCTGTAAATAAAGTCATAAGCCAGTTTTATTCAGGAACATTTTTTATTACTTATGTTTTTTAATAATTCCCTTTACTATAATATTGAACCCACACCCTATATCCTAGTGTTATCCTTAGTTAACCATTTGAATGCTAGAGGTGTCAGTAATATATAAAAGGTTAACAGCAATTTTTATTCTCATTAAAAATAAAGCTGAAATTAAAAGAGGTCAGCACACTGAATAGTATTGCCCTTTATATGCTGTTAGTATTCTATGTTACAGTGCACATACCTTGCAAAGCTAATTAGTGTTAAGAAGTGTAGGAATCTGGATCAAACCAAATTTACCATAATACGGGGGGTGGCAAGTTATCTATTTAGTGATTTAAAATGTGCTTTACACACTCTAATTACTCCACATGATTTTAGTACATTATGAAGACAGGCAGTGATGACATATCTGATCTTTTATGAGAGTAAAAACTGAATTTAATGCAAAACAAATATTTATCCCCCCCCACTTTCATTCAAATGGTTTGTCCCAATTTTCTCCCAGAATGCACTGCTTCCATACAAAATATTTCAAAACTAACTTGACTTAAAAAACAAACCACTTCCCTTGTCTTATTTCATGTGAAAGACATAGGGAACACATTATAAACACCACCTAGTTTGTTATGAGACAAAATTCTGAAAAGTGTTTTTTTATATCCCTAAGTTAGAAAGAAAAAAATATCTGAAGCATAAATACTAACATAAAAAAGAGAAAAAATATTTATATATTATATACCAATAAAATAATGGATAGAATCGCCGTAATATTCCTCTAAAATATTAGGTTGTCTGTAAATAAAGTCATAAGCCAGTTTTATTCAGGAATAGTTTTATTACTTATGTTTTTTAATAATTCCCTATACTATAATATTGAACCCACACCCTATATCCTAGTGTTATCCTTAATTAACCATTTGAATTCTAGAGGTGTCTGTAATATCTAAGAGGTTAACAGCAATATTTGTTCTCATTGAAAATAAAGCTGAAATTAAAAGAGGTCAGCACACTGAATAGTATTGCCCTTTATATGCTGTTAGTATTCTATGTTACAGTGCACATACCCTGCAAAGCTAATTAGTGTTAAGAAGTGTAGGAATCTGGATCAAACCAAATTTACCATAATGCGGGGGGTGGCAAGTTATCTATTTAGTGATTTAAAATATGCTTTACACACTCTAATTGCTCCAGATGACTTTAATACAATATGAAGACAGGCAGTGATGACATATCTGAGCTTTTATGACAGTAAAAACTGAATTTAATGCAAAACAAAGGTTTACCTCCCCCCCACTTTCATTCAAATGGTTTGTCCCAATTTTCTCCCAGAATGCATTGCTTCCATACAAAATATTTCAAAACCAATTTGACTTAAAAAAACAAACCACTTCCCTTGCATTATTTCATGTGAAAGACATAGGGAACGCATTAAAAAAGCCACCTAGTTTGTTATGAGGCAAAATTCTGTAAACTGATTTTCTATATCACCAAATTAGAAGTAAAAAAATATCTGAAGCACAAATACTGAAAAAAAAATATGAAAAAAATATTTATATAATATATACCAATAAAAAATGGATAAAATTGCCATTAAATTCCTCTAAAATATTAGGCTGTATGTAAATAAAGTCATAAGCCAGTTTTATTCAGTAATAGTTTCATTTCTTATGTTTTTTAATAATACCCTATACTATAATATTGAACCCACACCCTATATCCTAGTGTTATCATTAATTAACCATTTGAATGCTAGAGGTGTCTGTAATATCGAAGAGGTAAAGAGCATTTTTTGTTCTCATTGAAAATAAAGCTGAAATTAAAAGAGGTCAGCACACTGAAATATTATTGCCCTTTATATGCTGTTAGTATTTTGTGTCACAGTGCACGTACCCTGCAAAGCTATTTACTGTTAAGAAGTGTAGGAATCTGGATCAAACCAATTTTACCATAATAGGGGGGTGGCAAGTTAACTATTTAGTGATTTAAAATGTGCTTTACACACTCTAATTGCTCCAGATGACTTTAATACAATATGAAGACAGGCAGTGATGACATATCTGAGCTTTTATGACAGTAAAAACTGAATTTAATGCAAAACAAAGATTTATGTCCTCCCCACTGTCATTCAAATGGTTTGTCCCAATTTTCTCCAGAATGCATTGCTCCCATACAAAATATTTCAAAACCAACTTGACTTAAAAAGCAAACCACTTCCCTTGTCTTATTTCATGTGAAAGACATAGGGAACACATTATAAACGCCACCTAGTTTGTTATGAGGCAAAATTCTGTAAAGTGATTTTTTATATCCCCAAGTTAGAAATAAATAAATATCTGAAGCATAAATACTGAAAAAAAAAAAAAATGAAAAAAATATTTATATATTATATACTAGTAAAATAATGGATAAAATCGCCATTATATTCCTCTAAAATATTAGGTTGTCTGTAAATAAAGTCATAAGCCAGCTTTATTCAGGAATAGTTTTATTACTTATGTTTTTTAATAATTCCCTATACTATAATATTGAACCCACACCTTATATCCTAGTGTTATCCTTAATTAACCATTTGAATGCTAGAGGTATCTGTAATATATAAGAGGTTAACAGCAATTTTTGTTCTCATTGAAAATAAAGCTGAAATTAAAAGAGGTCAGCACACTGAATAGTATTGCCCTTTATATGCTGTTAGTATTCTATGTTACACTGCACATACCCTGCAAAGCTATTTAGTGTTAAGGAGTGTAGGAATCTGGATCAAACCAAATTTACCATAATAGGGGGGTGGCAAGTTAACTATTTAGTGATTTAAAATGTGCTTTACACACTCTAATTGCTCCAGATGATTTTAATACATTATGAAGACAGGCAGTGATGACATAGCAGAGCTTTTATGACAGTAAAAACTGAATTTAAGGCAAAACAAAGATTTATGTCCCCCCACACTGTCATTCAAATGGTTTGACCCAATTTGTCCCAGAATGCATTGCTCCCATACAAAATATTTCAAAACCAACTTGACTTAAAAAACAAACCACTTCACTTGTCTTATTTCATGTGAAAGACATAGGGAACACATTATAAACGCCACCTAGATTGTTATGAGACAAAATTCTGTAAACTGATTTTTTATATCACCAAGTTAGAAATAAAAAATTATCTGAAGCATAAATACTGAAAAAAAAAATGAAAAAAATATTTATATATTATATACTAGTAAAATAATGGTTAAAATCGCCATTATATTCCTCTAAAATATTAGGTTGTCTGTAAATAAAGTCATAAGCCAGTTTTATTCAGGAATAGTTTTATTACTTATGTTTTTTAATAATTCCCTATACTATAATATTGAACCCACACCCTATATCCTAGTGTTATCCTTAATTAACCATTTGAATGCTAGAGGTGTCTGTAATATATAAGAGGTTAACAGCAATTTTTGTTTTCATTGAAAATAAAGCTGAAATTAAAAGAGGTCAGCACACTGAATAGAATTGCCCTTTATATGCTGTTAGTATTCTATGTTACACTGCACATACCCTGCAAAGCTATTTAGTGTTAAGAAGTGTAGGAATCTGGATCAAACCAAATTTACCATAATAGGGGGGTGGCAAGTTAACTATTTAGTGATTTAAAATATGCTTTACACACTCTAATTGCTCCAGATGATTTTAATACATTATGAAGACAGGCAGTGATGACATAGCTGAGCTTTTATGACAGTAAAAACTGAATTTATTGCAAAACAAAGATTTATGTCCCCCCACACCGTCATTCAAATGGTTTGTCCCAATTTGTCCCAGAATGCATTGCTCCCATACAAAATATTTCAAAACCAACTTGACTTAAAAAACAAACCACTTCACTTGTCTTATTTCATGTGAAAGACATAGGGAACACATTATAAACGCCACCTAGTTTGTTATGAGGCAAAATTCTGTAAACTGATTTTTTATATCACCAAGTTAGAAATAAAAAATTATCTGAAGCATAAATACTGAAAAAAAAATGAAAAAAATATTTATATATTATATACCAATAAAATAATGGATAAAATCGCCATTATATTCCTCTAAAATATTAGGTTGTCTGTAAATAAAGTCATAAGCCAGCTTTATTCAGGAATAGTTTTATTACTTATGTTTTTTAATAATTCCCTATACTATAATATTGAACCCACACCCTATATCCTAGTGTTATCCTTAATTAACCATTTGAATGCTAGAGGTGTCTGTAATATATAAGAGGTTAACAGCAATTTTTGTTCTTATTGAAAATAAAGCTGAAATTAAAAGAGGTCAGCACACTGAATAGTATTGCCCTTTATATGCTGTTAGTATTCTATGTTACACTGCACATACCCTGCAAAGCTATTTAGTGTTAAGGAGTGTAGGAATCTGGATCAAACCAAATTTACCATAATAGGGAGGTGGCAAGTTAACTATTTAGTGATTTAAAATGTGCTTTACACACTCTAATTGCTCCAGATGACTTTAATACAATATGAAGACAGGCAGTGATGACATATCTGAGCTTTAATGACAGTAAAAACTGAATTTAATGCAAAACAAAGGTTTACCTCCCCCCCACTTTCATTCAAATGGTTTGTCCCAATTTTCTCCCAGAATGCATTGCTTCCATACAAAATATTTCAAAACCAATTTGACTTAAAAAAACAAACCACTTCCCTTGCATTATTTCATGTGAAAGACATAGGGAACGCATTAAAAAAGCCACCTAGTTTGCTATGAGGCAAAATTCTGTAAACTGATTTTTTATATCACCAAATTAGAAGTAAAAAAATATCTGAAGCATAGATACTGAAAAAAAAAAATATGAAAAAAATATTTATATAATATATACCAATAAAAAATAGATAAAATTGCCATTAAATTCCTCTAAAATATTAGGCTGTATGTAAATAAAGTCATAAGCCAGTTTTATTCAGGAATAGTTTTATTACTTATGTTTTTTAATAATGCCCTATACTATAATATTGAACCCACACCCTATATCCTAATGTTATCCTTAATTAACCATTTGAATGCTAGAGGTGTCTGTAATATATAAGAGGCTAATAGCAATTTTTGTTCTCATTGAAAATAAAGCTGAAATTAAAAGAGGTCAGCACACTGAATATTTTTGCACTTTATATGCTGTTAGTATTTTGTGTCACAGTGCACATACCCTGCAAAGCTATTTAGTGTTAAGAAGTGAAGGAATGTGGATCAAACCAATTTTACCATAATAGGGGGGTGGACAATCTTCTTCCTATGAGAACAATGAAAGCCCTGCCCCCCTTGACAAGTTTTTCAGGTTTTTCCCTTACCTTAACTGAAGATTGTCCCTCTCTGCAATCTACCTTGGCACCACCCTTCTGATCTGGCTGAGCAGTGTTACATCAGTAAAAGGGGCAGATGGGGGATACTTTGTCATTGAATTACTCTTGAACTACAACTCTGACAGAATTGAAATAACACTCTCCAAGGTCCAAATACTATGATGATTATTTAGAGCTGCTTTTAATATGAAAATTACTATCCCTTTAAGCCTTTGAGTGCCAAAGGGGTAAGCAACGCATTGCTTTGCAATGCGTTGCATACCCCTCTGGCACTCAAAGGGTTAAAGTATTAAACTGTTACTGTACCATTAATTTAACCTCCCATATTTTTCTGTCCCTCTGAGAGCAAAACAGTCAGACACAGACCAATTCCACCTGGGCTCAAGGAAAGCTACAGATCATGCTAAAAATGGACAGCAGTGCACCCTAGTGGAAACTACAGTTTATTAACCTAGAATAAAATACAATTCTAACGATAGAATAAGCGGATAACCTCTAATGTCATATGATAAATACGTTTAATTTTTTACAATTGTTATGCTCCTTAGAGATGCTGATGTCCTACCAAATAGAAAAAGACAACTTAACCTCTTGAATAATAAAGATATCTCAAACATATTGCTTCAGAATGCATTGAAGACTACTTTAACTTTTGTCAAAATAAAAGCAGCTCCAATTAATCTTCATAGTATTTGGGCCATGGAGAGTGTTATTTCAATACTGTCAGAGTTGTAGTTCAAGAGTAATTGAATGATAAAGTATCCCCCTCCTGCCCCTTTTCTGATGTAACACTGCTAACCTCAGAGCAGCAAGACTGTCCGGATGGATCACAGAGAGAGGCAATCTTCAGTGAGCATAAGGGAAAAACTTGAAAAACCTGTCAAGGGGGGCAAGTTTTTCATTGTTCTCACAGTAAGAAGATTGTCTGTTGCTGTGAGCTGTCTGGTCTTAAGACCATATTTCACATCTGAGGGGAGCTGGCTTACACTAGGTAAAAGGGGTGGGAGGGGGATACTTTATCCTTCAATTACTCTTGAACTACAACCCTGGCAGTACTGAAATAACACTCTCCATGACCCAATTACTATGAAGATTAGTTGGCGATGCTGTAAGCCGCCTCCCCTCAGATGTGGACTCTGATCGGACATACCTCATTCTATTCAGATTTTTAATCTCTACAATATTAAAATTAGTTAAATTTAAGCAATACTCCGGGAGTCGTTGGCTTTACTCTTTAATCCTTCTTTTCTCACTTACTTTGGGTTGGTGGAGGAGGGATTGGGCCCCTTAGGGAGTATGCACCTATTGTGTGTTTGTTCTTGTTTTGTGCTGTGATGTTTTGTCTACATGTTATTGGTCTGGTTCAGGTTTAAACACAGGGCATTATGTGTTTTGAAGTGACTTTGCTGAGCTCCCTGGTGGTCGTGACGCCACACAACATGTATTATTGTATCCCATTCTATACACTCTTCCTGTTTTCCTTGTATACTTTATCAGATCAGTCTGAGTTAGACATATTTTTCAGTCGTGGGAAGTTTTTACCCTACTACATACTTGGCGCATAGGTGCTAAATTTTTTATTTCTAATACTTGCTTTGTGAACTGTATCTTGCCCTTTATATTTATAAATGCCTGTTTTATAATTTGGAAAAATTCAATAAAAAGTTTCATAAAGAAAAAAAAATTTAAGCAATACTATCCCCTTAAGTCTATGAGTAAGCGGTCTTGTATCGCAAAACGCGTTAGACCTGATGTAGAGGATGTACCATCTATCCCACCTCTGTTCACATATGCCATGCTCATGATTTTGTCTTTTTACGAAGCCAGCTGTTGCAAGTCTCTATTATGGAGTGCTGCCCATTTCCTTGTTGCAGTATTTGTATTCAGGTCTGGAGAATCTCTTTGTATTGTGCACCTGTATACACTTAATATAATAAAGGTGAATCCCTTGAACTTTAACCTATTGTGTGGGATGTTTCAAGAATCATAGCGTTGTAGCACCCTATTCTACCTATAAACTTCTTACTATCACATCGAAATCACAGTATTTCCAAACGAATAAGCTAGGGGTGAACTATCTGTGTCTCTTCCACAGCTGTTAAAATAAAAGTAAAAAAAAGTGGAGTTCTGGGCCAAACCATTGGCACCATAGCTGAGAACTAAAACTCCCTATTGATTTAAATATTGATTTTAACTTCTTGAATGCTAGAGAGGTATCCAACGCACTATCATTCAAGGGGTTTAAATCCTATTGATTTAAAAAATGATTTTAACTTCTTGAATGCTAGTAAGTTATCCAACATTTCAAATTGCCAAAGAGGGACACTTGTGTGACCTATTGTCACCTCCTTGTGTAACCTAATAAATGATTTAGAACACGACCAAAGTATTTTATTTACACACACTAATTTATAAACACATATACTGACATTTAAACAAATAATAATGTGAGTTTTATTGCTGTAGAGCAATGTGATACACTTCTATACACACCACACAATCTGATCTCCTAAAAAGAGGGACATCAGGGTGGGAAAGAGGGATTTAGGTCTAAAAGAGGGACACTTGGAGGTGTGCACTATTATTCAAGGGGTTAAAATACCTATTTAAATAAATGGGAATGTTTAGTTCACCTCTACAGTGCAATTGCAAATGGTTTTCCTCAGATCTCCTGTATTTTGAACATACGTCCCTAAGAAGGAATTACATCGCAGAGCAATAGAAGGAGAGTCACATGTTGCATAACCATTAAACTGATTCTCTGCTATATTTTAAGATGGGTGTTTCATGTCAATGATCATGGGCAACCTGAGGACCTCCAGCTGTAAAGGACTACAATAACAATCATCGTTGGGGATGATGGGCGCTGTAGTCCTCCACACCCCTGCATAACACCAACACACTATATTCACATACACAAACCCACTATGGTACATTTGCCAGTAACCAACATGGCCCCTGGGAATGTATGACGTGTCCAACGCTATAGAGTTTATGCGCATGCGCCAGACCCCGTTTGCACTTTTTCATTTGTTGCAATCTGGCCAATGGAAAGAAGACGGATGTGTTGAAGGGATCCGGAAATTGTGCTCATCCCTGTTCTGTGCTTCCGGAGGGGAAGATGGAGGCGCTGCACCGGCTCCGGCAGTTTGATGCCTATCCCAAAACATTGGAAGACTTCAGGGTGAAGACGTGTGGCGGTGCTGTAGGTGAGGATGGATGGATGGATTGGTTGGAATGGAAGACACCCGGAGAGCACAACATGAATGAAGTGCACTTTAGATTGATTACCATGGACAGAACATCTGCCTCAGTCCAATGGACAACACACCAGACTGACCAGTGGACAGGAGGTCACCAAACTGAGAAAGAGGAGCAGGTCATCAGACTGAGACAGTTACGCAGATCACCAGACTGAGACGGCAGGGCAAGTCACTAGCAGGGGAGTGCAACTTGTGGCACAGGGGTCAAATACAGTCAAGTGGCCCATCTCTACTATTGTTCGAGGCCACTGTCTCAGCCCTCCCTCACTTGTTAATTGTAAAATTGACATTAATTCTGCAAAGTAAGGCAAGTGATACCACATAGTGTACAAACGAAATGGTTCTACTCTAGTGATACTACAGAACTTACAATGTAAGTAAAACTGCATTAGCGATACTATAGAGCTTACAAGGGAAATGGGTTTATGCTGCAAATGTAACAAAACACTTGTATTGCATTTCAGTTGTAATCTGCGTGGTATCAATAATGTAGCTGCATTTACAGCCGCAAGCAGAAGATTTAGAGAGGCAGTGGCCTGCTAGCATAGACATATTTCTAGCACAGGGGGCAGTTGCCCTCCTGTCCACCACGCCAGCCCTTCCCTGGTCTCCAGACTGAGACAGCGGGGCGGGTCTCCAGACTGAGACCAGTGGGTAGGTGTCATAGATGCATAGATTTTGATGGTAGAAAAGAACCAATTGATCCCTCCAGGTTGCCCATTTTCCTATCCAGATAAAATGCAGTCTTGCATGGTTCTCAAAATAAGAAATGCCAGGGATAGACATACGCCTAAGTTTCTTTCTTACAAGACTGAAAGCGTCAGCCAGGTATGCATGCCAGGCTGAGACCAGTGGACTGGGTGAGATGGCCTGTATACCAAACCTTATATATGATTAACACATTTCTAAATCACATGATTATCAAACTGTTTGGGATGAGGGGAGCTGTAGTCTCCAGCAGCTGGATACCTAAATGATGCTTACCTCTGCCTTAGAGCCTAATCTCAGACTCAGCCTAATCTCAACAGCTGCAGGCTTAAACACAGATGGTATTATATCTTCAAACCTGTTCTGTGAGGATTCGCATTTAGAGCTTATACCAGTGTGGCTCTGCTTGTTTAGGCATTAGGGTAGTTGGCAGCTTCTCTCTCCATTGTGTATTTTTTGCATACTGCAAACACAGTGTAGTGGAGCATGACATTTTGTCTGTACCTGGAAAAAATTACTTTCTTCTGTGTACTCCCCAGCATAAAAAACAATGGGTTTATCTTCCTCCTCTAGCTGGTAGGACCGAACGATTTGTATTTAGGGGCGCCCCTCCCCTTCCGCTCCAGTTATTTTCGGTCCTACTAGCTGGAGGACGGGAGGCAAGAGCCTCCGTCAAGAAAAAAAAAAAAAAAAAAAAAAAAAGAAGCGGAACACAAGGGCAATCGGAGCCTAACGCTGGAGGCTGCAAAGAATCCTACCCCTTCCCCCACAGGGTATGTGGATAGGGGTAAAGAAGTGGATACAGGGGATTACCTGCTTCCAAAGCACGAGTACAACCCGGAGGCTTCCCACATGACCAGGCGCACCACGATGACGTCGGTCCAGGGCGGCAGCATCATCAGCATTGGCAGACAAACCGGACAGAGAGAGAGAGCAGGCATTTATTTTAAAGCCTGAAAATGGCGCCCAAACGGCGTGCGCTCCAGGAATGGAACGCAGGAGAGCATATAAAGGAGGACCAGCTTCAGACAAGGTAGGATATGTTTTATTATTAATTTTAACTTAAATTAAATAAAGTATAGGAATTTTAGCTTTTTGTCCAGTCAGTAAGTCAGCATGTCTACCCCTGTGAAGAATAGCTCTGCTAAGGATAAGGTTGAGCCAGGTACTTCTAAAGATAGTGGGGGTCCTGAGGTTAAAGTTTCCAAACCTAAGGTCTGTATGGGCTGTGATAGGAAGAATGCGCCTGTAGAAGGTTCAAAATTATGCTTAGAGTGTTTAAAAAAGGCAGGAGGCCAGGAGGTCCCTCAGCAATTTCAAAACTTCCTTGCCTGGATGCAAAACTCCATGAAAGAGACCTTTACAGCAATGCAGGAGTCTGTTATACCTAGAAAGAGGGCTAGGACTGAAGATCCATTAGAAGGCACATCTTCCTCAAAGGATATTGAGATGGAAGAATCTAATAGCCCAGAGCCATCCGAATACTCTTCTGAGGAGGAAGGTGAAATTATAGAAGGAGTGGGCACGTTTTCCTTGGATAAAATTGACAGTTTTATCAGATATATAAGAAAATCGCTAGGAATGGAGGAAGAAAAGAAAGAGCTTAGTGTAATGGATACTGCCTTTCTAGGGAATCAAAAGAGTACCCCTACTTTCCCTGTTCACCGCTCTATCTCTGACATTGTTCAAGACGAATGGAGAAAGGCTGATAAAAGATCCAGTCTGACAAAGAGGTTCACAAGAATGTACCCATTCACGGAAGAAGACGTTGGTTTGTGGTCCACTCCTCCTAAAATAGATGCAGCCGTGTCAGGCCTGGCTAAGCACACTACAATTCCCTTGGAAGACGGTTCAGCATTAAGGGACCCAATGGAGAGAAGAATGGAGGCAGTTCTAAAGAAACAATATGCCTTAATAGGTAATAACCTAAAGATAGCTACCGCAGTAGCCTCAATCTCTAGAACTATGAGAATCTGGTTGAGCGGCCTGGAGGAGAAGATTGATTCATCGGTATCAAGATCTAAACTGTTAAAGGAGGTTGCCATTATCAAAGAAGCAAATAACTTCTTATGTGACGCTTCACTGGATTCAGTTAGACTAGCAGCCAAGACATCTGCACTGTCAGTATCCTCCAGACGTGCCTTGTGGCTAAAATCCTGGGGAGCAGATGTTCCCTCTAAAAATAAATTGCTTTCTTTACCCTTTAAAGGAGAAAAATTATTTGGCGACCAGTTAGAAGAATTAATAAAGAAGATGACAGGTGGGCGAAGTACTATCTTGCCTCAGGGGAAAAGAAGCAGATCTTCTCCAAATCGTTCATCTTTTTCAAGATCAAGGAATTATTCCTTTCGGAACCAAGGAAGATACCAAAACAGGCAGAATGACTATAAAAGGCAGCACAATCAGAATACCAGAGGTACATTCAGAAAAGACCTCAATAAGAAACCAACCTTCAAAAAAGAATTATGAAGAGCGGCGGGTCCAGTCTCAGGAGCAGGTAGGGGGTCGCCTGCAGAAATTTGCAAGCCACTGGAAGACACAAGACAAGTGGGTTTGCAATATCCTGCAGACAGGATTTCCGCTAAACTTCAAAATGACTCCCAAGAAGAATCAGTTCAGAATTTCAAGACTACCGAGAAGTCCCAGGATGGCAAGTCTTTTTACAAAAGAAATACACCTATTAGTCAAGAAACACGTGGTGGAGAAAGTTCCACAGGGACAGAAATATGTTGGAATTTATTCCACACTTTTTGCAGTTCCAAAACCATCTGGGGCATGCAGGATAATTCTGGATCTGAAATTCCTCAACAGATTCCTGGTACAAAAATCTTTCAAGATGGAATCAGTCAATTCAGTCATAAGATCTCTTTGCCCAGGCAACTATCTGACAAAGATAGACCTACAGGACGCCTACTATCACATCCTAGTGAGAAAAGAACACCGACAGTTCCTCAGGTTTGCTGTAGAGAAAAACCATTTTCAGTTCAAATGTCTTCCCTTCGGGCTGTCCTCTGCTCCAAGAGCCTTTACAAAGGTTTTGGCCGCAGCATTGGAACCTCTAAGAAGACAAGGAATACAGATCATCCCTTATCTAGACGACCTTCTCATAATATCACAGTCAGAAGACATGGCACATCTTCACACAAGAAAGGTGTGGGCACATCTGGAAGATCTAGGATGGGTCATAAATATAGAAAAAAGTCATGTGACCCCAACACAAAATCTCTTGTTCATAGGACTAATACTAGACACTCTAAGGTCAAGAGTAACCCTATCAGAAGAAAGAATAAGCACTGTAATCCACAGGATTCAACAGTTCAGGGCGAAGAAGGTTCAGACAGCCCAGGCGATCATGGAAACACTAGGGGTCATGACCTCAGTAATTCAGATTGTACCCTGGGCAAGATATCATTCAAGAACCCTGCAGATGTATTTCCTTTCAAACTGGTCTCCCCAAAGGGATCCATATCAGAAGATAATCCTTCCCACGAGAGTCAGATTGTCCCTCTCATGGTGGACCAAGAGATCCAATCTGGCAAAGGGAACACCCCTGAGGGACCCATCATGGCAAGTGATACATACAGATGCAAGTCCATCAGGGTGGGGAGGAACTTGGAATTCCAAGGTGGTGCAAGGAACTTGGAGAGAAGAGGAGAATCATTTACACATAAACAGATTAGAAATAAGGGCTGTAAAGTACACCCTGCTTCATTTTCAGACGCAGCTGAAGGATGCGGCAGTCCACGTAAGATCGGACAATATGTCCACTGTACAGTACCTAAAGAACCAAGGAGGGACAAGAAGCCAGTCCCTAATCAAGGAAATAGATCCGATATTCCAGTGGGCGGAGAAAAATCTGAAGGCTCTTTCAGCCTCTCACATTGCAGGGGTTCAGAATATAGAAGCAGATTATCTAAGCAGAGTAAAAATTCAGCCAGGAGAATGGTCACTAAACCAAGAAGTATTTCACCAAATAACCCTGAAATGGGGAAACCCAGTTATAGACCTGATGGCAACAAAGAAGAACTCGAAATGCAAGAGACACTTCTCCAGATGGAAGGAGGATCAAGAGACAGCTCAGGATGCCTTGAAACACCCTTGGACATTCTCTTTGGCTTATGTTTTTCCTCCCATTCCTTTAATGAGGGAAGTAATCAGAAAAATCAAGGTGGACAGGGCAGAAGTAATCCTGATAGCCCCAGACTGGCCGAGAAGGTCGTGGTACTCGGAGATGGTAAGATTGTCATGCCAGAAACCATGGGCTCTCCCAAGCAGGAAGGATCTATTACATCAAGGGCCAATTTACCATCACAATCCGGAGTTTTTCCGCTTGACAGCCTGGAGGCTGAGCGGCAACATCTAAAAGCCAAAGGTTGTTCAGAAAGCGTTATCAGGACCATAGTATCTGGAAGAAAGGCATCTACAAACAAGATATATGATAGAATCTGGAAAACATTTAGATGTTGGTGTATAAAGAACAATATCCCAAAACAGAATGTCTCTACAACTACAGTTCTGGAATTTCTGCAGAAAGGTTTTGACTTGGGTCTCAGCCCAGCATCATTAAAGGTGCAGATTTCAGCCCTCTCAGCAGTTTTTGTAAAACACTGGGCAGAAAAAGACTTGATTAAAAGATTCATTAAGGCAGTAGAGAAGGCTCGTCCTAGAATCAGGGAAGTTGTGCCAGCCTGGGATTTAAACATAGTCTTAAACCAGCTGGTAGACTCTCACATATTTGAGCCTATTCGACAAATATCTATCAAACATCTGACCTGGAAAACTGTATTTCTTACGGCTATTACCTCTGCAAAAAGGGTAAATGAACTTCAGGCCTTGTCTTGTCAGAGCCCATACTTGACTTTCCACCAGGATAAGGTTGTATTTAGGATGAAACCCAGTTTCAGGGGTAAGGTGATCTCAGATTTTCACCTAAATCAGGAGATAGTTCTTCCTTCCTTTTGCAATAATCCCTCAGGGGAGAAGGAAGAGAGACTGCATTCTCTAGATTTAGTAAGATGCATCTCCACTTACTTAGACAGAACGAAGGAATTCAGATCCTCAGATTCTCTTTTTATTCACTACCAGGGAAAAAGAAAAGGGACGGCCGCCTCAAAACCATCTATATCTAGGTGGATTAGGCAATGTATTATGGCCGCATATAAGGAAGGTAATTTAACTCCTCCACTTAAGATAAAGGCTCATTCCACCAGAGCAGTGTCTACTTCCTGGGCAATGAAGGCTAATGCTTCTCCAGCTGAACTTTGCAAAGCAGCCACTTGGACTTCAGTGTCTACATTTATCAGGCACTATAAGCTGGATGTCAGCTCCTCTGCAGAAGCAAAATATGGACGACAAGTGCTGCAAGCAGTAATTCCTACATAAACAAGGTAGGAAGTAATTATGTTTCTTTCTCTTGTTATCAAGTAATTTTGTTCTTCTTCCCTCCCATGTTAAAGCTTTGGTATATCCCATTGTTTTTTATGCTGGGGAGTACACAGAAGAAAGGGTGAAATTTACTTACCGATATTTCCTTTTCTTCTGTGTATCTCCACAGCATACCCACCCTGTTACTAACCTGTTCTGAATCTATATATCATTAGGTCTCTCAACTTGGCTAATAAAGATAACTGGAGCGGAAGGGGAGGGGCGCCCCTAAATACAAATCGTTCGGTCCTACCAGCTAGAGGAGGAAGATAAACCCATTGTTTTTTATGCTGTGGAGATACACAGAAGAAAAGGAAATATCGGTAAGTAAATTTCACCCTTTCCCAAAGCAACTTGTGCTAGCCAATCTGACCTTTCTTGCATGTGTGAAATAGTCTCCCTAGTACAAATAAGTTGATTTGCTTGTGGACACCTTTGGGTAATATAAGGCAGTGGTTAAGTTGCACCAAAGCATTCTGGATAAAATAAACAAAAACAAAATATACCTAATTCTTGATTTACGTAGTAGAAGCTTGCAGCCAGGGTCCCATGACACTTTGATGTGCTCTCAACATCCACTTAAGATATCCCTTTTGTTCTAAGAGGACATTGACAAAATGAAAATATTGAGTTTCAAATGTATTTTATATGTTTGATTTGTTATTCTGGTTGTGAGATGTAAGAATAACTGTAAATATATTTATTTGTTCCCATCATTAAGCCTGAGACAAATGACATATATAATGTTCGAGGTGCCCAGAAAATTTCAGACTGTGTACTGATTGTGAGGAGCTTAAAGGTCTACAAAGTGTGCCTGGTTTGCAAGCACACTTTACAGACCATTCCAATGAAGTCATTTGTTTTAAATAATGCATTTGCAGCTCTGCTGAAGAGCCTCCTTATGTCGTCCGACACGGATCACCTTCTGTCAGCTTTACAGCTGACAGCAGGAGAAGGGATACTTTAGTGGAGGATATCTCTCAAACCATAGTGGTTTGAGAGATAGGATTTGTTGTATATAGTTGCATTTTTTAAGTACTACAAAATTATAAAGATTTTTTTCTCAGGGACAATACTAACAATTTAAAGTAGGAGTAAACAACACTGACAATCACAGTCAAGGGTACATGTGTAAAGCCATAGATATACATCATTTTGTAATATCATTATTCTCAGAAAAAATGATTGAGAAATCCATAGCTCAAAAGGCTGTATGGTGATAAGTGAGTCAGCAACCCTGACATAGACACTGAAATTAAATCCTTGGGGCTCTTTGTCATATTACACCATGAAATGGCACATGACACACTAGGGAAAGCAAACGTTATAACTAACATTCAAACTTGGTGGTGCTGTTCCTGTCACATTCTATGGAGAACTGTAGCCTGAGGCCGGTCTCTTCCATAGAATGCAATAGAAAAAATGTGTAGACAACAGGATGTACTGTTGCTGACTTTTATATAGAAAAAAAACTTATGGTTGAGCTGTGGTAATCTTGGAATGAACACTATACGGGGGGGGGGGTGCTACACATTTCAAAGCAATGCATTGTGCACCCTCTCTGGTCCTTAAAGAGTTACAGGAGCAGTACATTTTTATTATGGGAAGGGGACATATGTTGCAAAGCAATGTGTTCTACACCCCTCTGCTTCTTAAAGGGATAGTAATGTTTCACAAAAACAGCAGCTCCAATTAATCTTCATAGTATTTGGGCCATGGGGAGTGTTATTTCAATACTGTCAGAGTTGTAGTTCAAGAGCAATTGAATGATAAAGTGTACCCCTCCCTCCCCTTTTACCTAGTGTAAGCCACCTCCCCTCAGATGTGGAATCTGGTCTCTTGACCGGACAGATCACAGCAAGGGACAATCTTCTTACTGTGATCATAAGGAAAACCCTGCCACCCTTGACAGGTTTTTCCTTATGCTCACTGAAGATTGTCCCTCTCTGTGATCCATCCGGACAGTCTTGCTGCTCTGAGGTGAGCAGTGTTACATCAGTAAAAGGGACAGGAGGAGGATACGTTATCATTCAATTACTCCTGTACTACAACTGACAGGACTGAAATAACACTCTCCATGGCCCAAATAATATGAAGGTTAATTGTAGCTGCTTTTATTGTGAAACAGTACTGTCCCTTTAAAGGGTTAAACATTCCTTACGAAGACTGCCTTGGGAGTGCCACATGTCATTTCATGCTTTTTTAATAACTGTGTGAGAGGTGATTCTGCAGTTATTGTTACAGATGACTGTCTCTGGGTCTCTCTGAAAAGAAAATAGATGGTAATAATGTCAATTAATTTTCTGCTTTAGATGTCATTTTGATACAAGTTTGAGTCAACAAAAGACATAAAGAAGGCAGGGGGCAGATTGTAGTGTTATGGGATATGCTTTATTTTCATATTCATCCTAAACATGAACTACTACCTTACCAGCACATCAGTGATCCACCATCACATTCAAACATGCACAGCATACTATAGGTCTGCTTATATTGCCTGGATATATATGTTTGTGTATGTGTGTGTGTATGTGTGTGTGTATGTATATGTGTGTATATATATATATATATATATATATATATAATAGTCAAGACTCCCCGAACGAGCTGATCCGGAGTGGAGAGCTCCGGATGGCTCACCGCCTATCTCTGCTCTGGGGCAGCAGCCGGGTGCACTTTAGCCCATGTATATGGGCTTTGATACTAATATTAGGGTTGCACCGATACTGGTATCGGTATTGGTGCCAATACCAGCATTTGTGCGAGTACTTGTACTCGTGCAAATGCAGCCGATGCCAGCACCGATACCCTGTGTTAGGGTCGGTGCTGCAGAGAGGGAGCCCGGGGAGCTGCTCACAATGCTCCCTGGTTGCCTCTCTCCCTCCTGCAGCGTCGGAGCATTGCCACAGGTTACTATGGCAACGCTCTGACGCTGACCTCTGCCGGGGCTCGCGAGAGAACAGCGAGCACCCGGCAGAGGAGGGTAAGGCAGGAAAAGGGGGATCAACAGAGGAAGATTGGGCATGAAGAGCGGGTGGTGAAAGAGGCAGAGAGGGGGGGTCAAGAGGGAGAAAAAGAGGCAAAAGGGACTAAGGGAGAAAAAAAGCGGCAAAAGGAGGAGGGATCAGGAGGGAGAGAGAGAGGCAAAAGGGTGGGATCAAGAGTCAAGGAGGGGGGGGACAAAGGGGGATCAAAAGGGAGAGAAAAAGCCAAGGCAAAAGGAGGGAGCTCAAGAGGGGGAGAATGAAGTAAAAGGTGGGAATCAAGAGGGGGAGAAAGAGGCAAAAGGGGAGAGTCAAGTGTGTGTGTGTGTGTGTGTGTGTGTGTGTGTGTGTGTGTGTGTGTGTGTGTGTGTGTGTGTTTTTTTCAAGTACTCACCGATACTTCCAAGTACCTAAAGTGTAATATATATATATATATATATATATATATATATATATATATATATATATATATATATATATATATATATATATATGCTTTAGGTACTTGGAAAACTAGCAAATGACCGCAAAAAATATATCGGTAATTGGTATCAGTGCATCTCTAACTAATGTATATATATAATCTATATCAGCGGTTATCGGTCTTTTTTTTTTTTTTTTTTTTCCCTCAAGGCACCTTGAGAGATTTGATTGCATTGGCCCCATAGACTAACATAGGTCTTGGAGAGTTTATAATACTGGAGAAGTAATCTCCTCTTTATCACACCTTTGTGCATAAACCCCCGCCCCAGAACCCTGAAAAATGTGTTATTGTCTGCTTCCTCATAGCATATTTAAGATTAGATTTTAGACCTCAGAAAACAAACTGAGATTCTTAACAGATGCTGGCATGAAGTATAGGGTATTTAAAGGGATAGTAATGGTAATTTTTAACAAATGTTAATACTGGAGACATTAAAAATATGAATACAATGAGCTATGTCCCATCTCTCAAACATTTTTAGTTTAAGAGATCTCAGCATCTAAAGTTCCCCCCTCTTGCCCCTTTCATAGATGTCAGTGCTCTAGCTGACAGAAACAGACCCTGGTTCTGGGACCGGCCAGCAGCTCTTCAGCAGAGCCAAGACACCACTATATAGAAAGAAATACTTCATTGGAACGATCTACAAAGTTTGCCTGGTTTGCAAGCACAATTTGTAGACCAGTCTAATGAAATATTTATTTCTATATAACGCTCTTTCGGCTCTGCTGAAGAGCCGCCGGCCGGTCCCGGGACCAGGACCTGCTTCTGCACAGGGGTGAACAAATAAACATTCTATTGATTTAACCCTGCCAGAGAGGTATCGAAACCTCTATGGCACTCAAAGGGTTAAATGGGGCATTGAATGCTAGAGAGGTCTCTAGACTTTACATTGTTGATCTCTGTAACATACCAGGGGTTAAAGTCCCCTTTATATCAATAGGAAAGTTGGTTTACCCCAGTCCTTTACAGTGCATTGGCATCTGTGTGTATTTTACTCTTGTTGCTAATGTGAATTTTTGCCTTTTTATTCTAGTGACTGTGATCAGCGGCCTTATAATGCTGATTCTGTTCTTCTCCGAGCTGCAGTACTACCTCACAAAGGAAGTAAGTAAAAGGGTCATTTAGGCCTATGTTTGCTAAGCTGCACAGCTAGTAATTATGTACTGTAGTAGGCCTCTGTGCACAAAAGCCAAGTGGAGCAATTGTGGAACAGACCAACGGCATCATAGGAGATTAAAGCGGAACTACCACGTTAGCTATAGTCCCCTTCAATACTTAGGCAGGTGGCGACTAGCAATAGTCATTTTACCTCTCAAATGTACCCCCTTGTAAAGTAATCATTAATCTTCCGAGACTGTTGGCCAGGTTAGTGCAGTTTGCGTGCCTCCTCCATCAGTCCCTTCCGGTGCCATTCGGGCCAGTGCAATGCTGCTAAAGGGAGATCGGAACTGACAACGCAGGTGTGCAGGCAAGATGTATGCGCTGCTGCCTGGCTTCCAGTCTTGGATGCTTAAAGGCATAGTAATGTTTCATAATAAAAGCAGCACTAATTAATCATCATAGTATTTGGACTTTGGAGAGTGTTATTTAAATTCTGTCAGAGTTGTAGTTCAAGAGTAATTCAATGACAAAGTATCCCCCTCCCGCCCCTTTTACTGATGTAACACTGCTCAGCCAGATCAGAAGGGAGGTTCCCAGGTAGACTGCAGAGAGGGACAATCTTCAATTAAGATAAGGGAAAAACCTGAAAAACTTGTCAAGGGGGGCAGGGCTGTCATTGTTCTCATAGGAAGAAGATTGTCCCCTGCTGTTATCTGTCTGGTCTATGGACTGCATTCCACATATGATAAAAGATGGCTTACACTAGGTAAAAGGGGCAGGAGGGGGAAACTTTGCTTGTGAATATCTCTCAAACCATAAAGGTTTGAGAGATAAGACTTATATTGTTCTTCATGTTTTTTTAATGCCTACAAAATAAAATAAAGATAAAACGAAGTATTAAAATCCCTTTAAGGATTACTATACAAGGGGGTACTTTTGAGAGGTAAAATAACGATTATTAAGCTAGTCACCACCTGCCTAAGTATTGCAGGCCGACTTTAGCTAACGTGGTAGTTCCGCTTTAATAACATTTCGCATTGATTAAAGCGGAACTATCACACAAATTAAAGTTACCCCCAAATCATTATGCACATAGTCATATTTATATCCATACTTACAGGATAGTATAGATCTAAGTCCAGCATTTTTTAGAAATCCAACTCGTTCTGAGACGCACAAGCAGGTATCTTGCTGTACCAGCATCTGTGACCCTTCCTCCTCAGTCTCTTCCTGTACCTTAAGGTACAATGCAACTCCTCCTAGAGGAGACTGGAACGGACAGCGCAGGCGCACAGATGTCTCTTTGGCAAGATGTCTGCACTGATGCCTGCCTGTTTGTCTCGGAACAAGTTGGATTTTTCAATAACACCGAACTTATTCAGAGCAATACTAGCATGGATATTCGTATTGCTATGTACATAATGATTTGGGGGTAACTTTAATTTGTGTGATAGTTCCACTTTAAATGGGACTTTTAAGCCCTTGAATGCTAGTGAGGTCTCTCTTTAGCATTCAAGTGGTTAAAAGCCCCATTTAAAGGGTAACTAACACTTACCTCATATGGTTAGAAAATCCCCTCTGAATTTTTTTGTAGCTCATTGGTTCGAGAGAGAACATCTTCAATCAGTCCTGCTTGTCAGGCCCATGGAGGTGGACATGACAGTAGCTCACAGGGCCAAAGGTCACAAACTCCACCCACACTGCATATGGTAATCCTCACCTTTTAAGGAGCAATCGTGTCCACCTCCTTGTTCATTATATCCATGGCTGATTGTAGATTTTATCTCGTTAAGCCAGAATTTATAACGGCCAGTGTGACTTCTTTTTTGGCCTTAGTAAGTTTAGTGGGTGGGGGTCATTACAAAAGGGTGTTACTTTTCCTTTAACCCTTTGCGTGCCAGAGTGGTATCACAATGCGTTGGCTATCCCTCTGGAACTTAAAGTGTTAATTCATGCATAAAGCACTTGGATGTGAGCAATGGAAACATTTCAGTACGCTTTTTTGTCTCATAATACTTAAATTTTTTTCCCTCTTTCTAGATCTACCCAGAATTATACGTAGATAAATCCAGAGGCGATAAATTAAAGATAAACATCGATATTGTATTCCCGCACATGCCTTGTGCTTGTGAGTACATGTATGCCGTAAAACTGAAACTTTGGAGAACTTTGCAGTAATGAGTGGTATTGCGGTTAAAGGGACACTGATACCTCCTGACAATTAACATCCATCCATCCATCCACCCACACACACACTTACCTTAATCCTGTCAGAATGTACTAAAGGGGGGAGGAAAAAAAAAAGACAAATGTTTTGTGAATGAAAATGAAATCTGTTGGACTTGCTAATTTCAAACTGCAATATGCAACTTACTGTTTTATCACATTAATAGAACATTCACATCCTGAAAACTTTTGAGCACTTGTTTAATCACGAAAGAAACATTAGGAAATGTGCTCTTTTTTTTTTTTTTTTTCCTCTTCTCTTTTAAACTTACTTTTAGAGGTATTAGACTTAAAAGTTATCCACTTCCGCATAGTGTGGCACGATATAGCTGCGGCACGGCTCTCAGGACTTCCCAGCAGTCTGTCATTCTCCTCCCACCTCCCTCCCAGCCGCCCCCGGGAGAGCGTTCACGCTTCACGTCGGTGTGGTGTGAACGGCTCGTAGCGTTACAGGAAGCGGTAACGCAGTAGTAGTATTATGAGGTTGCAACCTCCGTATAATGCTAATCACAGCTTCCTGTAACTCTAGGAGCCATTCACACCACACCGAAGTGAAGCGTGAACGCGCTCCCGGGGGCAACTGGGAGGGAGGTGGGAGGAGAATGACAGACTGCTGGGAAGTCCTGAGAGCCGTGCCGCACTATGCGGAAGTGTATAACTTTTAAGTTTAATATCTTAAAAAGTAAGTAAAAAAAAAAAAAAAAAACACATTCCTAATGTTTCCTCTGTGTCCAATCCACGGCAATACTGTGGGTTGTAGCTCCTCCTCTCCAGCTGGTAGGACCAATTAATCTTTTTCTACTTAAGCGCCTGCTCTGCTACTTGTCCTCAGTTATTTTGGTCCTACCACAGCTGGGAGGACGGAGGCTCAGGCCTCCACGCCGTGGAAATTTAAAAAAAAAAAAAAAAAAAGAGAAAAGAAGAAACATGCGGCTTTGTTATTTTTTTATGTCGCTAGCCTCACACGCTAGCGGCATGTTCATCCCTCACCTCTGCATGCTGGATCACGGACTCTTGGGCACATACTGAGTCCTGAATCCTTCACCCCGGTTTGAAACAAGCCTTCCTCCGATGCGGGCGCCTTGCCCGGCGAGCTACAGCAGACGCGGGCGGCTGGTGAGCAGTCTTATGCACCAGAACAGGAAATCAACAGCGTGCGCTCCAGCAGTGAACCGCACGCTAAAGGAAGCAGAGGGGGAGGCGATCTGGAGGCATGCTGTATATAACAGCACGAATTAAGGCATGGGGTAAGTCCTGTTAACTTGATACTTTATATATATCGTACATATATATATATAAGTGTATTTAAAGATATTTGAAGCTGTTACCTGCCAGGGGTTTTTTTCTTTTGATCATGTCTGCTCAAAAAGCTGAAAAACCTAAACCTTCATCTGATTCTAAGGAGGATAAAGCAGCCCCTAAGGCTAAAAGCTGTGCAAGTTGTGATACAAAATTGAACCCTTCTGATTCTTCAAAATTGTGCGCAGAATGTTTAAGGAAAGCAGCAGGAGATGTTATTCCCTCCCAATTTCAGGAATTTTTGGGGTGGATGCGCTCATCTATGCAGGAGACATTTTCCGCACTACAAGAGTCATCTAAGAAACATCAGAGACCATCTGATCCAGATGAGGGGCCTTCCAGACGAATACAAGACGAAGAAGATGAAGATAGCGTTATGGATATGGAATCAGCACCCTCTTCTGCAGAAGAAGGCAAAATTACTGAAGAGTCAGGCAATTTTGGTATTGAGAAGATTGACAACCTGATTAAGATCATGCGTAAAACTTTAGGTCTATCAGAATCCCAAAAAGACCTTAACGTAATGGATGCAGCTTTCATTGGGTATAAGAAATCGCCACCGCAATTTCCAGTCCATAGTTCCATTCAGGACATTATAAAGAATGAATGGAAACAAGGTGATAAAAAGTCTGCTGTATCGCGCAGATTCCATAAAATGTATCCTTTTCCAGAAGAAGAAGTGGCAACTTGGACTAATCCTCCCAAGGTGGATGCTGAAGTAGCCCAAGTATCCCGCAGAACAACAATCTTAATGGAAGATGGAACAACACTTCGAGACCCAATGGATAAGAGAGCAGATAGTGCCCTAAAGAAACAGTACACTACAATTGGGCATAACCTCAAATCAGCCACAGCAATGGCCTGTATGTTCCGCACCCTGCGTCTATGGCTAACAGATCTGGAAGAAAAGATCGACTCCTCTGTCTCAAGATCTAAGCTCCTGAAGGAAGTCGCCACTATCAAAGACGCGGTCAACTTTTCATGTGACGCATCCTTGGATAATATCAAGTTAACTGCTAGATCTTCAGCACTATCAGTCATAGCTCGCAGGGCCTTATGGATTAAGGCTTGGGAAGCTGATGCCTCGTCCAAGAACAAGTTGGTTTCTCTGCCATATCTGGGAAGCAAACTCTTTGGAGATCAGTTACAAGAAATTATTAAGAAGTCTTCAGGAGGGAAAAGCCCTTTCCTCCCTCAAGAGCGTCGCCAGAGGACATCCTCCCCAAGATCTGCTAGATCTAAGCGTCAGTCCTTTCGAGATTCCAGAAGATATAGGCCTGGTTCTTCCTATAACCAAAGAAGAGGAGGCGCTGGACAGAACACGCGAGCAGGAACCAGAAGAGAGTTCCAGAGAAAGACTAACTTTGCTCAAAACCCTCAATGAAGCCAGCAATACCCTATCTCGTCCGGTGGGGGGCAGGCTTCAAGCCTTCCAAAAACAATGGGAAGAGATTCAACCGGACCACTGGGTATCCCAGATTTTAGAGATAGGGTATGCTCTGGAATTTCGAACTGTCCCCCAACAGTCAAGTTTTCAGACATCCAACATCAGGAACAAACGTTTAATCCCAAATATGAGGAAAGAAATTCAGAGGCTTCTTCAGATGGGAGTCATAGAAGAGATCCCTCAGATCCAGAGGTTCAGAGGAATTTATTCGAATCTTTTTTGTGTTTCAAAACCATCAGGAGAAATCAGAATCATTCTGAACCTCAAGCAAGTGAATACATGGCTACACATCAGGAAATTCAAGATGGAAACAATGTCCTCTATTCTCAAGATAATCCAACCTCAAGCTTTCCTGACCAGAATAGATCTCCAGGACGCGTATTATCACATACCAGTAAGGGAATCTCACAGAAGATTTCTGAGATTCCACATACTGGGACGCCATTATCAGTTCAAGGTACTTCCGTTCGGCCTGGCTACAGCCCCCCGAGTTTTCACCAAGATCCTGGCAGTGGTCATGGGTGTTCTGAGGTTAAGAGGAATCCGAATAGTTCCTTACCTGGACGACATGCTCCTGATAGCAGATTCTCCACAGCAAGCGTCAGTCAACACTCAAGCATGTCTGGATCTTCTAAAGCATCTGGGTTGGATTATCAATACACAAAAAAGCCTATTATCCCCCTCTCAGTCACTCATATTTTTAGGGGTCAAAATAGACACTCTTCAGGCACGGGTAACTCTATCAACAGACAGACAAGACAGAATCTATCATGCCGTAAGTCGGTTCAGAAAATACAGAGTTCAGTCAGCAAAATCATTTGCAAAACTTTTAGGCAATCTGACTTCTGCCCAACAGGTGGTTCCTTGGTCCAGAACCCACGGAAGACTAATTCAGGAAAATTACTTGAAATTTTTCAAGAAAGACCCATTCAATCCATCTCTACCAATTTCTCTGCTTCCCGCAACCAAGAAGGAATTAGTATGGTGGAGCAGTCGGGGGAACCTCAAAAAAAAAGGGAGATCTCTCTTGGAACCTCAATGGGAGACGGTGACTACGGATGCCAGTCTTCAAGGATGGGGAGGTATTTGGAGGACAAAAACAACACAGGGCACTTGGTCAGCCAAGGAATCAAAGTTCCACATCAACTATTTGGAACTTCTAGCAGTATGGAGAACGTTGAAAGCATTCCAGCCTTATCTGAAGACTACAGCAGTATTGGTGAGGTCAGACAACACCACAGCGGTCAGTTACTTGATGAATCAAGGAGGAACGAAAAGTCTTCGACTCAATCATTTAGCGATCCAGATCTTATACTGGGCGGAACATCACTTACTGAACCTGAAAGCATCATACCTGTCAGGCAGATTAAACAGAGAAGCGGACTTCCTAAGCAGGAACCATTTGGATCCAGGGGAATGGTCCCTGAAAAAGTCCATCTTCAGAAGCATCACGTCATCACTGGGCAGGCCTTTCATAGATCTTATGGCCACTCCGGAAAACACCCAGTGCAAGCAGTTTATGTCCAGATGGAGAACTCCTCTGGCTCTACAGCAGGATGCTCTTCAAACAGCATGGAATTTTCCACTAGCATATGTCTTTCCTCCTCTTCCACTAATCATGGAAGTAGTAAGAAAAATAAGAAGGGATCAAGCCAATGTGATCCTGATCGCTCCAAATTGGCCCAAAAAACTGTGGTATGCAGACCTCATAAAACTCTCAATCCGGCCTCCAGTAAAACTGCCAAACATACCAGACCTACTGTCACAAGGCCCTGTTCTACATCCGGATCCAGCCTTCTTGAATCTGATGGCCTGGAGGCTGAACGGAGCTCTTTAAAATACTCAGGATTATCGGACTCTGTCATCACTACCATTCTTCAGGGCAGAAAACCTTCTTCTTCCCGGATTTATTATAGAGTTTGGGCAACTTTTCATTCATGGTGTATGTCTAAAGGTCTGAATAGGCATAACATATCCCCAGAAGCCATCTTGGAATTCTTACAAGAAGGATTTAACAAAGGGTTAAAACCAGCATCCTTAAAGGTACAGCTTTCTGCTATCTCTGCCATTCTTGCCCATCCTTTTGCTGAACAGTATATTATCAGAAGATATCTTTCAGCCATTTCTAGAATTAAACCCACGATTAGGGAAATCATTCCCCCTTGGGATTTAAATTTGGTCCTCCAACAACTCTCTGCCCATCCATTCTTTGAACCCCTGGAGCTGGTTTCCTTGAAGCATCTCACTCTAAAAACCATACTCCTTACGGCAGTCACCTCAGCCAGACGTGTGGGAGAGTTACAGGCCCTGCTCTGTAAATCACCTTATTTAGTATTTCACCAGGACAAAGTAGTCCTGAGGCCTAAATCCTCCTTCAGAAGTAAAGTAATCTCCAGTTTTCACTTAAATCAGGAGATAGTCTTACCTACTTTTCCTCCAGCCTCTATTCTTAATCCAGATACTCGCCTGCAAAATCTTGATTTACGTAGATGTTTGAAAATTTATCTCAAGCGTTCTGACTCCTTTAGGAAAACAGATGCTCTTTTTGTGCATTTTTGTGGGAAATATAAAGGGACTGCAGCATCCAAGGCTTCCATTGCTCGATGGATAAGAGTCAGTCAGCTGACAAAATACCCCCAACAGGGTTAAAAGCTCATTCTACGAGAGCAGTAGCATCTTCTTGGGCTTTAAAGAACGGGGCTTCAGCAACTGAAATCTGTAAGGCAGCCACTTGGTCGTCAGTATCTACATTCGTAAGACATTATAGTCTAGATGTTCAGGCGGCAGAAGATGCTAGCTTTGGCAGGAAGGTGCTCCAAGCAGCCACTCCTGCCCAAAATCCTTGATTAAAGTCCCGCCCATAGGGATACTGCTCTGGTAAGTCCCACAGTATTGCCGTGGATTGGACACAGAGGAAAAGAGAATTTACTCACCGATATTTATATTTCCTCTGTGTCCTTCCACGGCACCCCACCCTGAGGGTATTGTTAATAGTATCGTTCCCTGTACTGATGTTTAATAATGTACAAATAGGGAAAGCTCTATTTATGTAACCTATAACTAACATGTCCTCTCATTCCAGCTTGGATATACATATAACTGAGGACAAGTAGCAGAGCAGGCGCTTAAGTAGAAAAAGATTAATTGGTCCTACCAGCTGGAGAGGAGGAGCTACAACCCACAGTATTGCCGTGGAAGGACACAGAGGAAATATAAATATCGGTGAGTAAATTTTCTCTTTTCTTTGGTGATTAAACAAGTGCTCAAAAGTTTTCAAGATGTGAATGTTCCCCTTTAAAGCGGAACTATCACACAAATTAAAGTTACCCCCAATTTATAATGCACATAACGATAAGCATATCCATACTAGTATTATCCTGAATTATTCTGGAGTTATTGATAAATTCAGCTGAGTCCATGACGCACGGTCAGGCAACAGCACAGACATCTTGCCAAAGAGACATCTGTGTGCCTGCGCTGTCCGTCTTGGTCTCCACTAGGATTGGTGGTGGTGGTGGGGGGGGCGCGATGCAATGTACCTTAAGGTACAGGAAGGGACTGATGGCGCAGGAGCACAAATGCCAGTATAGCAAGATGCCCGCCAGCGTGCCTGCGAAACGAGTTGGATTTCTCAAAAAAGCCGGACTTATTCAGGATAATACTAGTACAGATAGAAGTATCGCTATGTGCATAATGATTTGGGAGTAAATTTAATTTGTGATAGTTCTGCTTTAAGCATACACTTTTTGTTTTGTTATATTGCAAGTTATTATGAATTATTTATAAACTAGTGTAAAAGCCCATGTACGCAGGCCAAAGTCCGGGTGACGTTAACCCTTTGAATGCCAGAGGGGTACACAGCGCTTTGCTTTGCAATGCGTTGCATACCCCTCTGACACTCAAAGGGTTAAGAGGCCGGTCCTGCTCTGGGTCATGCACTGTAGAGACTGCCTGAAAGCACAGAACTCTCCCAGCATTCTCCCAGCATTCTGTGCGTTCGGGCAGTCTCTACTGTACATGATGGCTTCTGACAAACATCTTGGCGAATTATTATATAGGATATACTCAGGTGGGTGAACTCAGTACCAGCACCATATTCCAAAAATAAAAAATACCGTAACCTATACAGTACTTTTTTTTTTTTTTTTTTTTTTTTAGAAAATTGTTGTATAGTACCAGCATATACCTCTATGTATACAGAGATAACACCAGGTTCACATGGGTGATTTAAACAGGGCTACAGTTCAGCAGTTTAAGTCAATGGTTTACACCTCTTCGGTCTCCTACAAATCCCTTTGCATTTGGAGGAGTGACGTAGGCGTACCTGCAGTGAGCTTCATGGGATAGTAATGTTTCAAAATAAAAGCAGCGCCAATTAATCTTCATAGTATTTGGGCCATGGATAGTTTTATTTCAATACTGTCAGAGCTGTAGTTCAAGAGTAATTGAATGATACAGTATCCACCCTCCCACCCCTTTTACTTATGTAACACCGCTCATCTCAGTGGAGCAAGACTGTCCGGATGGATCGCAGAGAGGGACAATTGGAGTTGCTTTTATTGTGAAACATTACTATCCCTTTCAGCTTTGTATTATTAGCTGACACCCATATGTGTTGGACAGCTATTGGAGGTTGTGAAGGGCATAATGACCTCCAATATTGCAAATGTGAACAATCTGCTAATGAGCAGACCCTGCATGTTTCATCTTACATGTGTTCTCTTCTAACCTACCAAATTAGTGGTGTGCTTACCGTAATTCTGCGCAGGAATACTTAACCATGTAAACCGCACCATAGGAGTCAGCATTAAACTTTTGAGTGCCAGACGGTATCGAGCACATTGCGTTGGATACCTCTGTGGCACTCGGTGGATTAAAATATCCTGCATTATTTTTTATTTATTTATTTAACACAAGAATGTTGTTACCTGTGTGAACACAGCCTTAATGCTGGATGTGTTTTATTGCATCTCCAGATTTAAGTATAGACGCAATGGATGTGGCCGGGGAGCAGCAGCTGGACGTGGAGCATAATTTGTTTAAGCAGCGCTTGGATAAAGACCTGAAGCCAGTGTCTTCAGAAGTAGAGAAGCATGGTATGGATTCGACATGGGATGGACAATTATCTTAGCCCTAGGATGACATTTCTGCTCAAGTTTTTTTCAACTCCAGGCCTCCCCACAGCCTAAATCATATGCAGTATAGAGGACAAATGAGATGCTCTGTCATGTGTCAACTCCACAAGCTGTCAAATAAAATCACATCCATGTTTATTAATAACAAATCATACATGGCATGAGGCATATCAAAAGAAGAACTCAACGGCCACCCAATCCACTGATACTGTTTCTCTCTTCATCTACGTGTTTCTTGTCTTCAGATGTTTAATCATGCCATGTATGCTTTTGGTATTAATAAACATGCATGTGATTTTATTTGGCGTCTTATGGAGTCATCATGTGATTGAACAACTCATTTGTCGTCTATATTGTCTGTTTATTTCTACAGAGACTTTGGGAAAATTATATTCAAAGTATTCTTTCTCTGCACTGGTAGACTGATACATTGTTTCAGTATTATTCTTTGTGGTACAATGTATCATTGGTCTTATGGAGAGAAGCAGGAAGTGACATTTTTATTTGCAGTTCCAAGTTGTTTTTGTTTTGTTTTTCATACAGATAAATCTTTTTCTCTTAGTCCATTGGGGGTGGGGGCACAGGGCATCCCTCCCTGTGAATTATTTTTTATGGGGATCATGGGATGTTCGCTGTTTTTGGCCTTTTTTTTCTTGGTGACTAGTTATTTTTCTTTAAAGGGATAGTAATACTTCGTTTTAACTTTATTTTATTTTGTAGGCATTAAAAAAACATGAAGAATGATATAAGTCTTATCAGTTTCCCCCCTCCCGCCCCTTTTTCCTAGTGTAAGCCATCTCTTCTCAGATGTGAATCTGGTTGTAAGACCAGATAGATAACAGCAGGGGACAATCTTCTTTGTATGAAAAGTATGAAAGCCCTTCCCCCCTTGACAATTTTTTTAGCTTTTTCCTTATCTTAATTGAAGATTGTCCCTCTCTGCAGTCTACCTGGGCACCTCCCTTCTGATGTGGCTGAACGGGGGGGGGGGGGGGGAGATACTTTGCTTGTGAATATCTCTTAAACCATAAAGATTTGAGAGATAAGACTTATATCGTTCTTCATGTTTTTTTAATGCCTACAAAATAAAATAAAGATAAAACGAAATATTACTATCCCTTTAAGTATAAACCGATTATTGGACATGGAGAGGGGTAAAATAGCATGAGGACAGGGAGGAGTTTTCAGTTCACAAAATATGTAACTGTTAAGTTCCTGGCCTCCTGGTAGATGGCAATTTACCCCCACTGGTTTCTGTATCTCTAAGTGGACTAAGAGAAAAGGATTTTATTGGTAAGTAAAAAAAAACAACAAAAAAAAAAAAAACCTTTTCCACTTTAGAAGAGGAATGGGTTCTTTACAGTAAGATCTGTTAAAGTGTAGAATTCTTTGCCTAAGGGATGTGGTAATGGCAAATACAGCCAGCCAGGCTTGAGGGACAGGGAAAATCATCTCAAGGGCTTCATTTTGCCCATCTCTGGTTTAGCGGGTGCTCACGGGACTTGGTGTGGGTGGTGTTTGTGTCCCATGACTGTGGTACAAGTCACTGGAAAGAATCCCCTTTAATGTTTTTGTAGTATGAAGGGCTTTATTACAAGTCTGTTCGCTTTGTAGTTCAACAGTAATTGAATGATAAAGTATCGTCCCTCCCTTTTACCTAGTGTAATCCGCTTCCCCTCAGATGTGGATTCTGGTCATCGGACCGGACAGCAAGGAGAGAGGGACAATCTTCTCACTGTGAGCATAAGGAAATCCTGCCCCCCTTTGACAAAGAAGAACATGTTTTCCTTATGCTCAGTGAAGATTGTCCCCTCACTGCTCTCCATCTGGATCACCTTGGAGAGCAGCGTGACGTCTGTAAAATGAACAGGAGGGGGATAATTTATAACTGAAATACTGTTAAACTGCAAAGCGTACAGACTTGTAATACAACGCTTCATTCTACAAAGACATTAAAGAATGATCTGAGCTTCAGCTATCGGTAAACATTACTATCTCTTTAAGGTTATATGTTCCCGGATAATGAAATTAATCTAGTCTCTACTTTAACCAGTCGTGGGTTTTCCAGAAAATTTAGCATTTTGAATCCCAAAGCTCCCTTAAATAGAACAATGGATTCAGTGATAGCGTTATTGTAATGGTGGACAGCAGAACAAGGCAAGGGTGACCGTTGGTGTATACTTGGTCCTGTGAATACCGGTGGACAATTGTATGTATATTTTTTATATTTGTGTTTTATTTTCTCCTACAGTAAAAGGACTAAAGTTGATGAATTCCCGTTGATCTAAATTTTAATCGATTGAATGCTAGAAGTCACCCAACTCCTTGATGATAATGAGTCTCTGTTGAGGTGTAAGAAGTGAAATCATCTCTCTCTCTCTCTCTTTTTCTCATTTTTTAAACAGATCTAGGTAAAACAGAGGAACAAGTAATATTTGATCCCAATAGCCTAGACCCCAACCGCTGTGAAAGCTGTTATGGAGCAGAGACAGATGATTTTAGGTAATTACACAGACGAGCAGCTGGTCTGACACAAAAGGTGCCTTGAACCTAATCCATGTGGCTCTGGAGAACAGGAGTCCCCCTGACACTTTGATCTGTCATTTCTGTACAATTTTTTACAAGGGCAGTTTGCACGGAGAGAAAAAAATGTATTTTATGGCAAATCAGCTGCACCTTAAAGGGATAGTAATACGTAAAATGTAAAAAAAAAATTATGTTGTAGGGTTTATCCCCCTAAGTAAAACAAGAGTACTCCCACTGCTGAAAGGTGTTTCATTCAAAAGTTATTAATTTTCAAAGTTGAATTTTTTAGGTGCAATATCACAGTGGCCTGAAATTGTACAGTGGCGCTGTTGCTACACCATCCTATGGAGATATATGGTCCCGGGACCAGAACTGTCCATAGGATAGTGTAGCAACAGCGCCACTGTACAATTTCAGGCCACTGTGATATTGCACCTAAAAAATTCAACTCTGAAAATTAATAACTTTTGAATGAAACACCTTTCAGCAGTGGGAGTACTCTTATTTTACTCAGGGGGATAAACCCTACAACATATATTTTTTTTACATTTAAGTATTACTATCCCTTAACGACAAATAAAAACAAATACCCATTGAATTAATTGGGGTTCTTAACCCCGGGAATGCTAGAGAGGTCACCAGTGAATTGCTTCGCAATGCATTGGAGACCTCTAACATTCAAGGGGTTAAAAGCTGTATTTCAGTCAAGGTGAACTGTATTTGGTACCTATAGATAGTTGGTTTGATCCTCTTTTCTCTGTGAATGTGGCCCATGATCTTTGGACTGTTCATCCCTCTAGAGCACATCTGATGGGTAGCAACTCGTGTCCTCCTCGGCCAGGAGATGATGATGGAAGATGTAGTTTCAACCTTTGTTTGCCAGAGGGGTACGCAGCACATTGCAGAGCAATGCGTTGCGTACCCCTCTGGAACTGAAAGGGTTAATAGGTTGTGCAGCTCTCTGGGGGGAAGAAATGTTTTGAACTCTCTTTGGTCCTGATAGGGTTAACAGCAGCTGAAGAGTCACTGGTTGCCCACATGTAATCTGAAAGCCAAAAGCCTTAGAAACAGATCCATTTTCCTGCCAAAAAAGCCCTACTTGCAGCATTATCAGACACTCACACTGAATAGATATTACTGTCTGACATGCCAGCCAAATACTAACATTCCACACTGCTCTCCATCCCACCTGTCTCTACCTGCCAACCAGATACTAGTATTCCACACTGTTCTCCCTCCCACCTGTCTCTACCTGCCAACCAGATACTAGTATTCCACACTGTTCTCCCTCCCACCTGCCAGCCAGATACTAACATTCCACACTCCTTCCCCATTCGACTTTACCTGCCAGCCAGATACTAACATTCCACACACTTCCCCCTGCCACCTGCCCTCTACCTGCCAGCCAGATACTAGCATTTTACTCTGTCTCCCTGCCACCTGACTCTCCCTGCCAGCCGATACTAGTATTCCACACTCCTCTCCCTCCAACCTCACTCGACCTTCCAGCCAGATACTAGTATTCCACACTGCTCTCCCTCTCACATGCCAGCCAGATACTAGTAGTCCACACTCCTCTCCCTCCCACCTGACTCTCTCTTCCAGACAGATACTAACATTCCACTTCGCTCTCCCTGCCCGCTATATAGTAACATTTCACACTGCTCTCCATCCCTACTGTCTCTACCTGCCAACTAGATACTAGCATTCCACACTCCTCTCCCTGCCACCTGACTCTTCGTGCCAGCCAGATACTAACATTCCACTTCGCTCTCCCCTCCCACCTGCCTCTACCTGCCTTCTATATACTAGCAATCCACACTGCTCTCCCTCCCACCTGCCAGCCAGATACTAGCATTCCACTCTCTATAAATAATAAAACAGTTCCTAAATCCTCGTTAATTTTGATGGTGCTTTTAACTCCTTTAAATGCAAAGTGGTCTTCAATGCCTTGTTTCACAATATATTGATGACCTCGCTAGCATTATATGGTTAAAAGCCCTGTTTAATTGCCACCTGTGGTGCAGTGTTTTTTCCAGAATTGCCCCCGTTCTTCTAGGTACATGAGCTCTAGACAAGCCCCACCTATATCTCTGTGGCAGAAAACACAAATACATAGATGAGGTTAAAGGGATAGTAATACTTTGTTTTATCTTTATTGTATTTTGTAGGCATTAAAAAAACATGAAGAACGATATAAGTCTTATCTCTCAAACCTTTATGTTTGAGAGATATTCACAAGCAAAGTTTCCCCTCCCGCCCCTTTTATCTACTGTAAGCCATCTCTTCTCAGATGTGGAATGCAGTCCATAGGCCAGACAGATAACAGAAGGGGACAATCTTCTTCCTATGAGAACAATGAAAGCCCTGCCCCCCTTGACAAGTTTTTCAGGTTTTTCCCTTATCTTAATTGAAGATTGTCCTTCTCTGCAATCTACCTGGGCACCCTCCTTCTGATCTGGCTGAGCAGTGTTACATCAGTAAAAGGGGCGGGAGGAGGATAATTTGTCATTGAATTACTCTTGAACTACAACTCTGACAGAATTGAAATAACACTCTTGCAAGTCCAAATACTATGATGATTAATTAGAGTTGCTTTTATTATGAAACATTACTATCCCTTTAATATAACCTACATAAGAGAATCAACAAGACAGGATTACTGATACCGTTGTTCCTCTGCAGGTGCTGTAATACCTGTGACGATGTGCGGGAAGCGTACCGCAGGAAGGGCTGGGCATTCAAGACCCCAGATTCTATAGAGCAGTGTAAACGAGAGGGCTTCAGCCAGAAGATGCAGGAGCAGAAGAATGAGGGCTGTAAGGTCTACGGGTTTCTCGAAGTCAATAAGGTAAATGTCCTCTTCCTGCTGCTTACACCCTTTCCTGTCCTTCCTTCTTGTGACTAGGACCTTATGGTAGAGTTAATGGAAATATACTGTTGTCCAGGGTGGAGGCTCTTTGTTTGCATCACACACCTCTAAGGTCTTGTTCGTATTGATGAACTTTGTTGCAAGATGTTGCGACATATAACACCCAACCCTCTGTCTCCCACTGTTCACTCTTTCCTTCTGTCTCCTCCCTCTTTCTCTCTTCCCACCCCCCTCTGTCTCTCTTCCCACCCCCCTCTGTCTCTCTCTTCTCCCCACCCCCCTCTGTCTCTCTCTCTCTACCCCGTCTCTCTTCTCTCCTCCCCCCTCTCTCTCTCTTCTCCCCTCCCCCTCTCTCTCTTCTCCCCTAACCCCTCTGTCTCTCTCTTCTCCCCACCCCCCTCTGTCTCTCTCTTCTCCCCACCCCCCTCTGTCTCGCTCTCCTCCCCTCCCCCCTCTGTCTCGCTCTCCTCCCCTCCCCCCTCTGTCTCGCTCTCCTCCCCTCCCCCCTCTGTCTCTCTCTTCTCCCTCCCCCCTCTGTCTCTCTCTTCTCTCCTCCCCTCTCTGTCTCTCTCTTCTCCCCTCCCCTCCCTCCTCTGTCTCTCTCTTCTCTCCTCCCCTCTCTGTCTCTCTCTTCTCCCCTCCCCTCCCTCCTCTGTCTCTCTCTTCTCCCCTCCCTCCTCTGTCTCTCTCTTCTCTCCTCCCCTCTCTGTCTCTCTCTTCTCCCCTCCCTCTTCTGTCTCTCTCTTCTCCCCTCCCCCGTCTCTCCTCCCCTCCCCCATCTCGCTCTCCTCCCCACCCCCCTCTGTCTCGCTCTTCCTCCCCTCCCCCTCCCCCTTCTGTCTCGCTCTCCTCCCCACCCCTCTGTCTCGCTCTCCTCCCCCCTCTGTCTCGCTCTCCTCACCCCACCCCCTCTGTCTCGCTCTCTCCCCTCCCCCCTCTGTCTCGCTCTCCTCCCCTCCCCCCTCCCCCTTCTGTCTCGCTCTCCTCCCCTCCCCCTCTGTCTCGCTCTCCTCCCCACCCCCTCTGTCCTCGCTCTCCTCCCCCCCCCCTCTGTCTCGCTCTCCTCCCCTCCCCCCTCTGTCTCGCTCTCACTCCCCACCACCCCTCTGTCTCGCTCTCCTCCCCCTCCCTCCCTCCTCTGTCTCGCTCTCCTCCCCACCCCCCTCTGTCTCGCTCTCCCTCCCCTCCCTCCTCTGTCTCGCTCTCCTCCCCACCCCCCCTCTGTCTCGCTCTCCTCCCACCCCCCTCTGTCTCGCTCTCCTCCCCACCCCCCTCTGTCTCGCTCTCCTCCCCACCCCCCTCTGTCTCGCTCTCCTCCTCTCCCCACCCCCCCTCTGTCTCGCTCTCCTCCCCCTCCCCTCCCTCCTCTGTCTCGCTCTCCTCCCCCCTCCCTCCTCTGTCTCGCTCTCCTCCCCTCCCTCCTCTGTCTCTTCTCCCTCCCCTCCCCGTCTCGCTCTCCTCCCCACCCCCCTCTGTCTCGCTCTCCTCCCCACCCCCCTCTGTCTCGCTCTCCTCCCCACCCCCCTCTGTCTCGCTCTCCTCCCCACCCTCCTGTCCTCGCTCTCCTCCCCACCCCCTCTGTCTCACTCTCCTCCCCACCCCCCTCTGTCTCTCTTTCTCTCTCTCAAACAAACTGTGCTGTGATTGGATGTGAGCTGTATGTGATTTGCGGACTATGAACCCCAATAATACACAGGTGTGTTCCCCATTCACAGTCGCTGGAAACTTCCACTTTGCACCTGGGAAAAGCTTCCAGCAGTCTCATGTCCCACGGTAAGTGTTCATTCACTTCCAGGTCATTGGGTGAAATATCACAGACATGAACCCTCTTCAGATCTGACAGTAACACGGTTCCACTGCTTCTGTTCTCTCTAATAGCACTGAGTAAATTTGTAATTAGGGTGTATGTATATAACCAATTCTGGAACAAACCAACTGCATCTTAGTGGACAAAGAAACATTTCCAAAAGTCCCTTTGATTAAAATAGGGTTTTTACCCGGTTGAATGCTCTGCAATGCATTGGAGAACTGTCTTCAATTTGCATTAAAAGTCCCATTTAAATCAATAATAATGTTTCCTCTGTGTCCGATCCACGGCATACTGTGGGCTTTGGGCTCCGCCTCTCAGCTGGGTAGGGACCAATTAATTTTTCTTTAAATACTGCCTGCTACCTCTCCTCTGCAGTTATTTTTGGTCCTACCCAGCTGGAGGACGGAGGCTAAGCCTCACTCTCTAAACCGGACCGAACACAGAAGGCATTAATGTGTCCTGCCTAACCTCGCGGACACATTTCTTTTAAAAACAAAAAAACATACCGGAGGAAGATCGCAGGCCTGCGAGGTAGATGCGGGCATGGGAAACTGGCGGGCCACACAGCGAAACGCCACTTCCATAGCGGTTTCCAGCACACTGAGGAAAACAGAAACCGCCGGCTGACTAAGCGCGCGCATGCGCCCGCTCACAGCTTTCTCAGCAGGAACAGGAAATGACGTGCACAAGAGCGTGCCACGGCTGGAACGCACGCGGGGGAACCACACATCCGTCCAGGGCATTCATAAGAGGACACAGAGCAATGGAACTCAGGTATGTGAAATTTGTATTTGACTTAAATATATCGCTAGTAGCATTGTTTGCAGCTACAGGTTAGAATACAGCAAGCCTGGTATCCTGCTGAGATAGTTATGTCAACTGGTAAGGAGACCAAATCTGACAAAACTAAAGCTACTGAACCACCAAGGGAAGACAAAACTGGATCCAAAGATAGATTATGTGCAGGATGTCAGAACACTTTACCTGCCACAGACCCTGCTAAATTATGTGCAGCATGCCTGCAACAGGCAGCTGGGGGGAATGTTCCTGTCCAATTCCAAGATTTCTTGTCCTGGATGAAGACCTCCATGCAGGAGACCTTCACGTCAATGCAAGAGTCAGTACGGAAACGTCCCAGACAATCAGACCCAGAGGAAGGACCTTCAGGGATCCAGGATGATTATGATGATACCTATATTGATATGGAATCGGCAGCTTCATCAGCAGAAGAAGGAGAATTGGTGGAGGAAACAGGCAGCTTCAGTATTGACAAAATGGATCAATTGGTAAAATCCATGAGGAAGACACTGGGTTTGTCTGATGTACAAAAAGATCTAAATGTCATGGACACGGCATTTGTTGGCTACAAAAAAGAGCCTCCTCAATTTCCGGTCCATAACTCAATACAGGAGATCATTCAAGGTGAATGGAAACAACCAGAGAAACGAGGAGCCGTCTCTAAGAGATTCCACCGGATGTATCCATTCACAGAAAACGACACATCCAATTGGTACACTCCACCTAAAGTGGATGCCGCCATAGCACAGACCTCAAGACGTACAACAATTCTCCTTGAGGATGCTACAACCCTAAAAGATCCAATGGAGAAAAGGGCGGATAGCGTATTAAAGAAACAATTCGCCACAATAGGCCAGAACCTGAAAACAGCAACGGCAATGGCATCTATCTTCAGAACTCTACGCATATGGCTTACTGAGTTAGAAGAGAAAATAGAATCCTCAGTTTCCAGGGCACGACTTCTCAAAGACCTGTCCATTATTAAAGACGCCATCAATTATTCCTGTGATGCTTCCATGGATAACATCCGTTTTTTAGCAAGAGCATCATCACTTTCGGTAACAGCCAGAAGAGCCATGTGGATCAAGGCATGGGTGGCAGATCCATCTTCCAAGAATAAACTGGTCTCTCTCCCATTTGCAGGATCCAAGTTATTTGGAGATCAGCTTGAAGAAATAATAAAAAGATCTTCAGGGGGGAAAAGCCAATTCCTACCCCAGGATAAGAAAATAAGAAAGTCACCTGGAAGATCAGGACAATATAGAAGACAATCCTTTCGAGAATCTCGCAGTTACAAGCCTGGCAAAGGATATGATCAAAGGAGAAGAGGTGCCCATAGATTTCCAGCGACGCGGCCAATTCTCCCAATGAAGCCAGCCAAACCCCTTCTCCAGTGGGAGGCAGACTGGAGGAATTCCATTTGGCCTGGACAGTCATACATCCAGACAAATGGGCATGGGAGATCATTCAAAAGGGGTACTCGCTGGAATTCAAAACTGCCTTCCTGCCCCATCGTTTTCTAACTTCCAAATTGAGACAGAGAACAAAGGCCCAGCAGATGAAGCAAGCCTTAAATTCCCTTTTAACCAACAGAGTAATAGAGGAGGTCCCTCTACAGCAGAGATTTCGGGGCTTCTATTCGATTCTTTTTTACACTATAAAGCCTACTGGGGAACTCCGTCTCATTTTGGATTTGAAAGATCTCAACACTTGTCTCAGGATACGCCATTTCAAGATGGAAACAGTATCGTCCACACTCAAGCTGATACAACCAGAGGAATATTTGACACGAATAGATCTGCGCGATGCATACTATCATGTACCGATCCATCAGCCACATCGCAAGTACCTCAGGTTTCACATATTTGGAAAACACTACCAGTATCGAGTAATGCCATTCGGCCTAGCCTCAGCACCCCGAATATTTACAAAGATCATGGCCAACGTCATGGCCTTTCTCAGACAACAGTATCTGCTGAAGATCATTCCTTATCTGGACGACATACTAATAATAGAATCGTCACTCCAAAGATCTCAGGCCAGCACAAGCATATGTGTAACGCAGCTACAAAACTTAGGATGGCTCATAAATTTCAACAAAAGCTCTCTAGTTCCTTCCCAGACACTGGTATTCTTGGGGATACAGATCAATACAGTAATAAGCAAGGCATTTCTATCATCAGATCGTCAGCAACGGATCATCAATCATGTCAATCACTTCCTGCAGAGAAGTCAACAGACAGCAAAATCCTTCTCCAGACTCCTAGGTCATCTGACATCAACATATCAGATCATCCCATGGGCAAGAATTCATGCCCGCAGGACTCAACTGCACTATCTAACCTATTACAAAAAACATCCAAACAACTTTCATCAGTTGATCCCAGTCTCCAAATTGATCAGACAGGAATTAAACTGGTGGACCCATCCAACACACCTTATGACAGGAAGATCTCTACTGGAGCCAGTTTGGCAGATCATTCATACAGATGCCAGCAAGATAGGATGGGGAGGAATTTGGAACAACCAAACAATTCAGGGGACATGGACGCTACAAGAGACAAAGTTACATATCAACGTCCTAGAGCTACTGGCAGTGTGGAACACATTAAGACACTTCAAAAAGGATCTTCAACAACAACCAGTCCTGATCAGATCGGACAACTCCACTACAGTCCAGTACATTCTAAATCAAGGGGGTACTCGAAGCTTCCAGTTGAACAATCTGGCGCTCAAGATTCTCCTTTGGGCAGAAAACAACCTGTACTCAATTACAGCGTCATTCCTATCAGGACAAAAAAATGTACAAGCAGACTTTCTGAGTCGACATCAAGTGGATCCAGGGGAATGGGAACTAAACCCAAAAATATTCCAACAAGTAGTAGCCAATCTGGGACTACCAGACATAGACCTAATGGCCACGAACCAGAACAAAAAGTGCGCCAAGTACATGTCCAGATGGAAGGAGACACAGGCCCTAGGGCAGGATGCCCTAAGGATTCCATGGAGATTCAGACTGGCTTACGTGTTCCCTCCTATACCTCTAGTATTCGAGGTCATCAGAAAAATCAGAAGAGACAAAGCAGAGGTGATTCTAATTGCCCCAAGGTGGCCAAGGAAACCATGGTTCCCAGAAATACTTCGAATGTCAGTCAGACATCCATTTCAGCTTCCAATAATCCCAGATCTCCTGCTACAGGGCCCTCTACAACATCCAGAACCAACATTCTTCCAGCTCTGGGCCTGGAGGCTGAGCGGCAGTCTTTAAGGCTACAAGGAACTTCAGAATCTGTCATCGACACTATTCTTAAGGGACGAAAAACATCATCCTCAAAGATTTACTATAGAGTATGGTCCATATTTCATAAATGGTGTTCCTCACATAATCTGGACAGAGCAACTATATCACCAACCAAGATTCTGGACTTTCTACAGGAAGGTTTCCAGAAAGGGCTAAAACCAGCATCATTAAAAGTTCAGTTATCTGCATTATCAGCTATACTGGCTACGCCCTTCGCAGACAACTATCTAGTCAGACGTTATCTAACATCCATATCAAAAATCAAACCGACCATTAGAGAAACCATCCCTCCTTGGGATTTGAATCTGGTCTTGCAACAGTTGGCCTCTCATCCATATTTTGAGCCACTTCAGCAGATTTCATTAAAGTACCTAACTCTGAAAACTGCATTCCTCATTGCTGTCACATCAGCCAGGAGAGTCAGTGAACTTCAGGCCCTAGTAGCGGTTCCCCCTTTTCTTTCATTTCATCAAGATAAGGTGGTACTACGCCCAAAACCCTCCTTTCGGGCAAAAGTGATTTCCCAGTTTCATCTCAACCAGGAAATAGTTCTGCCATCATTCTGTCCAAATCCGCAACATGATCTAGAACGACGTCTGCACAACCTAGACTTAGTCAGAGGGCTGCAAACATATTTACTGAGAACAAAGGACTTTCGAAAATCAGATTCCCTCCTAGTCCACTTTGGAGGAAAATTTAAGGGAACAGCAGCTTCAAAGGCATCAATTGCCAGATGGATTCGTGACTGCATTTCCCTAGCATATGAAACTGCGGATCAAGAACCTCCCCCAGGTCTAAAAGCACATTCAACTCGCGCCATGGCCACTTCCTGGGCTCTCAAAGCAGAGGCCTCCCCAGAGGACATATGCAAAGCAGCTACTTGGGCCTCAGTCTCTACGTTTATCAAACACTATAGACTGGACCTACAAGCATCTTCAGACGCCAAATTTGGAAGGAAGGTGCTTGAAGCGGCTATCCAGACTTAATTCCATTCCTACTGCCCCATCCCTCTCTGGGGTACTGCTCTGGTAAGTCCCACAGTATGCCGTGGATCGGACACAGAGGAAAGGTGAAATTTACTCACCGATATTTGTGTTTCCTCTGTGTCCTTCCACGGCAACCCACCCTAGGGTATGACGGTATAGGTATCTGTTTCGATTCAATGTCTGTATCTGCTACCGTGTTACAACATAAACTTGGTCTGGTTATCTCTAACCTCTCATATCTTTCAGCTTGGTCAACTAGATAACTGCAGAGGAGAGGTAGCAGGCAGTATTTAAAGAAAAATTAATTGGTCCTACCCAGCTGAGAGGCGGAGCCAAAGCCCACAGTATGCCGTGGAAGGACACAGAGGAAACACAAATATCGGTGAGTAAATTTCACCTTTATCCCCTCTGCTACAGTTGGTTAAAGAGATAGTAATGTTTCACAATAAAAGCAGCTCTAATTACTCTTCATAGTATTTGGGCCATGGAGAGTGTTATTTCAATAATGTCAGAGTTGTAGTTCAAGAGTAATTGAATGATAAAGTATCCCCCTCCCGCCCCTTTTACTGATGTAACACTGTTCAGCCAGGTCAGAAGGGAGGTGCCCAGGTAGACTGCAGAGAGGGACAATCTTCAATTAAGATAAGGGAAAAAAAACTGAAAAGCTTGTCAAGGGGGGCAGGGTTTTCATTGTTCTCATAGGAAGAAGGTTGTCCCCTGCTGTTATCTGTCTGGTCTATGGACTGGACTCCACATCTGAGAAGAGATGGCTTACACTAGGGAAAAGGGGTGGGAGGGGATACTTTATCATTCAATTACTCCTGAACTACAACTCTGACAGTACTAATATAACACTCTCTGTGGCTCAAATGCTATGAAGATTATTTGGAGCTGCTGTTTTTGTGAAACATTACTATCTCTTTAATGTCTCTTTAATGTCTTAGATATATAAAAAGTAATATTGTAGAGAATAAAAAAGAAATCCACCAATGCCATTCCTATCTCTCAAACCTTTATGGTTTGAGAGATAGACAGTTTTAAAGCCCCCCCCCCGCCCCTTTTACTGATGTAACACTGCTCACCTCAGAGCAGCAAGACTGTCCGGATGGATCGCAGAGAGAGGGACAATCTTCAGTGATCATAAGGACAAACCTGTCAAGGGGGCAGGGTTTTCCTTATGCTCACAGTAAGAAGATTGTCCCTTGCTGTGATCTGTCCGGTCAAGAGACCAGATTCCACATCTGAGGGGAGGCAGCTTACATTAGGTAAAAGGTACGGGAGGGGGAAACTTTATCATTCAATTACTCTTGAACTACAACTCTGACAGTATTGAAATAACACTCTCCACGGCCCAAATACTATGAAGATTAATTGGAGCTGCATTTATTGTGAAACATTACTATCCCTTTATCCCCAGATTTGCTTCAGTTGTGCCTTTATGCCTAAAGCCCCCTTTTCATGAGAGCTATATTACCCCCTCTGCAATGGGTTTCAAATGCCTCTGGCAATAAAATGGTTTGAGGACTTCTGAAGTGAAGATTGGGAGTAGATGACCAGTAGACTTATAGGGGAGCCCATTTCGTTTAGTTTCCATCTCTTGGATCCCGTGCTGTATCCTTACTGTGATAGGTGTGATAGAATCTGAGCAGGAGGAGTAATGGGAAGATTGTGTGGAGCAGACAGATTGGTGCAGGGATTTTGTTCTGCTGCACATATCATCTGTTTGTATGTTTTCTCTAGAAGAGACAGGTATCAAAGGGATAGTAACGGTTAGTTATTACTGTAAGAACGAGTCTTCTACATACATTTATTATAAAGATGTGTAGCTTTGTAACTTGCCATTTTTGGATTATTCTATAATAATGAGCCCCCTTCTGCCCTTTTCCACACATCACAAATCATCCACTAGGAGCAGCACTCCGTTCCGGATGGATTGCGACGAGGGACAATCTTGTGTCAGCATAAGGAAAAGCCTGCCTGGCCTTGTTAAGGTGGCAGGGTTTTCCTTATACTGACAGACAAGTGATTGTCCCTCTCTGCGATCTGACCGGATTGTAGCTCTGTGGGAATGTTTTGTGATGTACGTAAAAGGGGCGGGAGGGGACACTTTATTACAGAATAAAATAAAAATGGCAACTTTATGGATGATTACAAACATACACGTAGTTATGCAAATGTATGTAGAAGACTCGATCATGCAGTTATACCTAAACATTGCTATCCCTTTAAGGGGAAATAACATGAAAATTACATGTTTAAGATCAGTCTTTTATTGGATAATCACAGATACTTGCACTTAGAGCAGCAGCAATATAAACGTACTGCCATTATAGTACAGGTGAACCTAAAGCTTCATGTCTTGCCTCCCACAAGAGCCAAAGCTTGCCAGTGTTGCTCCAATTGGCTGTGCAGGAGGGTGTGACATTACAACACCCAATAGGAATCTTCTGTAAATACAGTGGGGTGCTCTGTGACTAGGACCAAAAGCAGGTGTACAATATACGATCAGGAAAACATGGCACTGTACTCCCATAAGATTGAATAGCTGATGTATGAACACAACTGGCATTGCAGCGTGCATGGGGATCAGCCCACCCTGCAACGGGGAGAGGAGGACGCAAATGTCCACAGTCTCCTCTAGTTCCTCTTGTGATGTCTCCACAAAACTGATAAAATTGACTTGAACTTAACCCTTTCAGAGCCAGAGGGGTACACAACGCATTGCAAAGCAATATGTTGTGTACCCCTCTGGCACTCAAAGGGTTAATAAAATAATGTTATAAAAACTTGTGAGCTCAACATGATACTTTGCTTGCAGACCACTTCCTTAGGAGAACTCAGGGAAAGATGTTTTTACAACATTAGTTTATTAAAGGGATAGTAATACTTGAAAATAAAATTTATTTTATATTGTAGCCCTTAAAAAAACATTACAAATGATATGTCTTATCTCCCAAACCTTTATGGTTTGGGAGATATTCACAAGCAAAGTTTCCCCCTGAGTGACGTCACCGTTCTAGCTCTCAGATTTGGAATCAGGTCCCGGGACCGGCTGCGGCTCTTCAGAAGTGCCGAGATCACGATCTTTAAAAATAATTTCTTCATTGGAATGGTCTACAAAGTGTGCTTGCAAGCCAGGCACACTTTGCACACTGTTCCAATTAAGTAGTTCTTTTTAACCCCTTAACGACATATGACTTACCAGGTACGTCCCGCAGAAACTGTCACTTAGTGACAGAGGACGTACCTGGTAAGTCACGGAAGTCCGCATCTCTGTGCGGCTGCACGCCACTCGGAGACTCCGGACTTCTTTGTAGAAAAAAAAAAAAAAAAAAGTTCGGCGGGCGTTAAGGTGACAGCTGCGTACGAACGCGGCTGTCACTAAGGGGTTAAAGATCGTGACCTCGGCACTGCTAAAGAGCTGTCCGCTGATCTGTGGACCGGATTCAAAATCTGTCCACTAGATGGCAGTCTTGGCTGAAACAGCCCGGAAAAGGGAACTTTATTTTACTTCTGAATATCTCCTAAACCATAATGGTTTGGGAGATAAGACTTGTATCATTTGTAATGTTTTTTTAAGGGCTACAATATAAAATAAAATTATTTTCAAGTATTACTATCCCTTTAAATTCAAGTCTATTTTATCCGTGAGACATCATGAGAGGTGAGTGGAGGAGAGTGTGGACAAGTTGGTTATGACCCTGTTGCGGGGTGGGGTGATTTTACTGTAGGTTGCCATGCTTGTGTTCCTACACTGGCTGTTCTGTGAGTACAGTGCCATTTCTCCTAATTGTATATCGTACACCTCACTTTGGTCCTAATCACAGCGCCCCCTGTGTCTTTCTGAGGTTTTCCCCTTGAGCGGAGAGGGGAGCAGTGGCTTGTCAGTGATATCATCGTGGTAGAAATTCAGTATCCCCATATGTGAGACTGTCTCCTATCCTTGAATGGCTATATTTAATGTGTTCTGCTGTTAGCGATTACATTGGACACGTTTTGTCTGGGCATACTACCCTGTGGGCACCCTGTTTCTGTTTCATAGGAATCATCAGCTGCCTCTCTGGAGCCTGAAGCACCAGCTCTGGGGAGGAGAAGCCTGGAGGCACCTGTACAATTAGTTCTGTACGTTTATAATGCTGATACTGCCAGGGGCGGAAATAGCAATATCAGCCTTCTTCCGATTGGCTGACAACGGAGTTGTGACATCAGCTGCATCTCTGGAGATCTCAGCACAAGATGCAGGGAGAAGCCTGGAGGGGATGTGTACAATTAGTGCTGATTTTGCTAGCGGTGCAGCCATTTAGTAGGAAAAGACTTTGATATGTTTATTTTTCATTTGATCAAGTTGCCCTGTAACCCTGGAAACAGAACAGTGCAATCAAGGTCTGCAGTCACTAAGCTAAAGAGGTGCAATTCTAAGGCATAGGGTAGAAACCAAAGTTCCCAATGATTTAAATGGGGATTTTAACTCTCTCCAGTGCATTGCTTCTCAATGAGTTTTAGACCTCGCTAGTATACTGAACCTTTTGAGTGCCTGAGAAATATCCAATGCATTGCTGTGAGAGAGAGAGAGAGAGACAGACATACAGCAACACTTGCGCGGTGAGAGACGCACACGCAGAAAGACACGCATGCACACACGCGCCGAGAGAGACACACAAACGTGCGCAGAGAGACATGCATGCACACATGCGTGCCAAGAGACACACGCGCATGTCTTTCTCTCGGTACGCGTGTGTGCATGCATGCATGTCTCTCTGCACGCGTGTTTGTGTCTCTCTCTTGGCGCATGTGTGCATGCATGCGTGTGTCTCTCGGCATGTGTGCATGCGTGTCTCTTGGCACATGCGTGCATGTCTCTCTCGGTGCGAGCGAGACACACGCGCACGCCGAGAGACAGACACACACACACACACACACACACACAGAGAGTGAGTGACAGAGAGAGAGGGATATCGATATATGCTTCAATTCTGGAGCAAACCATCATCATAGTTGATGAGGCTGAAAAAAGACACGTGTCCAACCCATGGCAAAAACACCACTGTTGATCCAGAGGAAAAAAAAATTCCAATTTAGCCCCAAGTGGGTAAAAAAACTTCCTTCCCAACTCCAAATGGCAATCAGATATTTCCCTGGATCCGCATCCTATCTGCTTTGAAGCCATCTGTCATTTTCAGTATTGTTCTGTGCTAGATAGGCATCCATTGCTTTTTTGAAATCAGTTGCATTATCTGAAAGCACAACATCCCAAGGCAAGGAATTCCATAGCTTTACCACCCTTACTGTAAAGAATACCAGTTTATCTAAATGCTTCTGCAGAGAAAAAACATCCAGCTCTGTACTTACTTCCTTACACAGCTTAGTGCCATCAGCAAAGATTGAGATGCTACTTTCAATTCCCACTTCTAGATCATTAATAAACAAATTAAAAAGCATTGGGCCCAGGACTGAACCCTGCGGAACCCCACTTATAACTTTAGACCAATTTGAAAAGGTTCCATTTACAACAACTCTCTTCCATCTATCATTTAACCAGTTATCAATCCATGTACAGATAACACCTCCCAAACTGAAGCTTTTTAATTTATGCAGTAACCTGTTGTGAGGCACTGTATCAAAGACTTTTGCAAATCCAAGTATACTACATCTACAGCAATTCCCCTGTCCAAATTACTACTTACTCTTTCATAAAATGCAAGTAAATTAGTCTGACATGATCTATTCTTCAAGAAAGCATGCTGATTTCTACTAATATTGTTTGTCTTCACATAGTTCTGAACAGTGTCAGTTAGTAACCCTTCTAGTATCTTACCCACTATGGAAGTCAAGCTCACAGGTCTATAATTTCCTGGTTTGGATCTTGCTCCCTTTTTAAACAATGGAACTACTCTCATTTTCAATTTTAGCTAGCTTAATTGCTTGTTTGCAGATTTTATTGCATTCTTTATATTTTTTAAATGATGCATCTGACCTGTTTGACTTAAACACTTTAAAAGCCTGTTTTTAATTTATCATTTCCCTGCAAACCTCATTATTAAGCCCCATTGGTTTCCCCTTACTTCTGTTGTGCTTATTCCCCAATGGTATATATTGACGTGTATATTTGTCTAAGAGCATTTTAAATACATTCCATGATTCTTGTGCATTTTTATCTTTGAAAATTACACCCCACGGAATATCCTTTAATACTTCTTTTAACTTTGTAAGATTAGCCTTTTTAAAATTGAATGTTTTAGTTAAACCCTTGCTATTGAGTTTCTCATAACAAATTTCAAAGGATACCATATTGTGGTCACTGTTACCCAAATGTTTCTTACTTGTACATTGTTTATCAGGTCAGAATTGTTTGAGAGCACTAGGTCATGCAAGGCCTCTTTTCTAGTTCGCTCCTCTACTAGTTGGGACATAGAATTATCATTTATTATACTTTAAAAAAAAAAAAAAGTATTTCAGGATAGCTGAAATCTCCCATTATGATTACTTTTGCTGACCTAGAAGCCTTTTCCATTTGCAGTAAAAGTTGGGCTTCCTCCAACTCCCCAATATTAGGTGGCTTGTATCAAATCCCCACCAACATTTTTTGTTATGTGTGCCCCCAGTGTGTATTTCAACCCACAAGGTCTCTACCTTTTCATTGGATTCTTCATTTATATCTTCCCTTAAACTAGGTTTTAAGGCATGCTTTACATATAGACATACCCCTCCTACCCTTTTATTAACCCTATTCCTCCTAAAACGTGAATAAACCTCTAGATTGACTGTTAAGTCATATGTATCCTCTAACCAGGTTTCAGACCCACCCATCAGATCATACTGCTCAAGTGTTGCAATCATTTCTAGTTCCCACTTCTTACCAGCCAGACTACGAGCATTTGCACGCATACATTTTATCATTTTGCCATTCTGAAAGATTTCCTTCTTTGTCAAATATATCTGCCTTTTATCAGGCTGTAACAGTGGCAACTCCCCTATTAGATGATCTAGCCCATTCCCCCTCTCTAATTCCCATTTCCTCAATTATACTACCTTCCCCATCCTGTGTTGCATCACCCCCCCCCTTTCTAGTTTAAAGTCTCCTCCAGCCCTCTAACCATCCTAACGCCCAGCGCAGTGGCCCCCCCTTCTGCTAAGGTGCAATCCATCACGACTATAAAGATTGCCCCCAAGGGAAAAGGCTGCCCAGTGTTCTAGGAACCCAAACCCCTCCTGCTTACACCAAGTCTTTAGCCACGCATTTAACTCCCTAATCTCCCGTTGCCTTTCTAATGTAGCGCGTGGCACAGGTAGTATTTCAGAAAATACTACCTTAGAGGTCCTCTGCTTAAGCTTATATCCTAAGTCCCTGAAATACTTCTTAACGGACCTCCATTTTCCACTGACTTTGTCATTAGTACCATGACAGACGAGGCATGCCCAGCCCCTCCCAACAATCTATCAACCCGATCAGCCACATGTCGAACCCAAGCTCCCGGGAGACAGCAAACTGTACAATTGTAGCGATCCTGGCGACAGATTACACTCTGTCCTCCTAATAATAGAATCCGCTACCACCACCACCTGTCTAGGTCTGCCTGAGACCCAGATCCCAACTGTGCTAGAGGGGCTGTTCTCCTGGCTGTTAGAGAGAACAGTCCTCTCCAGCAAAGGCATTCCTGTGTCAGCATCCCCAACATCATTACTCAAAGCAGCCAATCTGTTAGAATTAGTAACCACAGGTGTGTCCTCCCTATTCCTCCCCCCCCCCAACTGTAACCCATCTGGCTACCTGCTCATTCATTGTGCAGTATCCACCCCCAGAACTACCTCCCACCACTTTCCTCTCAAGATTGGCCATCTCTCTCAATGTTGCAACTTGCCCCTCCAGATCTCTTATATGAGCTTCTAGAGAGACCACGTGCTGACATCTGCCACAGAGGTATGCACCCTGGAACGGTTGTTCCAGGTGTGCAAACATATGGCAGCTTGTGCATTGAGTTACAGTTGAAACCAGAAGTTTACATACACTATATAAAAAGACACATATGCATGTTTTTCTCACTATCTGACATGAATTCAGAATAAACCTTACCCGTTTTAGGTCAGTTAGGATTACTAAAATTATTTATATTTGCCAAATGCCAGAATAATGAGAGAGAGAATTTTTTAAGCCATTTTTATTACTTTCTGCAAAGTCAAAAGTTTACATACATTAGGATTACTATGCCTTTAAACAATTTGGGACAGCCCATATGATGATGTCATGTCTTTGGACGCTTCTGATAGGTTTATTGGCAACACCTGTGGATGTATTTTAATGCACACCAGAAACACACTGCTTCTGTGTGTAACATCATGGAAAAGTCTAAAGAAATCAGCCAAGATATCAGGAAGAGAATTGTGGACTTGCACAAGTCTGAATCTTCCTTGGGTGCAATTTCCAGATACCTGCAGGTGCCTTGTTCATCTGTACAAACAATTATACGCAAGTACAAACAAGATGGGAATGTCCAGCCATCATATCGCTCAGGAAGGAGACAGATTCTGTGTCTCAGAGATGAACGTGCTTTGGTCCGACATGTGCATATCAACCCAAGAACAAAAGCAAAAGGCCTTGTGAAAATGCTGGCGGAAGCTGGTAAGAATGTGTCATTATCCACAGTGAAACGAGTACTGTATCAACATGGGCTGAAAGGCCACTGTGCTAGAGAGAAGCCTTTACTCCAAAGAAACATATAAAAGCCAGATTAATGTTTGCAAATGCACACAGGAACAAAGACCTACGTTTTTGGAGACATGTCCTGTGGTCTGACAAAACTAAAATTGAACTGTTTGGCCATAATGACCATCGTTACGTTTGGAGGAAAAAGGGAGAAGCTTGGAAACCTAAGAACACCATCCCAACTGTGAAACACGGGGGTGGCAGCATCATGTTGTGGGGTTGTTTTGCTGCAGGAGGGACTGGTGCACTTCACAAAATAGATGGCATCATGAGACAAGAAGATTATGTGGCAATACTAATGCAACATCTCGAGACATCAGCCAGGAAGTTAAAGCTTGGGCGGAAATGGGTCTTCCAAATGGACAATGACCCGAAGCATTCTGCCAGACTGGTTACAAAGTGGCTTAAGGATAACAAAGTCAATGTTTTGGAGTGGCCATCACAAAGCCCTGATCTAAATCCTATTGAAAATTTATGGGCAAAGCGGAAAAGGCAGGTGCGAGCAAGGCGACCTACAAACATGGCTCAGTTACACCAGTTCTGTCAGGATGAATGGGCCAAAATTCCTACCAACTATTGTGAGAAGCTTGTGGAAGGATATCCAAAATGTTTGACCCAAGTCATACAGTTTAAGGGCAATGCTACCAAATACTAATGAAATGTATGTAAACTTTTGACTTTGCAGAAAGTAATAAAAATGCCTTAAAAAATTCTCTCTCTCTCTCATTATTCTGGCATTTGGCAAATATAAATAATTTTGGTAATCCTAACTGACCTAAAACGGGTAAGGTTTATTCTGGTTTCATGTCAGATAGTGAGAAAAACATGCATATGTGTCTTTTTATATAGTGTATGTAAACTTCTGGTTTCAACTGTAAATGGACAATCATGCTACCACTCATATTATGCCAGTTACCACAAGCTAAAAGGTAGGGAAAAATATCTGTACAATAAGGCTAAAAAATATGTTCCCCTGTGTAATCGCTTGTATTTGAATTCCCCTGTTTTTTAAATTCCCAACACTTACCACACTTCTGCACTTACTTGAATCCCCCTGTTTTTTAAATTACCAACACTTACCACACTTCTGCACTTACTTGAATCCTCCTGTTTTTTAAATTACCAACACTTACCACACTTCTGCACTTACTTGAATCCCACTGGGGAATTTTTGGAGATAAGGTGTTTTAGCGGTGGTAGTTCCACATTACTATCCCTTTAAAAAGCTCCTTTGAAATTAATGGGAATTTGGGGAATTATGACTTGTTCCCAGTGGTGCAGTTGATCCGTTTCAGAATTGTACCGCTCCACATTTATACATAGACTAGGATTCCCAGATCATCCCTTTAAAAGAACACACACACACACACACACACACGAAAAATGCCTGCTGCAGGGCTCCAGCAGCTAATTATTCAGTTGCAGTGGTTCCATGTATCAGTGCAGCAGGCATTTTTCATGTGTGTCCCCTTTTAAAGGGATTACATGTCAACCCTGAAGTAGGGGCCATTGATGAGGAGGCGTTCAGCAGCTCTGTCTACTGTCTGTGCAAGTCGCTTCCTGCCCTGCTATTTGTGTTTGCTCTTTCTTAACTTAACCCCTTTGAGTGCCAGAGGGGTATTCAGTCCATTGCTTTGCAATGGGTTAGACACCCTTCTGGCACTCAAAGGACTAACCCCTTTGCCGTCAAAAGGGACAGCCATGAATTGTGTTGCTGAGCCCAGACGCAGCTGATTTAATTGAAGCCGTTGATCTGCATTTAATTATGACCTGCTCTGTCTCTCTCTGTCTCCCCCTGCCTCCTCCTCTGCACAGTGCATGCTGTTGAGAGTAAGTTACTCAATACTGCTTATTCTTCTACCTTAGTGATTTTAATTCTAAATTATTAATATTTAAAGGAACACTAACACCTTCTAATAATAAACCTCCACTTAACCTTAATCTGGGTATAAAAATCCTAATTGCCTCTGTGAATCAATTCTATGTGGATCGGTTCCCCGAAATGAATCTTTAATTTGTACTGGATATAATATCCTCAAGAGAAGGTTGCTGGAATCCAGTACCCTAAAATCCTAACACTGAAGGTACACTAAGAAGATTTTGTGGTCATGGAGTCATGCAAAAAACATAAAAAATGGCTACCCCCACCCTTCCCTCTTGGACGTGATATCCATTACTTATGTCAGAGAACCAATCCATGCACAGTGTATTTAGTCACCATAAGAATTTTCTATCCAGATTAACCCTTTGCTTGCCAAAGGGGTGCCCAACACATTTCTTCGCAACGCGATGGGCAGCCCTCTCGCATGCAGAGGGTTTAGGTTAGTGGCAGGTTTAGTATTAGGAGTGTTAGTGTTGTGTTAATTCTTGCATACTGGAGAGTTCTCCAACACACTACAATGCAACTTCCTGTTATATGAATGAATATGATGTAACCGTGACAGGTATGTACGTAACACTTGTATACCTAGAGAGAACATAATATATATGACATTGCATGTGCTTTTTTTTTTTTTTTTAAAGCAGACCTGGGGGAAGCAGTTTTACTGTGCACACCATACTTCCTGCTCAGGAGACTACTCTTCTGTATTAACCCTCTGAGCACCAGAGAGGTATCAATCGCATTGCAGAGCAGTGCGTTGGATATGTCTCTGGCACTCAGAGGGTTAAAATGCAATTATCACAGTTTACTAAGCCGCCTTCTATAGTTAGAAGTCAGTTAAAAGCCCTGGGCTGCTCTGTACGCGTTCCAGAAGTATATGGCTCTAAGCAGCAAGCTTCTGGGTTGTAAGCATTCGCCGTAGACCAGCTGTGTCAGGCATTCAAACCCAATACAAGAGAACCTAGGGGAACCTGAATTGACCAGGACAGGAAACCAAAGCGCAAGACTCCAGTCTCTGTTTGTCCCATGGGAAGAGATTGGACTGAGACTGGAGTCTGGACAGTAGACCAACAGGCCACCATAACAAGGGTCTGAATACAGACTCCAACCCTCAGTGTGCTACCCCTTTGGTCTGCCAGTTCTCACAGCTTCCCCAGCTTCATCAGCGGGTCTGCCCCCTAGGGGAGCTGATCTTACCAGTGGGGCAATATCCACGTGATACTTGCCGTTTAAGCACAGCTGGAATTGAGGAGCAAAAGGAAAATTTATTTTCCAGCATGTGTAAAAAACAAAGCACCTGTGATATATTATATTGTAAGTTCTATTAGAGTATGGAACAGTTTACAGAGATAGCTCTGAATCATGTAACGTGCTGTTTCATGTAGGAGCAATATGTATCTTGGCATCCTTGTTCCATTAGCCTTTTGAGTTCCAGACCAGTGTACGGTGTAATTGTGTTGCTGTCTCTTACGAGACATTTAGATCTGTTGAAGTCAATTGTTTGTTGTGAGGAAGTATAGACTAAAGACAGACTTCTATAAAGAACACTGTGTACATGAAACTGCAGAGATATTGAGAAACATATAGATAGATAAATCTGACTGCTGTATAAATAACGCCTGTGTAACAGAATCAAGAGCCATTTATTTCTATGACCGTATTTACTGTTTGCGTGAGCTCTCAGGGCACACCAACAATGTGTTGCGTACCCCTCTGACACTCAAAGGGTTACTTGTGGTTCAACAATTGTGATTGAAATGCTGGTGTTTAATTAGAGATCCTGAAAACCTTATTTGTTTTTGTGCCCCACAGACTGGAGCCCAGTTGTGCATGATGGGAGTTGTAGTCCTTAAAGGGATAGTAATACTTTGTTTTATCTTTATTTTATTTTGTAGGCATTAAAAAAATCATGAAGAACCATATAAGTATTATCTCTCAAACCTTTATGGTTTGAGAGATATTCACAAGCAAAGTTTCCCCTCCCGCCCCTTTTACTTAGTGTAAGCCATCTCTTCTGAGATGTGGAATGCAGTCCATAGACCAGACAGATAACAGAAGGGGACAATCTTCTTCCTATGAGAACAATGACAACCCTGCCCCCCTTGACAAGTTTTTCAGCTTTTTCCCTTATCTTAATTGAAGATTGTCTCTCACTGCAGTCTACCTGGGCACCTCCCTTCTGATCTGGCTGAACAGTGTTACATCAGTAAAGGGGGCAGGAGGGGGATACTTTATCATTCAATTACTCTTGAACTGCAACTCTGACAGAACTGAAATAATACTCTCCAAAGTCCAAATACTATGATGATTAATTAGAGCTGCTTTTATTATGAAACATTACTATCCCTTTAATAGCTGGAAAGCAAAGTTTGCAGAGGTCTGGACTAACGTAATACATTGTGATTTTTTCGTTATGAAAATGAACTGACCAGACTCTCCTTTTCTCTGTCTGTAGTTCACGACCTGCAGAGCTTTGGACTTGACAGTGTGAGTATCTTCATAATTGTATATTTCACTGAAAATCCATTCAACATTTCTTTTTATGTATAAAGGCAAAGATGAGAAATTCAGGGGCAAACTGCACCAAAAAAAAGAAAAATAAATCTTCTGCAGATTTCCATTGATTTAAAGAGGAACTACCACACCACAAAATCTTTAGCTTAACTAAGTCCCCATCTGGCTGCTTAGTAGTGCTAGTCACCAGAATTATTATGTTATTTAATAGATTTATGCTCTCTTGTACGGCTGACAGGAGCGCGGACATCTTGCCATAGTGACGTCCGCGCGCCTAAATAATAAATGGCTGATTTAACATATACATGATTCTGAAAGCTCTTTCTAAGTTGTTTTAGATATTAGTTCAAAGCAATGTATTGGGGTAGTCTTTCGGTTAACCTATTTAGAAAACTTGTTTTTGAGTTATTTATAGGTTACTAGTTGAAGAGCCCGTTACACAGGCCACAGTGCCACTGCCAGCCGGTAGCGGGGCAGTCATGTGCAGTAGAGACTGCCCGCGCCGCAGCTGATACAGAGCTGGATGCTCCTTTGGAGCGCCCCGCTCTTTATCAGCCTCGTCACTGGCAGTCTGTACTGCACATGACTGCGTTGTTACACACATTTTAGCGAATTATTATATAGGATGTCGATTATGGCATGCAGTATAGGCACTTTCTATCTTATCACTACATTACCTCCCCACTCACTGACACTTCTCAGTGATGCATTGTTTTCCTCCCCTACCACTGACTTCCTGTGTTATCCCTATATTGCCTCCCCACTCACTGACACCACTCAGCAATGCATTGCCCATCTCCCCTAACACTGACTTCCTGTCTTATCCCTACATTACCTCCCCACTCACTGACACTGCTCAGTAATGTACTACCCACCTCCCCTAGCACTGACTTCCTGTCTTATCCCTACATTACCTCCCCAACTCACTGACACTGCTCAGCAATGCATTGTCTTCCTCCCCTACCACTGACTTCCTGTGTTATCCCTATATTGCCTCCCCATTCACTGACACTGCTCAGCAATGCATTGCCCATCTCCCCTAGCACTGACTTCCTGTCTTATACCTACATTACATCCCCACTCACTGACACTACTCAGCAATGCATTGTCTTCCTCCCCTACCACTGACTTCCTGTGTTATCCCTACATTACCTCCCCACTCACTGACAGTGCTCAGCAATACATTGCCCACCTCCCCTACCACTGACTTCCTGTCTTATCCCTACATTACCTCCCCGCTCAATGACACTGCATGACAACGTTTACCTTCACTAGCACTGACCCTGTCTTATGTCTGCATTACCTTCCCCACTCACTGCTCAGCAATGCATTGCCTACCTCCTAGCAATAAGATGGTTATTTGTAAGTGAGTGGGAGCGGTAATGTAGGGCTAACACAGGTACCTGAACTGCATGCCTTAATTAGCATAATCTATCATGTAAATGACTAAAAAACTTGTTTTCTAAATACAAATGGCCCATACAACATATAAATGATTTTGAAAGCTCTTTCAAAATTCCCAAAGTTGTTTTGGGTGACAGGGTCTCTTTAACTGGAAATAATGATACTTTCGTTTAAATATGCCGTTTCTCTTCCAGATCAATATGACACATGAAATCAACCATCTTTCATTTGGAAGAGATTATCCTGGAATTGTAAACCCTCTTGATGGGTCCAAAGTGGAAGCAGTACAAGGTATAGTCACTTTAATTATCAGTAAAGTTGTATTATGAGCAAAAAACGCACTGTAGGGCTGCTTCTGTTCACTAAGACAATGATGTGAGCACTGCTCGGTGATGCCTCATTCAAACATTACAATTCAAATTGTCACAAAGTGGTTAGGCTATTACTGTCACATTCTATGGAGAACTGTAAACAGTGGGTCACATAATGAAATACAAAAGATGTCTGGACAGGAGGTGGCTGGGGTGCAAGCAGTTGCACCCCTCCTGCACTCAGGGTTAAAAGGTAAAGGGAAAAACGTCAACAGTTTGAACTGTAATAATGTTTGAATGAAGCAGCTCTTAGTAGAAGAATTAACCTTTTACTCAACAGGAAAAGCCCTACTCTGTATGTTCAAATGTTACTGATCCTTTAATTCTGGATCACAACTGGGCACGGGATATGCCACCACCGAGTAACTGCCTGAGATGGGAAAATGTCTGCAGAGCTGGAGAAAAATGTTTCCTTTTAGGTCTGTTTCACTCGGGCATCAGAATTACTGCAGCCCCCTCCTACAGTTCTGACACCTCTGTATCCGCACTCACTTTTCTCCTGTGTTCTACTGCTGGATAAAATTCAGGGACACAGTTAAGTTGCAGCATACTGAACTCTAATGTGGTTACACAAAGCGATAGTCTCCAAGCCAGCATGTTACTTTTCACCATGTGTGACAGATACAATGGCGAATCTCTGTACTGATGTCTTCCATGTGAAAGGCCTTAGGCCTAGTTTACATGCTTGGCTGTGTTGTAACAGTACGTTTCACAGAATATTGTTTTCTATGGTTTAATTAAAGGGATAGTAATGTTTCACAATATAAGCAGCTCCAATTAATCTTAATAGTATTTGGCCCATGCAGAGTGTTATGTCAATACTGTCCAAGTTGTAATTCAAGAGTAATTGAATGATAAAGTATCCCCTTCCGTCCCTTTTACTGATGTAACACTGCTCGCCTCAGAGCAGCAAGACTGTCTGGATGGATCGCAGAGAGGGACAATCTTCAGTGAGCATAAGGAAAAACCTGTCAAGGGCCTTTGTTGTGACCTAAGTGCCTTATACATGTGATTTTAGATGTGATTTGTAGTAAAGTTTTTCCCTCCAGGCATGCGTTGCTCTTAAAATAAACAGCTGAGCAAAAATGCACTGAAAAAAATAATGCAGCGGCCTGTATTTTTAGTGAGAACCCATGGTTATCCCATTGAAATCCATACTACAAAGTTGTAGGTACATTAAAGGGATAGAAATACTTCATTTTATCTTTATTTTATTTTGTAGGCATTAAAAAAACATGAACGATATAAGTCTTATCTCTCAAACCTTTATGGTTTGAGAGATATTCACAAGCAAAGTTCCCCCTCCTGCCCCTTTTACCTAGTGTAAGCCATCTCTTCTCAGATGTGGAATGCAGTCCATAGGCCAGACAGATAACAGCAGGGGACAATCTTCTTCCTATGAGAACAATGAAAGCCCTGCCCCCCTTGACAAGTTTTTCAGGTTTTTCCCTTATCTTAAGTGAAGATTGTCCCTCTCTGCAGTCTACCTGGGCACCTCCCTTCTGATCTGGCTGAGCAGTGTTACATCAGTAAAAGGGGCGGGAGGTGGATACTTTGTCATTGAATTATTCTTGAACTACAACTCTGACAGAATTGAAATAACACTCTTCAAAGTCCAAATACTATGATTAATTAGAGCTGTTTTTATTATGAAACATTACTATCCCTTTAAAGTAACACCTCCTAATAAAAACCCCACTTACCTCACTATGCGCATAAAATCCTAATGGCCGCTGTGAATTTTGCCCTTGTGCCTTTGGTCAGACAGTATCTTCAATCCGTCCTGATGTCGGGTCCATACATGGAGGTGACCATGACAGTTCCCAGCCGGACACCACCAGCCACAAACACTGCACTTGGTAATCTTAACCCTTTGAGTGCCAAAGAGGTATCCAGCGCATTGCAGCGCAATGAGTTTTATACCTCTCTGGAACTCAAAGGATTAAGGGTAAATGGCATGTGCAGTACATTGCTTTCATATTGTGTTGAGCTTGAGCGCCACTGTGGTACATAAACAGTTAAGTAGGCTGTGCCTGACTCTGTCTGCTTCAGTTTGGAAGAAAAAAAAAAAACAAAACAAAAAAACTTCACAACTGTCATGTCCACCTACATGGAGATCACACCCAGCACTGATTGAAGATGTTATCTCTTGAGCAAAAGTACAAGGGCAATATATATCGGAGACATTAGGTTTTTCTGACCAGAGTAA
>CM074727.1:26007246-26064746 GCA_037306005.1 Rhinophrynus dorsalis | reverse complement strand
TTTCAAGAATTAAAAATGATCCGGGGCCTTACTTCCGGACAAACTGCGGGTACAACTCTGCCTCGCAGCCTGTCAATCTTCCTCTGCTCCCCTCTCCAAGTATCGTCTCTATCCAGCCTCCTCCGATGATGGAGAATTTCTCCATGTAAGCTGTGGAGCTCTCATTGGCTAGAGAGAGCTCCAGCGTACAAGAAACCCTCTGTCATCGGAGGACGTTGGATCGAAATGCTACATGGGGAGGGGACCAAAGGAAGATTGAAAGACTGTGCGAAGAGTTGCACCCGCAGTCTGTCCGGAAGTAAGGCCCTGGATTATTTTTAAAACTTGAAATTTAGCCATAGCACAAATTTTATAAGAAATTAAAGCAACGGCGCAAAGGAAGAATGACAAATAGCGGAGAGACATGTCTGTGCATGAGGTAGTATTTTTGTTGAATGTTGTATAGTAAATAAAATGGTCCATTGCGAGGTGTTTCACAGGCATTTATTGAAATATGTGGGGAAGCATGTTGTATACATGTAGTATTTGTATTGATCCATGCATGCGTTTGGCTGGATCCCGCTGGCTCTATAACAGTATGTTTTCTGTTAATTATTTTTATTGAGGATTGATGTTTTATGTCTTTGTGTGTGTGTGTGCGGGGGGACTTGTGTGTGTGTGGAGCTTCTGTGTGTCTCTGTGGTGTGTGTGGGGCTTGTGTGTGTCTCTGTGGTGTGTGTGGAGCTTGTGTGTGTCTCTGTGGTGTGTGTGTGGGGCTTGTGTGTGTCTCTGTGGTGTGTGTGGAGCTTGTGTGTGTCTCTGTGGTGTGTGTGGGACTTGTGTGTGTCTCTGTGGTGTGTGTGGGGCTTGTGTGTGTATGCGTGTGTGGGGCTTGTGTGTGTCTCTGTGGTGTGTGTGGGGCTTGTGTGTGTCTCTGTGGTGTGTGTGGGGCTTGTGTATATATGTGTGTGGGGCTTGTGTGTGTCTCTTTGGTGTGTGTGGGGCTTGTGTGTGTATATATGTGTGTGGGGCTTGTGTGTGTCTCTGTGGTGTGTGTGGGGCTTGTGTATATATGTGTGTGGGGCTTGTGTGTGTGTCTCTGTGGTGTGTGTGGGGCTTGTGTGTGTCTCTGTGGTGTAAGAGCGAATGGAAGCCACGTTTTTTTTTCTAAGTTGAATACTGGTGGGCGGGCTGGATAGTGGAGGCGGGCCAACACCCTGCAGTGATTTTCACAGGATTAGCAGGAGCCTTCGGCCCCTGCAACTCCTGTGAAGATCACACCCCCATTGAATCACCCAGTGGAAGCAGTAGCCCCTCCTAACTGCCGCCACCCGGTGTGTTTGCCAGGCACACAGAAGTCTTCTTTTATATATATAGATAACTTAGGTTAACCACTTACATGGAATACACAGAAGTTCAGCATCTCTTACTTCCAACTATGACTGGAACAATGTATGCAGAAGCTGTATGTCTTAGGTTTTCATATGAAAAGTCCATCTTATATAGTACTATCTCGAGGTGTACTAGTAGGGCTAGTTTGCGTTTCCCTTTAGGCTTCCAATGAACCATAAAGCACAAACAAAGAACAATTGTGCACCACCAGAAACTAATCAGAACTAGTCCATATATAAAAGCATCAAAACTAGTGTTGAGCGAGCACCCCGATGCTCGGGTGCTCGGGTGCTCTTACCGAGCACCGCCGGAGGCTCGAGTGCTCGGCCGAGCACCCGAGCCCCATTGAATTCAATGGGGCGACACGAGCATTACACCAGGCACCCCCTGCTCTGATGAGGGGAGGGTGCCTGGTCAATGCCCCCCTTCATCTCCACAATGCCCCTCTTCCACAATGTCCCCCTTCCACAATGTCCCCCTTCATCTCCGCAATGCCCCCTTCATCTCCGCAATGTCCCCCTTCCACAATGTCCCCCTTCCACAATGTCCCCCTTCATCTCCGCAATGTCCCCCTTCCACAATGTCTACCCTTCCACAATGTCCCCCTTCATCTCCGCAATGCCCCCTTCATCTCCGCAATGTCCCCCTTCCACAATGTCTACCCTTCCACAATGTCCCCCTTCCACAATGTCCCCCTTCATCTCCGCAATGCCCCCTTCATCTCCGCAATGCCCCCCTTCCACAATGTCCCCCTTCCACAATGTCCCCCTTCCACAATGTCCCCCTTCATCTCCAAAATGTCCCCCTTCATCTCCACAATGCCCCCTACATCCAGTCCCTGGTGGTCCAGCGGAGCGTCTGTAAGATCTGTGCCTCCTTCCGGCACAGATCCCTGCCACCCGAACATGTCGGGCGAGCACATGGCGGTACTCGACGAGTACCGCCATGTGCCGAGCAGAGCGATGCTCGAGCCGATCTGAGCATCGGCCGAGCATGCTCGCTCAACACTAATCAAAACTCTTTACTGATCCACAAGAAGTACCTTGAAAAACCTCTGGTCTTCAGACTTACAGATGAAGAGACTTGAGGGCAATCAAATACAGGCAGATGTAACAAGTCATTCTGAATAGATCAACGGGTTTCACGTTTAGAATATTTATTCTTAATCTCCGATCCACTTACATACACATCATGCAAATCCACACACCACTTGCATGGCCAAACAAAATGGGCTCATGCCAAAACCTTTAACAGTTTGTAACAATTCACAATTTAACCCCAAAATTCCCCAATTACCCCAACTGTGGCAGACCCCATCCTGCTCAAATGGGTAATGTCACAACCCTTGGCACAAGCCTAGTACAAATCTCCATATTTTGTTACAACTTAACCCATGACCCCATACAAGGTAAGGCTACTCCTGTGCAAGCCAGTACCACTCTTAAACACACAGAAGGGTGGGATGCTTCCTTGACCCCATGTTCCCATGACTGTGCACACTTCTTCTTCCTCCCTCTTAACAATATCCAAGACCCCTCCTTTTGTAGTAACCCTCCCCTTCTGCATGGTTCCCCTCCACAACATGTAAGCAAGAGATCCATTTCCGTCATTGCCCCCCCAAATATCACCCCTCCACTCGCCTCCATCACACCCTGCGGTGTCTCCTTCCTTGCTTGCCAACATCACCCTCCCCTGTGTCCTGTTCCCTGCAGCCATTATCCAACTATTTCTTCTCCCCAATGCGCCAGTTCTTTGCCCCCTGCACAGTCATGTCCTCCATCTCCCTCCCCTACCCATCCACACTCATGTGCTCTACTTTCCTTTCTTACCCAGTTTCCTCCAACACCCTCCCCTACCCAACACACCTTAAAGCACATTTCATCTGCCCTTACATGGGAGACGAGACAAATGGCTGCCACTGGATAGAGGAGAAAGATGGCCGCAGCTGGGGAGCTGATCACAGAGCAGGACATGGTCTGGAAGAAGAGATGATAGGGGAAGTCACAGGGAGCCAGAGGTACTCAGGAAGGCTGGGGTGCATGTGAGATTTTGTGACTGCCCAAGGGACAGTGGATCATGGCTGGGGTGCAAAAAGTCTGTGTTGTGGTGTACCAGACAGTGCATGTGTGATCAGGTGGCTACCAGTGGCAGGCAAGCTGCTATATCAGTGTATGTGCAGTTCAGTGACTACCAGTAGAAATGACAACAAATCTGGATTATCAGACAGTGTATGTGTGGGCCTGTGACTACCAATAGGACAGTGGAACAAGGAAGGGCCGTCAGACTGTGTATGTGTGGTTCTTTGAGTTCCAGTAGACAGTTAATCAAGGCTGGGGTGTAAGACAGTGTAAGTGTAGTTCTTTGATTACCAACAGAAGAAAGCTGTGGTGTCATTCAGTGTATGGGTAGTTATGTGACTACTAGTAAACAGCGGAACAAGACTGGGGTGTGAGTCAGTGTATATGTAGTTCTTTGACTACCACTGGACAGTAGAAAATCTCTTCTTTCCCCCTGTATGTGTGTGTGTGCATGTATCAATGTATAACTGTTTTTGTGTATAATCTGTGCAAATTTAATTGGTGACTATTCACCTGTTTGTATATATGTATATGCATGCATGTGTAAGTATGTGTGTGTGCGTATGTGTGTGAGAATATATATGTGTGTGTAAATATATATATGTGTGTGTGTGCGTGTGTGCATGTGTACATATGTAAGTGTGTGTGTGATATATGTAGATGTGTGTATGTGTGTGTGTGTGTGTGCATGTGTACTTATGTAAGTGTGTGTGTGATATATGTAGATGTGTGTATGTGTGTGTTTATGTACATATATGTCTTTGTGTGTGTGTACATATATGTGTGTGTGTGTGATGAATGTGCATATTTGTGTGTTTGTGTACATATGTGTGTGTGTGTGTGATGCATGTGCATATGTGTATGTGTGTGTTTGTGTACATATATGTGTGTGTGTACATGTCTACATATGTAAGTGTGTGTGTGGGATATATCTGCATGTGTATGTTTGTGTACATATATATGTGTGTGTGATGTATGTGCATGTGTGTATGTGTGTGTTTGTGTACATATGTGTGTGTACATATATATGTGTGTGTGTGTGTGCATGCATGTCTACATATGTAAGTGTGTGTGTGATATATCTTCACGTGTATGTGTTTGTGTACATATATATGTGTGTGATGTATGTGTATGTGTGTGTTTGTGTACATATGTGTGTTTGATGTATATGCATATGTGTGTGTACATATATGTATGTGTGTACATATATATGTGTGTGTATACTCAAACCCTCAATCTGTATGTATGTTTACAATCCATCAATCAATCTAATTTCCTTTCCCGCCTAATTAATGGATTCCCATTCATGTCAGTGTGTTTAGTGTAACATTATGATGCTCAGTAGTAGTAGTGAGATACGGACCCTCCATCCTCTCTCTCCCTGGTACCCAGTGATGCTCTCCCCTCCTCCTCTCCCATTCCTGGCTCTGCCCCTGTCCTCCAATTGGAGCCGCACCGTGTGACACTCTCCTCCGTGTGCCTGTTACTAAGGCATTTTCTTCCCCTCTCCGCCGGCTGATGTGATCCTTGCAGGGAGCCCGGAGTGCCCTGCCCGCTGCCCCTCTTCTCTATGTGCTGCTGTCCCGGCAGGGGATGGGCACAGCGCGGCCCTGGCACCCCCATCCCCTGGTACCTCTGCACCCCATCCTCCAGCCAGCCTCCTGAGCCTGCTCTGGGCGCGGCACCCTGACTGCTACCCCCCAGGCTGCCTCTAATGCCTTCCAAATAACCCCACCCCCAAAACAGCACTTGGGGGGCACACACAGCCCTACCTGCCGCTGTGTGTCTGTGCATGCGATACCCATGTAGTGCCAGCCTCAGCTACCGTTATGGCAGAAACTGGAATAAAGAGACGGAAACCTCAGGTCCTGGGATTTTGTATAAAAACCTGCTTTTTGCAATTTTTTGTGGTTTCAGTCTGCGGAGAGGAGAAGACCTTCATTGTGGAGGTAGGTCAATGCCCCAAAGAGGGGTACACTGGCTATTTTGGGGACAGATCTGCTTCCAGTATTAAATGATGACTAGGAAACTGGTATTATTATGATTGCAAAGTGCATGTTTAACCATTTAAAGACCAGAGTGGGCTAAGAATGCACATTGGTCCTTAAAGGGTCAATGTACAAATCATTTTTGACCAAAATATTGCCTCCTATACTGGAACATTTAGGCTAATGTCCTAACAGGATATGGAGTAATTCTGGGACAAACCATCTTCAAGGTAGGTGAAAAATTAAAATGACCTATTTATTTAAATGACATTTCTAACCCCCTTGAATACAACAGTGTTCTCATTGCATTGCTTTGCAATGCTCTGGAGACCTCACCAGCTTTGAAGGGGTTAAAATCCCATTTAACTCAATGAGAATCTGGGGACTTTTCATTTCACCCCTACGCTGCAGCTGGTTCGGTCCAGAATGACTCTAGATTCTGTTAGGACACATCAATCTCATCATGTTTATTTACAATACATACAGTCTTATTTAAGCTGACAACAAAGCAGCAATGATCAGTCATTATGTATACACTAGTATCTAATATATTCTACATATATTCCTGTATACCTATATAATATATTTATATTACATAAAAGTGTGTCATTTTGATCACTAAATTAATGCATTTTATTATTATTATGTACATTACTCTGTGCACATAAATAATAATATATGCTGTTAATGTTGTTACGGCCTGCAGTATGTTACGTACTAGGACAGTATGATACAGTTAAGTATGTTTATGTGTTAGTGAATGTCTGGCTAAGCAGATCATATAATCATCACGAATATAAAAATCACAGACATACCGTGTTACAATGTGACATAAGGACACAGACCTAAAGCACAATTGCTACATTGTTTATTGAGGATATTGCTATTGAATGATGATAATCTACATACAGAAGAATCCATCATATATTCTTTAAAGGGCTTTAGCAGAATCTGCCTACCATATAAATAAAAATTTTAAGTGGATATGGGTAATCTGCGTGTGAATACATTAACAGATCATAACAGAACATAACTGGTTCTTATGGGCAGGGCCAACGTCATCCATTGTGTCTGTCTGCTGAAACACCTGTTCTGGCGTCTCTTTGTGTTACAGTATTTTGCAACTTGATATCTCATTGGGCACTGAAGCTGAAAAGGTTATGCTTTAATTAAAAAATAATAACAATAACAGTGATATGTGAAATACCAAGCCTGGAAGATCTAGCAATTTGGGGGTTTGTTAGAGGTGATTACCAACCCACACCTATTGACCAGCCAAAATGAAGACCCTTAATGAATTCTTTTAACCCTTTGAGTGCCAGAGGGGTACGCAACGCATCGCAAAGCAATGCGTTGCGTGCCCCTCTGGCACTCAAAGGGTTAATCTTTACTAAAAATGCATTGGGTCATATCATTCATTTATTGTCCATTAATTTGATAGATACCAAACAGAATTTATGGATACTGAGTAACTCAGACTGAATTCAGTATATTTTTTCTGCCTGTAAACAAGAATCGTATTGTCTTCAACCTAATGATAATTCAAAGATAATATGTGAGAATCCAAGATTTAAGAGGTGTATTAGAGATGCTGGCAATCCCCTTGACTAGACATGAGAAGGGGGTTATGACATTTTTAAATGATTTTCTTTAATGGATTGTACCAAAATAATAACAAAAAATGTTTATGGAAATTGGGTGAGCGACACCGAAATCAATGTCTTTTTTTTCACCAGCTGTAAACAATAATTTCATTTTATGTAACTTCCATGCTCACAGGAGCAAGACTGTCTGCTGGTGAGTGAATCTTGATAGTGGGAAATGTTTGTTGGGATCAAGAATATGGTAAACACATTAATCGATAGGTCACAGGCCTTTTTGCAAGAGTAGATTACAGTTGCTTTGGCAAGGTAGCAAGTAGGGTCAGTGTTTCTGTTGATGGGATTAAATTTTTTTCTGGTAAGGCTCAATCTTGTTTGAAGTCACCTAAGAGCAATATTTTTATTATTATCAGTATTTATAAAGAAACAGCAAATGCAGCAGCTGTGTATATGACATAAACTGCATTATACAACTGGAGAGGAATGCATATAAGGGTGTCTGCATTTGGGAATGGCAAAAACAGTGGTGGAACAGAAATGTCTAAGGTCGGTGTTTACTAGAGATTACAGTATAGTTCTTGGGTAGATCCGTGATGGTGAAATATTCAACCCTTTGAGCACCAGAGAGATATCCAACTCATTGCTTTGCAATGTGTTGGATACTCACTGACACTCAAACAGTTAACCCTTTGAGTGCCAGAGGGGTACGCAGTGCATCTCTTCACAATGTGTTATGTACCCCTCTGGCACTCAAAGGGTTAAATGACAATCATCATGATTTACAAAGGGCCTTATTCATCAAAAAAAACTGGCACAAACCAACCACACTATGGGATTGAAATGAGAATTATGTAAATTCCATTGATTTTACTGGAGATTTAAAACTCTTGAATGTGAGAGCATTCAAGGGGTTTAAAGCTCCATTTAAAGCAATTGCAATGCATCTGGTTTTCTCCAGAACTGCTCTACTTTCATTGATGATGCTTCTATGGGGACAGACTTATTAAAAAGTCCAGGATGCACCATTCAGTTCCAAAATGGCTCCTATTGCCCATTTGGGTGGGGTCACAAAGCTGACCCCCTTGGCTGATATCAGGCTGGAATACAACGCCCAAAATATTTGTAAACTTCACCCATTGAAGCAGATTGCGTGCCCCCCAAATAGTCCTTTGAGGGTGGGGGTGAGGCAGTCAGAAAGTTTGCACTCTGCTGGGGTAGAACAACAGGAATGGAATCTGATAGATTTGCATCCCAGTATTGTATATAATTGCCTACTTATTGCTGGTTCATGGCCCCTCTTGAGTCATATAAGGCTATAGCCAACCGCTCTCCAATCTCACTCATTTGGAAAATGTGCCAAATTGAATTACGCAAACTGGGATCGTGTGTCCATCTAGAGTGTGGCTTTTTATCATCATGGCAAGGAACTGAGAACATAATGTACCCGGTGCCCTTCTGGAACGCCCTGATATTTTGGAAGAATTATGCATTAATGAGTAAATGACAAACATCAGAGTGGATTTGGTGGGGAGGGGGGGACAGATCACACTGAGACAAAAGCAGGAAAGGTGTCAGTTCTACAGAATTCAGAGACAGGTTTTCCTAAAATAGATTTATCAACAGACATTGTATAAATAGAATGAAGGAGGCAGTGAGGCCGGGGGATGGAGGAGGCGAGAGGATTGGCTGAGAGGAAGAAGATGCACAACTCAGCATCATATGTTGCTAGCTAAGCAATCTCTGTCGCCTTGGATCTCTTGTATCCAGCCTCTCTCATTGGGCTAGAAAAAAAACAAACAGGCGTTTCGATTAGACGCAGAAACCACATAGTTTAACTGCTTGAATACCATAGTTTAACCTTAGAGATGCTAGGAATGTTTGCAATGCTTTGGAAACATCTATAGCACCCACAAGCTTAAAAGGAAGGGTTTAAAGGATACATTATAATAATAATCCCCTACTGACCTTACTACTGCAAGAAAATCTTAACCCCTTAACGTCATCTGCCGTGCCAGGAACGTCTCGCCGGTCTGGACATTAAGGACTGGTGATGGTCTTGGCGCGTCAAGGAATTCTGGGATGGCAGCGTGGCTTCACTCGACTCTGCCATTCCAGGAATTCATGGCAGCAAAAAACGTATGCCATAGTCCTTAATGGCTGCCCTCCTCCAGATCGGGCGGTCGCTAAGGGTTTAATGGACACTGTGAATTCTGCAGTTGTGTCTTGGTCACGGATGGATTTCCCAGTAGGCAGAGTAGACAACTGCCTAGAACTCCACCCTTTAAGGGGCGGTGCCTCAGGCGTGTTGGTCACACCCACATTCTGAATTGTGGGTGTGGCCAGAACAATTTAAAAGCTCCTACAGAAGTTTGATACCTCAATTACGGGCTATTATTGAACTGGGGTGGGGTCATGTGATGAGTGGGGGTGTGGTCATGGGCGGAGCTAAGGATGCCAACAGTGACTTGCCTAGGGGAGCCTGGGATGTCAATCTGACCCTGGCCTGGGTTCAAGAGATAACATTTACAATCAGTCCTGGATGTCAAATCCATGTAGGCGGCCATGACAGTTGCTGGACGTTTATTCAAATTGAAGCAGGAAGGAGGCATAATCCTACTTAACATTTAAGGGCTAGAGAGGTTGGCAATGCATTGCTAAGTGATGCCTTGCATATCCCACTTGTCTTTAGGGGATTAAGATTACCATGTGCAGTGATCAGTGATCTTGCTGGCAGGTCCTGTGGTCCTGCCAGCAAGTGCCATGGCCGCCTTCATGGACTTACATCCAGAACTGGTTGTGGAGGCAATTTCTTGAGCACAAGTACAAAGACAAAATTCATAGGGGCCATTAGGATTTTCTGACAATAGTTACATAAATGGAATGTTATTGTCAGGAGGCGACAGTTCTTATTTAACTGCTTAAGGACTGCGTGGTCCAGGGGTGAGATGATGTGGAGGAATGGGGCACTTTTTTTTGCCACCCCTGCGATTTCAAACTTCCATGATGTGCCAGGACCATCACAGGTCCTTAACGCCCAGATAGTCGTGACAGTCCTGGCACGTCATTAGGCGCTGGAACACTAGAAGGGTTGCGCAACGCATTGCTTTACAATTCTCTGCAAACCCCTCTGTCACTCAAAAGGTTACAGCGAAAACATATTTTCATCACGCCATCAACGCCAATATTATGCAGTCCCTAATAAAAGAAATCACATAGATGTAAATATTGAGAAATTCTGAAGCAAACAAACTGCAGCTTAAGGGATCAAATAATACGTTCCATTTGACTTTAACCCCCAAGAACCATCCTCCTATATAATAATTCACTAGGATGTTTGTCAGAAGCTGTCATGCACAATAGAGACTGCCCGCGTTTGGGCAGTCTCTACTGCGCAAGACTGCATAGCGTGAAGCAGTGAGGTAGTGGCCCACTTAACATTACCGGACCTTGACCTGTGTACACGAGCTTTTACACTAGTCTGTATTAATTAAAGAAATATAGAGTTCATTATCCCCATTGTTTTATTTTGGACAATTGTTTTATCCATTAGAGATTTCCCAATAAATTTTAGATTTAATTAGTATTTTTGGAAGCCTTGTATTTTCATAACGGGTCATCGAAGACTTTCTGGAGCTACCCGAGCGGAGACGGGATATATTCTCCGCCGGCGCTAATGTCAGCATTATTCATAGCTGACCACCTGGTTTGTGAGTACCTATTTGGCATCTATTTAAATCGAGTATTGCTTTAACATATTACATAATTGGGCAATTTCCTCTTGTAGTTGTTTTACATCTGTATTAAAGGGTGTTCACAATCACAACACAGACGTTTCTCTTTAAAGGGATAGTAATGTTTCATAATAAAAGTAGCTCTAATTAATCATCATAGTATTTGGACCTTGGAGAGTGTTATTTCAATTCTGTCAGAGTTGTAGTTCAAGAGTAATTCAATGACAAAGTATCCCCCTCCCATCCCTTTTACTGATATAACACTGTTCAGCCAGATCAGAAGGGAGGTGCCCAGGTAGATTGCAGAGAGGGACAATCTTCAATTAAGATAAGGGAAAAAGCTGAAAAACTTGTCAAGGAGGCAGGGCTTTCATTGTTCTCATAGGAAGAAGATTGTCCCCTGCTGTTATCTGTCTGGTCTATGGACTGCATTCCACATCTGAGAAGAGATGGTTTACACTAGGTAAAAGGGGCAGGAGGGGAAACTTTGCTTGTGAATATCTCTCAAACAATAAAGGTTTGAGAGATAAGACTTATATCGTTCTTTATGTTTTTTTAATGCCTACAAAATAAAATAAAGATAAAACGAAGTATTACTATCCCTTGAAGACTTCTAATGGTATCAATACACTGGGAGATTTTGGATGGAACTGACCAGCACATCTTATTACTGGAAGACCCCCCCCCCCCCCATGCACACACACAGACACAGTCCAAATCCAGGCCATCTGATCTCTCAACAGTGGAACGTTTATGCGTGTGTATATGTGTGTGAACTCAGTCATGCGTGTGTGAATATGGCTGTACATATTGGGTCAGAATGACCTGAGCTCTCATCCCCAGGCAAGATCAATGTGTTTTGGTACTCTGAGGCCACACACACTGAGATCTGAATGCCAAGTGATCAAAATTTTCGAACCAGGCTGACCAACCAAATTGACTGATTTAGGTGGCCCACACACAGGAGATGACCAGCCAGTCTGGTTGCTTGTAAGCAGACTGAATGGTTTTCAACCATGAACCGTTCCTGTGGACATTCATGTTTAGGAAGGAAGGAAGTGCATGGAGGTTAGAAGGTGTTATCGTTCTGTTAAATAATAAACAATGTGATGTAAACCTTTCAGGGTCAGAGGAGTACTTCAATGCATTGGCCTCCCCTCTGGAATGCAAAGGTTTAATCAGCATTTAAAAAGATAAACAAGCAACAGTCCCATTGATGGCCATATCCACTGTATAGGACACCCTTATCCTACCCTGTAAAATGTGGATTTAAAAGGTAATTATATCTATAGTTATAAGTGGCTCTTAATGTACAAATAAGAAGCATTTATCTAGGTATGTACCCAACACACAGCTGTCAAGTGTATGTATATAATTACTGTGTGTAACAGACCGACTTTACTAGGTAGGGGTCCATCATACAGCAGTCAGGTGTATCTATATAATTACTGTGTGTAACAGAAGCACTTACCTAGGTAGGAGTCCATCATACAGCAGTCAGGTGTATCTATATAATTACTATGTGTAACTAGGGTTGCCACCCAGCCGGTATTTTACCGGCAGGCCGGTAAAAATTGGCTTCTGTCCAATGTTAAGTCTATGGAGGGAATGCCTTGGCCGGTATTTTTTTGAAGAAAAGGTGGCAACCCTATGTGTAACAGAAGGACTTACCTAGGTAGGAGTCCATCACACAGCTGTCAAGTGTATGTATATAATTACTATGTGTAACAGAAGCACTTACCTAGGTAGGAGTCCATCATACAGCAGTCAGTTGTATCTATATAATTACTGTGTGTAACAGAAGTACTTACCTAGGTAGGAGTCCATCATACAGCAGTCAGGTGTATCTATATAATTACTGTGTGTAACAGAAGGACTTACCTAGGTAGGAGTCCATCACACAGCTGTCAAGTGTATGTATATAATTACTATGTGTAATAGAAGCACTTACCTAGGTAGGAGTCCATCATACAGCAGTCAGTTGTATCTATATAATTACTGTGTGTAACAGAAGTACTTACCTAGGTAGGAGTCCATCACACAGCAGTCAGGTATATCTATATAATTACTGTGTGTAACAGAAGTACTTACCTAGGTAGGAGCCCATCACACAGCAGTCAGTTATATCTATATAATTACTGTGTGTAACAGACGTACTTACCTAGGTAGGAGCCCATCACACAGCAGTCAGGTATATCTATATAATTACTGTGTGTAACAGAAGCACTTACCTAGGTAGGAGTCCATCATACAGCAGTCAGGTGTATCTATATACTTACTGTGTGTAACAGAAGGACTTACCTAGGTAGGAGTCCATCATACAGCAGTCGGGTGTATCTATATAATTACTGTGTGTAACAGAAGCACTTACCTAGGTAGGAGTCCATCATACAGCAGTCAGGTATCTATATAATTACTGTGTGTAACAGAAGGACTTATCTAGGTAGGAGTCCATCATACAGCAGTCAGGTATATCTGTGTAATTACTGTGTGTAACAGAAGGACTTACCTAGGTAGGAGTCCATCACACAGCAGTCAGGTGTATCTATATAATTACTGAGTGTTACAGAAGGACTTACCTAGGTAGGAGTCCATCATACAGCAGTCAGGTGTATCTATATAATTACTGAGTGTTACAGAAGGACTTACCTAGGTAGCAGTCTAGCATACAGCAGTCAGGTAAATCTTATATGTTTTTGCAGAATACCTGTGGTTGCCTGTATTTGTTGTGTATCATCTTTTTCTGTAGTTACTTTCACTTCCACACAACAAACAATAATGTTAATGCAATTACGGGGAGGGAGAGAGCCCTGCCCGTGATTCTAAAGGGCCATGAAATCCTTCTCAAGCTAGAAATATGTCTCTGTTCAGCTATAGACTACTGCAGCGCTCAAATGCAAAAAAAAAAAACTAACTGGTTACATACCTCCCAACATTTCAAATTGCCAAAGAGGGACACTTGTGCTTTAGGGGGTGTTTCTGGGGGCGTGGCTAGTGAGAGAGGCATTACTGATAATTTTTAGGTTATTTCATGACCTATCAACATCTCCTTGTGTAACCTAATAAATGACTTATAACAAGACCAAAGTATTTTACTTTCACAGACTAATTTATAAACCCATATACTGATGTTTAAACAAACATTAATGTGAGTTTTATTGCTATTGAGCAATGTGATACACTTATATACACACCACACAGTCTGGTCTTCTAAAAAGAGGGACATCAGAATGGGAAAGAGGGACAGAGGGATTTGGGTCTAAAAGAGGGACTGTCCCTCCTAAAGAGGGACACTTGGGAGGTATGTGGTTATACCAGACTGTTATATGAAGGGAATATTGCCAGTGGCGTAACTATAGGGGTTGCAGGGGTCGCACCCGCGACAGGGCCCGTCGCTCCAGGGGGCCCGGCCGCCCCCTGCGACCCCTCTGCCTGGCGCCCGCGATCTCCGTCTGGCACTGTAGTAATGCACAGCGCTGGGAGATGACATCATCACCCAGCGCTCTGCTTTACTGAAGAGGACCGCGCGGGTTCCTGCCACTCCAGGGAGGTAGGAGATGGGGGCATTTTGGAGAGGGCCAATGTAGTCGAGGGGGACGAATGTGGTCCCGGGGGGGGCCCATGGCGCTTCTTGCACCAGGGCAAGGAGGCTTCTAGTTACGCCTCTGAATATTGCTAAAGTCCTTATAATGAACAAATTGAGAGCCTTATTTCTTATTTCAAGCGAACAGTTCTCCTTTAAATAATACATTCTCAGTCAGTTTAAACCCCCTCATCTAAAGCATGCTCATTTAAAATGCAGAGATCTTCGGCATTCTCTTGTCAAGAATCGCTGCAAGTAATTTTTAGACGTGCACCAGTTTGCTAATGAAATCCAATGGACATCACAACAAAATGTTCAGGCTACGTTTCCGTGGGGAGATGATCAAATGCTTACATGTGGTTCGGGGCTTAATCATACAGTTTTCAGATTCTAACTCAGTACATTTTAAAGCAGTCAATGCTTTGGGTTACACAGCATAAGAGCTTATGGTAGGAAGGTACTGAACATCAAGGAAAAATTGTATCTGTTCATCAGCAATGACATTTGTCATCTTTGAGGTATAGTGATGTCAACAATGCATTGCTTCACAATGCATAGATGACATCACTAGTATCCAAGCAATTAAAGGGGCAGTTCCTTTTCTTAATTGACCACTAACATAGTTAGCGTAGTAATGTAGTAAAAAAAGACATGAGTCCATTAAATTCAGCCTATGCCAAATAACTCCTTTTAATCCAGAGGATGGTGAAAAAACATTGAAGGCATTTCCAATTAAAGGGATAGTAATACTTTGTTTTATCTTTATTTTATTTTGTAGGCATTAAAAAAATATGAAGAACCATATACGTCTTATCTGTCAAACCTATATGGTTTGACAGATATTCACAAGCAAAGCTTCCCCTCTCGTCCCTTTTACCTAGTGTAAGCCATCTCTTCTCAGATGTGGAATGCAGTCCATAGACCAGACAGATAACAGCAGGGGGCAATCTTCTTCCTATGAGAACAATGAAAGCCCTGACCCCCTTGACAAGTTTTTCATGTTTTTCCCTTATCTTAATTGAAGATTGTCCCTCTATGCAGTCTACCTGGGCACCTCCCTTCTGATCTGGCTGAGCAGTGTTACATCAGTAAAAGGGGCGGGAGGGGGACACTTTGTCATTGAATTACTCTTGAAGTATAACTGACAGTATTGAAATAACACTCTCCAAAGTCCAAATACTATGATGATTAATTAGAGCTGCTTTTATTATGAAACATTACTATCCCTTTAAGCCCCAAGTGGGTAATAAAATTCCTTCTGGACTCCAAATGCATACCTCCCAAGTGTCCCTCTTTAGGAGGGACAGTCCCTCTTTTAGACCCAAATCCCTCTGTCCCTCTTTCTCATCCTGATATCCCTCTTTTTAGGAAATCAGACTGTGTGGTGTGTATATAAGTGTATCACATTGCTCCACAGCAATAAAACTCATATTAATCTTCATTACATGGGTTTATAAATTAGTCTGTGTAAATAGAAGACCTTTGATCTTGTTAGAAGTAATTTATTAGGTTACACAAGGAGGTATCAATAGGTCATGAAATAGCCTAAAAATTATTGGTAATGCCCTGCCCACCAGCCACGCCCACAGAAACACCCCTTAAAACACAAGTGTCCCTCTTTGGCAATATGAAATGTTGGGTGGTATGCAAATGGCAGTGAGATATTCCTCTGGATCGACATCCTATCTGCTTTGAAGCCAACTATCATAATTCACAATATTGTTCTGTGCTAGATAGGTATCCATTATTTTTCTGAAAACAGTTACAGTATCTGCAAGCACATCATTCCTAGGCAAAGGATTCCATAACTGTACTGCCCTTACTGTAAAAAATCCATGTATATGTAGCACGACTGTTACGGCTGTCCAAATGCGTAACCTTACATTAAACCGCATCTGCCACTTTTCTGCCCGTTCACTCAGTTTCTCTAAATCCGTCTACGAGAAAAAACATCCAGCTCTGTATGTATTTCCATACAAAGTTTAGTGTCAGCAGCAAAGATTGAGACATTACTTACAGTTCCCAAATTAAAAAGCATTGGTCCCAGAACTGAACACAGTGGCACCCCACTTACAACTTTTAGACCAACTTGAAAATGTTCCATTTATAACAACTCTCTGCAATCTATCATTTAAACAGTTCTCAATCCACGTACAGATATCAAATCCCCAACCGAATCTTTTTAATTTATGCAGTAACGTGTTGTGAGGCACTGTATCAAAGGCTTTTGTAAAATCCAAATATGCTACATCAACAGCAATTCCCTTGTCCAAAATACCTACTTCAGAGTCCGATTAGCACACTACAGGGCCCTAGGCAAGGTACCAATCTGGGCCTCCCAAATTTGCCCCTGTCTCCGCCAGATTTCACAGTGTCTACTGCACAGCAGCAGTACCTGGCAGCTTCCTCTGACATTGCGCCAGGTAATGGCGAAAAGCACAATTATTGGCTACCGATTCCTGTGGCAGCGTCTCAGCTACATAGTACCATCGTAAATTAGGTTGAATAAAGACACAAGTCTATCAAGTTCAACCTTCTCCTCATACCCCAGTAATTGTATAGCTTTCCTGCTATCAAATAAGTTAGTCTTTTTCAGACCTTCCTGATCTGCCTACTGATAAACAGTATAACTCTGTATGTTCCCTTTGGAAAGAAATGTATCTAATCTTCTCTTGAATGTATCCATTGTATCTGCCATAACCACCTCCTTGGGCAAAGAATTCCACAATTTAACAGACCTTATTGTAAAAAAACCCCTTCCTCTGCTGAAGTCTAAACATTCTTTCCTCTAATCTCAAGGGGTGTTCCCTGGTCACCTGATCAGGCCTTGGAATAAATAACTCACCACAGAGATCCTTGTATTGACCTCTCATATATTTGTACAATGTGATAAGGTCTCCTCTTAGTCGTCTTTTCTCTAGAGTAAATAAACCAAGTTTGTCTAGTCCCTCATACGTCATACAAAGAAGGACAGTTATTGGCTTGCACTTCCAGTGACAGCGCAATGGGTCATTGGTTTACGCTCTTCCTGTGATAGTGCCAGGATATGCCAGGAATCACAATTATTGGCTGGGCTGGCGCCCCCCCAATTCACCGTACCCTAGGCAGGCGCCTAGGTCGCCTTGCTCATGATCCAGCTCTGACCGACTTACCCTTTTCTTAAAGTGCAAGTAAATTAGTCTGACACCATTGAGGACCTTGAAACTGGAATAAACTAAATTCACCATGACCAATACAAAGTCTCACAACCCACACTGATTTAACCCTTTGAGTGCCACAGATGTATCCAACACATTGCAACGATAGTTGAGCCATACCACACTATATGAGATCAGCAGTGCAATACCACGCTACATGAGACCAGCAGTGCAATACACCACTACATCGGACCATCAGAGCAAGGCAAAATTATACACGAAACCAGCAGTGAAATACACCACTACAAAAGACCAGCAGAGCAACACACTATTACATGAGACCAGCAGTACAACATACTGTGAAGTGACATCAGTTGAGCAGCACCATACTACATGAGTCCAGCAATGCAATACACCGCTACATGACACCAGCAATATAATATACCACTACATGAAACCAACAGAGCAAGGCACAATTATACATGAGACAAGCAGTGTAATGCACCATTAAATGAGATTGGTTCATCAATACACTATTACATAAGAACATAAACAATGATATGGCTTCAATAGACTAAGACACTATCGCATGAGACCAGCAGAGTAATAGACCATTAAGTGAGATTAATTGAGCGATATACCATTAAATGAGACCGATAAGTCAGTGCACTATTAACAATTAGGTGCACAGATGCAGAGATCGCTAGTTATTTTAAAGCTTTCAGCTGTGAAATCACTGGTTCCTATTCATTGGCGCAACTCTGCTGCTCCTACGATCGGTGAGTGGCATTCTAAGACAAGAGAACTCGTCCTCCTCCACCGGATGACTATGCTCAAATGAGGCACGGACCATTCTTTCTGGACTTCTGTTCTCCCTGCTTGGGACTCGGTTGGGGTTGTCTAGATTTCTACCCGAGGCGTTCTCCAATCCTGGCCGACCAGTCGTTTGGAGTAACTTACCAGAGTGCTCGATCTACATTCACGTTGACCTACATCTGTCTGCATTTACCTCTGTTTCTGTGTTTCTCCTTTCCCTTGTATCTCTTTGGCCTCTCATTTCTTTTTTCTTACTTTTCTCCCCTCTGATTTCTTCTCCCTTCTTTGTCCCAGTTTCTTACCCCCCCAAAATACAAAATATGGAATAGGAATGTCAAGTTATCGCAAGCGCTTCTAAAATTAGTCCTTTGACTCAATGGGCCTATTCCATGTACATATGTGATGTATATGCCTTCACTATTTTGTTTCCATTCATGCCTTGTATAAGATGTGCATTTTTTATTGTCATTATTCTTATTCCAATAAAGATTGATTTATTAAAAAAAAATAGATGCACTGGTAACTTTCTTTTAAGAAAACCACCCCTGCTTGTATCCATCACTATTATAACCTTACTAACACATTGCACGCGACAAAATATCGACCCTCAGCTGTACTCAGACCATATTGATCTGAATTATGGAATCATATCGTTTACTAGCTTTCAGGGAAACCAGTAATAATGATGTGATATAAAGATATGCTTTTGTTTTTCTGAGGATCGGATTCCTAAACAATAAGATGATATCAATAATGACATCACCTTGTGTAACTGCAGCATCATAGTGTGAAGCAATCTGGTATACAAAGTACTGCTGACTAATACACTGAAATAGAGAAATGCCGGTTAACCCATAAATCCTTTTATTTCAGGGTTCTGTTTTGTGTGTATGTTTGTTTGTTTTTTCCTATTTTCTTTCTTATTTATGTATCACATCAGAGGGTGCCAACAGGTATAGGAAAATAGTAACATAGTTGACGAGGCTGAAAAACAGGGACGTGCACAGACATTTTGGGGTGCAGGGGCTCAAATGAAAAAAGGGCACTTCTCATAATTATTTATTCAAAATATATATTTAAAAAAAAGAAAAGAATTTACATCTCAGGAGCCTGTAGGCACAGAAATCTGAAGCGCCCCCCCCCATTGGTCATCTCCATGGACACCTCCACATTGCCCCCCCATCATCTCCATATTGCACTTACACTGCTCCCATCAGCTCCACACTGCCCCCTCAGCTCCACATTCCCCCATCCTCTCCATATTGCCTCCATCAGCTCCATATTGCTCCATCAGCTCCAACTTACCCTCACATTGCCTCCATCATCTCCATATTGCCCCATCATCTCCATATTGCCCCATCAGCTCCAACTTACCCTCACATTGCCCCCTTCATCTCCATATTGCCCCCCATCAGCTTCATATTGCTATCAGCTCCAACTTACCCTCACATACATTACCCCGTCATCTCTACATTTCCATCATCTCCATCTTGCCCCCCATCAGATCCATATTGCCCATCATTTCCACATTGCCCCCCAGTGTCCGTTTCCTACCTCTTCCCTGGTGGTCCAGCGGGAACGAGGGCACTTTGGACAAAAAGGGCAGCTGTTTAAGCCGCCCATTGGTGTCTATGTGTGCATGTGCCTGCTGAAAAAAGACATGCATTCATCAACTCCAGCCCGTGCCAAACACACCCCTGTTGACCCTGAGGAAAGCAAAAATAAAAAGCCATTTCCAATTTAGCCCCAAGTGGGTAAAAAAAAAATTCCTTCCTGACTCCAAATGACAGTCAGATATTTCCCTGGATCAACAACCTATCTGCATTGAAGCCACCCGTAATTCCCAACATTGTTCTGTATTAGATAGGCATCCATTGCTTTTCTGAAAGCAGTGACAGTTTCTGCAAGTACAATATCCTGAGGCAAAGAATTCCTTAGCTTTACCCTTACTGTAAAAAAAGCCCTGCCTTTTTTTTAGTCGAAAGCACCTTCCCTCTAGTCTTAAAGCGGAACTACCACCTGTTTTAAAATTTATGTCATCTAATTCCCCATCTGGCGACTAGCTCCTCAGTAGTGCTAGTCGCCAGAATAATTACCTGGTTAAATAGAACGAGACTCTGCTCCAGGGCTGATAGGCAGTAGAGAGTGCAGTGGGGTTGCACCGATACCGATACTGGTATCGGTGCCGATAACAGCATTTGCGCGAGTACTTGTACTCGCGCAAATGCGGCCTATGCCAGCACCGATACCCTGTGTCAGGGTCGGTGCTGCAGAGAGGGAGCCTGGGGAGCTGCTCACAATGCTCCCCGGTCACCTCTCTCCCTCCTGCAGTGTCAGAGCATTGCCGCGGGTTACCATGGCAACGCTCCGACGCTGACCTCTGCCAGGGCTCGCGAGCACCGGGCAGAGGAGAGTAAAGGAGGCAAGATGGAGCAGGAGGTGGTGAAAGAGGCAGAGAGGGGGGTCAAGAGGGAGAAAAAGTCAAAAGGAGGAAGAATCAGGAGACCAAAGGAGGGGGGCCAAGAAGAAGCAAAAGGAGGGGTGATCAGGAGGGAGAGAGAGGCAAAAGGGTGCGTCAAGGAGGAGAGGGAGAAAGGGGGATCAAAAGCCAAGACAAAAGAAGGGGGCTCAAGAGAGGTAGAATGAAGCAAAAGGTGGGAATCAAGAGGGGGAGAAAGAGTCAAAAGGGGAGAATCAAGAGTCAAGAGGTGGTGGTGTGTGTGTATATATATATAATATTTTTCAAGTACTCACCAATACAAATTACCAATACTTTTTTTTTGCGGTCATTTGCCAGTTTTCCAAGTACCTAAAACATGTAGGTACTTAGAAAACTGGCAAATGACCGCAAAAAAAAGGTATCGGTAATTGGTATCGGTGAGTACTTGAAAAAAGTATCGGTACTCGTACTCGGTCTTAAAAAATCGGTATCGGTGCATCTCTAGAGTGCAGACATCTTTCCATAGTGACGCCTGCTCTGTCAGTCCCTTTTGCAGCCGAACAGCTCTTAGCAACGCCTCCTAGAGGCGGCTGGGACTGACAGCGCAGACGTGAAGACATCACTATGGCAAGATGTCTGCTCGCTCTACTGTCTGTCAGCCCCACGCAGGGTCTCGTTCTATTTAACCAAGTAATTATTCTGGCGACTAACACTACTGAGCCGCTAGTCGCCACATTGGGAATTAGATGACATAAACTTTAAAACAGGTGGTAGTTACACTTTAAGGGATGACCTCTTGTTCTTAGCTTAGCTCTTTGCATAAATAATTCATTGGATAGTTCTTTGTATTGACCTTGAATGTATTTGTAAACGGTAATCATTTCACCCCTTAGACGTCTCTTCTCTAATGTAAACAAACCCAGTTTGGCTAGTCTGTCTTTGTAACTCAGATCCTCCAATCACTTTATCAGGTTTGTTGCACGTCTCTGCACTTTTTCCAGTTCAATAATGTCTTTGTTTAAAGGGATAGTAATGTTTCATAATAAAAGCAGCTCTAATTAATCATCATAGTATTTGGACTTTGGAGAGTGTTATTTCAGTTCTGTCAGAGTTGTAGTTCAGGAGTAATTTAATGACAAAGTATCCCCCTCCCGCCCCTTTTACTGATGTAACACTGCTCAGCCAGATCAGAAGGGAGGTGCCAAGGTAGACTGCAGAGAGGGACAATCTTGAATTAAGATAAGGGAAAAACCTGAAAAGCTTGTCAAGGGGGGCAGGGCTTTCATTGTTCTCATAGGAAGAAGATTGTCCCCTGCTGTTATCTGTCTGGTCTTACAACCAGATTCACATCTGAGAAGAGATGGCTTACACTAGGTAAAAGGGGTGGGAGGGGGAAACTTTGCTTGTGAATATCTCTAAAACCATAAAGGTTTGAGAGATAAGACTTATATCGTTCTTCATGTTTTTTTAATGCCTACAAAATAAAATAAAGTTAAAACGAAGTATTACTATCCCTTTAAGAACCTGTGTCCAAAATTGTACTCCATATTCTAGATGAGGCCTAACCAAGGATTTATACAGAGGTAGGATAATATTAGCGTCTTTTTATGCAGGCTAGTACTCTATTTGCTCTTGCAGTAGTTGAGTGACTCTGCACACTGCTGTGAAGTCTATTGTCTATCAATACTCCTAAATCTTTCTCTAATGAGGATTCCCCAAGTTGTTTCCCATTTAGTGTATATTTAGCATTTTCGTTTCTACAGTCCAAAGGCATACCCTTACACTTATATACATTAAATGTAATCTGCCACTTTTCTGCTCATTCACTCAGTTTATCTAAATCCTTCTGCAGAGAAAAAACACCCAGCCCTCTATGTATTTCAGGGTATCTGACAGAAGTACCAAATCATTCATCAAATTGTTAAAGGGATAGTAATACTTCATTTTAACTTTATTTTATTTTGTAGGCATTAAAAAAACATGAAGAATGATATAAGTCTTATCTCTCAAACCTTTATGGTTTATGAGATATTCACAAGCAAAGTTCCCCTCCCTCCCCTTTTACTGATGTAACACTGCTCAGCCAGATCAGGAGGGAGGTGCCCAGGTAGACTGCAGAGAGGGACAATCTTCAATTAAGATAAGGGAAAAACCTGAAAAGCTTGTCAAGGGGGGCAGGGCTTTCATTGTTTTCATAGGAATAAGAGTGTCCCCTTCTGTTATCTGTCTGGTCTATGGACTGGATTCCACATCTGAGAAGAGATTGTTTACAGTAGGTAAAAGGGGCGGGAGGGGGAAACTTTACTTGTGAATATCTCATAAACCATAAAGGTTTGAGAGATAAGACTTATGTCTTCATGTTTTTTAATGCCTACAAAATAAAATAAAGTTAAAACGAAGTATTACTATCCCTTTAAGATCTTCTTGGTTTTCAGTACAGATTATCTGGGCACTATTACATAAAATAGCAACCATATCTATACACCCATCTTATGTATACCAGCATTTCTGAAAAGTATTTAAGTTCATAGTTCATAATCCCTAAAATATGAAATAAATATTCCATTTCTATTAATACGCAAGTATCTGTACATGACCATTAAAATCCTGTTTGCTTATGCATACCTCCCAACATTTCAAATGGCGAAAGAGGGACACTTCTGCTTTAGGTGGTGTTTCTGGGGACGTGGCTGGTAGGCGGGGCATTTCCAAGAATTTTTAGGTTATTTCTTGACCCATTTGCACCTCTTTATAACTGATAAATGATTTAGAGCAAGACCAAAGTATTTTAATTACCCATATTAATGTATAAACACATATACTGACAATTAACAACACATTTATGTATGTTTTATTGCTGTGGAGCAATGTAATACACAGCACTCATTCTGATGTCCTAAAACGAGGGAAAAAAGGGTAAGAAAAGAGGGACAGAGGGATTTGGAGCTCAAAGAGGGACTGTCCCTCCTAAAGATGGACACTTGGGAGGTATGCTTATGGAACGCTCTATTAAGTTATATATTCAATGGACAGTATGTGAAAAGAGTCTCTGTGAAAAGAAAAAGGAAGGGTTCTCATTTCAAAGCAATTATCTACAAAGGGTTTAACATTTCTAAATAATTTTAAACAAGCTTCAAAACAGATCTAGGCTCCCTAGGCATTCATTCAGTCAATGTAGTCTTTAGTTTCCCTACATATTTTTCTTTAAAGGGAGAGTAATACTTAAAATTTAAATTTATATATATATATATATATATATATATATATATATATATATATACTAGTTGAACAGCCCGTTACACGGGCCACAGTGCCACTTCCATCCGTTTGGGGAGCAGTCACTCGCAGTAGAGACTGCCCGCGCCACAGCTGATACAGAGCTGGACGCTCCTTCGGAGCGCCCAGCTCTGTATCAGCCGTGGCGTGGGCAGTCTCTACTGCGCATGACTGCAGCATGCGCAGCGCTGTGTACTGCGCATGTTGCGGCGTTACACACGATTTAGCGAATTATTATATAGGATATATATATATATATATATATATATATATATATATATATATATATATATATATATATATATATAGGGTTTATCTTCCTTAGTGAAACACGGGAAGTCCCACTGCTGAGAGATGGTTTATTCAAAAGTTATCACAGCTCAAACGTGAATTTTTTTTTTTAGCTGTAATAATACCTCAATGTCCTGTAATGTTACAGTGGAGCTAAAATGCAACAGTGGTGTAGCCACAGCCAGAGGTGTAACTAGAAGCCATTGGGCCCTGATGCAAGAATTGCCATGGCCCCCCCTCAACCACATTGGTCATCTTCACTGGCCACTTCCACTTTGCTCCCCATCTCCACATTTCCCCCAAATTGTCCCCCAATCCCCACATTGCTCCCATCGCCACATTCCTCCACATTGTCCCCAATCCCCACGTTGCTCCCATCTCCACATTGCCTCTACATTGTTCCCCAATCTCCACATTGCCCCCAGTGGTCCAGTGGCATGGCAGGAGAGGTCTGTGCATCCTTCTGCACAGACCTATATACAGGTTGAGCCCTCGGGCAGGTCTTCTATTCAGTAATGCAGAGTGCTGGGAGATGATATCATGTCCCAACAATCTGCATTACTAGAGTGCCCGAAGAGGGAGCTCAGCTACTAGAGGTCTGTGCCAAAGAAGGCACAGACCTCAGAGATGATAATATTGCGAGCGTCAGGCGGGGAGCCGCAGGGGGCGACCGTGCTCCTGTAGTATCGTGCCAGGTCACAGGTGCGACCCCTATTGTTACGCCACTGGCCACAGAGCCACTGTCAAATATCAGGCCACACGATTCTTTAAGAACAAATCTGTTTTTGTTTTGTGACAAAAGAATCAAGCATTTTATCACCCTGTAATTCCATTTCAGCACACAGACACAATACGCAAATGATGCCGCCTACTTGAGACTGTCTTAAACATTATCAGTCCTGCAAATTGCTCATTTTATTAGTCATATATTAGATAATAATTTTATGCAGGCTCTGCAACACACTATATTATCCAGCTTCTGTCTGCAGCTGCTTTATATTTTATAGTCTTATAACCATAACTGGAAGAGTGGGGAAAATTATATTGAAAGTAATACATGTTACGCAAATATAAATATTGTACTTTTTTTTTGCTGCTGTGTAAAATAGGGGCGATGCTTCTGACAAAGGTTATTACAGAATAGAATTTCAATTTTTGTATGGATAAATATGCCATTGCCTTTACATTTTATGGTGGCGCTGGAGCTATTATTGTTATCTATGGAAAATGTGGTCACTGACCAATAGCAACAGTTTCACTGTGAAATGCCCCATCCATCTCACAGAGTGGAATTACCTTTATACCAGATCATGTTATATTATGTATTGTGGGTGTGGCCAGTGCAATATCAATGTCCCTTTATGAATTTTATATGTCTTTATAAGGTATTATTTAACTTCTTGGGTGCTATAGGGATCTCTATAGCAATCAAGGAGGTATAGCTTTTTGTGTCCTAAGCAAAGGTTATTTTCTGTGTCAGGAAACAGTGGATGGTACAGGGGCGGGGTCATATAAAGATGGGGGTGTGGCCATGGGTGGAGCTAACAACACCTAGAATGCCTTACGTAGGAGAGCCTGGGATGTAAATCTGACCCTGATTGTCCTCTGTGAAGGTTACAAGGGTAGACAATGTTGCCTATCACACGGGTGATTGTTGCTTCATGTGCATACATGGGAACTATACAGATGTCCCCCGAAGACTCCGGTTTTTAGAGTTAATTACTGGGTCTTTGAGGACAGAGACTGATTCTCCAGTGGTGGTGAATAGCTTCTGAATCTCTGCTCACTTCTCCTCCTTCCCACCCTATTCCACCCACTCTCCACCCACTTCTCCTCCTTCCCACCCTGTTACTTCTACTTCTTGCCAACTTCTCCTCCTTCCCACCCTATTAATCCAACTTTTCCTCCTTTCCACCCTGTTACTTACACTTCCTGTCCACTTCTCCTCTTTTCCACCCTGTTCATCCCATTTCCTGCCCACTTCTCCTCCTTCCCACCCTGTTCATCCCACTTCTCCTCCTTCCCACCCTATTCCTTATACTTCCCGCCCACTTCTCCTCCTTCCCACCCTGTTCCTTACACTTCCTGCCCACTTCTTCTCCTTCCCACTCTGTTCATCCCACTTCCTGCCCACTTCTCTTCCTTCCCACCCTGTTCCTCCCACTTCCTGCCTTCTCTATGACACAAACCTTTCCCACCAGATTAAGAATCACATTATTCCAATACGCCCCGAACAGCAGTCCATATGAATGCACCATAGTTTTATCTGCATTCACACGGGAATACAGAATACAGAAATGCAGCAGTAAAGATCTGCACGGAGGCCTATTTGGCCGCTGTTAGATCTTTCACATGAGCGATGTTGCAGGTTGAGAGGCATACGAACAGTCGTCCCAGGTGAGCTCAAGACAATAAAATTCAGCTGCGTCTCACTGGCGTTGGCTGACAGCCATGCCCCCCTCCCCCACCACATTGGGATCCGCGGTGAAACGCAGGAGAGTGATGAGTTTACAATTTTCAGAAAGAGCCTTAAGAATCCCATATTAAAGAAAGGATTTGTTGGATTTTTTTTCTGCAACGTTCATCAATTGATCTTCTAACTGGAAGACATTATTTTGCAATCTAAACTGTTAGCTTATCTTGTGTACAGAGTAATTAGGGAGCCATCATTAGTCACACAGACAAACATACTGTAAGTCGTTTGGATTTGGCATCCAGGGCCTCGGTGAAGAGGAGATCGTTATTGATTTTTCACCAGATAGAAATAAACAGGACATATTCTTTAACCCTTTAAAGGGATAGTAATGTTTCATAATAAAAGCAGCTCTTATTAATCAACATAGTATTTGGACTTTGGAGAGTGTTATTTCAATTCTGTCAGAGTTGTAGTTCAAGAGTAATTGAATGATAAAGTATCCCCCTCCCGCTCCTTTTACTGATGTAACAAGATTGTCCCTTGCTGTTATCTGTCTGGTCTTACAACCAGATTCCACATCTGAGGGGAGGTGGCTTACACCAGGTAAAAGAGGCGGGAGGGGGAAACTTTATCATTCAATTACTCTTGAACCATGAACTCTTACAGTACTGATATAACACTCCCCATAGCCAAAATACTATGAAGATTAATTGGAGCTGCTGTTTTTGTGAAACATTACTATCCCTTTAATGCCAGTTCCCTGTACAATATGATAATTAATCCTGTTCAAAGCCAAACTTACCCATCACCATGCTATTAGAAGTGACACCGGTGTGTGGGTTCAGCCTAATTCCTTCATAGCACAGTGTGTGATACTATAGGCTCAGCATAGCAACTGATTAGCATAAAGTTCCACACTGTGCCACCAGGAAAGTCTATTTTATCAAAACTATTTCTATCATAAATTGCTACTACAACAGTTTTTAGTTTTAAAGGGATAGTAAGTTTCACAAAAACAGCAGCTCCAATTAATCTTCATAGTATTTGGGCCATGGAGAGTGTTATTTCAATACTGTCAGGGTTGTAGTTCAAGAGTAATTGAATGATAAAGTATCCCCCTCCCACCCCTTTACTGATGTAACACTGCTCAGCCAGAGCAGAAGGGAGGTACCCAGGTAGATTGCAGAGAGGGACAATCTTCAATTAAGATAAGGGAAAAACCTGAAAAACTTGTCAAGGGTGGCAGGGCTTTCATTGTTCTCATAGGAAGAAGATTGTCCCCTGCTGTTATCTGTCTGGTCTATGGACTGGATTCCACATCTGAGAAGAGATGGCTTACACTAGGTAAAAGGGGCGGGAGGGCAAACTTTGCTTGTGAATATCTCTCAAACCATAAAGGTTTGAGAGATAAGACTTATATCGTTCTTCATGTTTTTTTAATGCCTACAAAATAAAATAAAGATAAAACAAAGTATTACTATCCCTTTGAGTGCCAGATAAGTATCCAGCACATTGCAATTCAATGGATACCTCTGGTTAGAAAAACATATAATAGGAGCACACCCTACATTAGTCAGCTCAAATGGTATACCACACAAACCTTATTTTTGTAAGCTCTACAAAACTCTAAAATGTTATGGGGCATTACTGTCCCTTTAATGGAGATGAAATGATGTTATAACACAGAAATACATAATTCCATGACATCCACTATGCAACCGAGTAAGGCCATTCAGTAGATTAGTGTGGTAGGCTTGAACATATGTATGGGACACTCTCACCCATATTCACCCATCTCACAGGCAATTAGGGTTGCCTCCCAGCTGGTATTTTACCGGCAGGCCGGTAAAAAATTGGCTTCTGTCCAATGTTAAGCCTATGGAGGGAATGCCATGGTCGGTACTTTTTTGAAGAAAAGGTGGCAACCCTACAGGCAATCAATGTAGTTCCACCTCCAAACAGTCCAAACTGTCGCCACTCACAGACTGCAGAAGTTCCAGTGGTGTCCAGATATTAATCACCAACCTCCAACTCCATAGATATAACACGACCACATCGCTCCAACTCCATAAATATAACATGGCATCTTCAGCTAAAGTTCCTCCATGATCATCTCAATATTGTCAGCGCGTTTCGCCCAACTCTACATGAGCTTGGTCAAGACAAGCAATTGGATACCAATCTGGCACTCAAATGGTAAATCTCTTGAGGACCAAAGCTATGTGGAAGACCTTACACTGGGTATGAAGAAGCTTGTAAAGGTGAACTGGGAGTGTATAACATACGCGTTTCATGCTACCTTACTAAAACTTCATCAGATCAAGCAGTAGAAAGGTAGCATGAAATGCGTCGGTTATAAACCCTCACTTCTCCTGTACATGCTTCCTCATACCCTGTTTAATATCTCCCGTGACTATGTACAAATATCCAATTGGGGTGCAAATGTAAAAACATCTAGGAGGTTATGCACTAAGGTGTGATAAAGTGGAGATGACGTCTCCAGTTATATCACTTCTTCAGTTCCTATGTTATTCTAAGGAGCCAATGCACTACAATCTCTCCCACTTGAAAAATCTTAATGCACAGGACCCGTAGAATAACATAGGAACTGGAGTAGTGCTATCGCTGGAGATGTTATCTCCACTTTATCACCATAATATCTTATTCTTATTCCAGGGGCGAGATGCACTAAAGTGTGATAAAGAGGTGATTAAGCTGAGATAACTTCTTCAATGAGATCCATAGCCTGTGTTATTCTATGGGCCTATGCACGAAGATTTTTCAAGGGGCAGAGATTTTGATGCATGGGATCCATGCAACAACATAGGAACTGGAGAAGTGATATCACTGGAGAAGTCATCTCCATTTTATCACCTCTTTATCACATCTTAGTGCATACCACCAGGTGTTTGTGGTTTTGAAAGCCCTATTAAAATGAAAGGGAATTCTCATTTATCCACTATGTCCAAGTTTAGTCACATACATCCCAAATGTCCTGCTTTAGGAGGGACAGCCCCTCTTTGAGACCCAAATCCCTCTGTCCCTCTTTCCTACCCTGGTGTCCCTCTTTTAGGATATCAGACTGTGTGGTGTGTATTTAAGTGTATCACATTGCTCCACAGCAATAAAACTCACATAACGTTTCTTTAAAAATCAGGATATGTGTTTATATCTTCATTAGTATAAATAAAATACTTTGGTCTTGTGCTAAATCATTTATTCAGTTACATAAAAAGGTATGAATAGGTCTTGAAATAATAAAAACAGTTTTGGTAATGCTATGCCCACCAGCAACACCACCTAAAACAAAAGTGTCCCTCTTTGGCAATTTGAAATGTTGGGAGGTATGCAGTCCTCAAGGACTACCAATAGGCCAGGATTTAGGGATTTCTCTTATGAAGCACAGGTGAGTCAGTCACAGTGAATGAGCCATTGATTAAAGGGATAGTAATACTTCGTTTTATCTTTATTTTATTTTGTAGGCATTAAAAAACATGAAGAATGATATGTCTTATCTCTCAAACCTTTATGGTTTAAGAGATATTCACAAACAAAGTATCCCCCCCCTGTTCAGCCAAATCAGAAGGGAGGTGTCCAGGTAGACTGCAGAGAGGGACAATCTTCAATTAAGATAAGGGAAAAACCTGAAAAACTTGTCAAGGGGGACAGGGCTTTCATTATCCTCATGCAAAGAAGATTGTCCCCTTCTGTTATCTGTCTGGTCTTACAACCAGATTCACATCTGAGAAGAGATGGCTTACACTAGGAAAAAGGGGCAGGAGGGGAAACTTTGCTTGTGAATATCTCTCAAACCATAAAGGTTTGAGAGATAAGACTTATATCGTTCTTCATGTTTTTTTCATTCCTACAAAATAAAATAAAGATAAAACAAAGTATTACTATCTTTTTAACTCACCTGTGTATAATCAGGGAAATACATCCTGGCCTGTTGGTGGCCCTTGAGGACTGAACTTGGACAGCCCTGCCCTATTGTATATAGTGGTGTCTGTAGAATTTTTTCCCGGGGTGGGGGCAAAGCCATAATATGACCTCCAGGCCAGCGCATCCAGCCCCTTTGTTTATATGCTGTTGGTAATTGTAGTGGGGGGCGAGTGCCCCCCTTGCCCCCCCCTCCAGACGCCCATGATTGTATAGTTGGTATGATCCAGATTTGCTTTTTTTTATGTCTCCGCCATTTGAGCTCCAGAAGTACGTGCACTGCAATACAAAGCAACACACTGGCACTCAAACAGTTGCCGCATTTTCCCAGAAGCCCCTTGTTGATTGTATCATGAGGTCATGCCAAACTGCTTACTAACAGGCTGGTATCAGATTTCATGTGCCATTTCTGTGTCTCGGATAATGCAAGCTTTATTTTATAATGGCAATAAACATTTATGATTTAGTTTAAAGATCACTTAAAATACTTTTTTTTTTTCTGGGGACTTTCAGCTCCATTATCATTACTCAGCCTCGATAAGACCGCCTGGTTTATGCGGCAATATACATAATACATTCTTGAGTGATAGATTTTCTTAATCCTGAGGAGCTACAATTATTTTGTCTAAAGGTAAATGCGTTAGATTTAGAAGACTGTAAATGTAACCCCATGGATTGAGTATCCAAGGAGTTAAAGGAACAGTAACCTTGGTGTCACCAAGGACATGTCCTTGATCTCCGCAACACACTCAGCAATGAAAATAAAAATAAGGCAGGAATCAGCGCTGTTCAGTTGAAAAATATATCTTGCATATAAAAGCCCTACAGCTGGGCTTGGACAAAGACCCCCTTACTCGTTTTGCAGGTAAGATTAATATGGCCAGTTCATGTTAGGGTGACCATACGTCCCGGAATGCCCGGGACTGTCCCTTATTGTGGGTTTGTGTCCTGCATCCCGGGTCACCACCCACTGGGACAACAAAGAGTCCCGGAATGGAGCAACATACACCAGTCCAGCCAGTCAATGAAATGTATTTGCTATATGGTCCTCATTGGCTGGTTTAGCCAGCCAATGAAGACCATATAGCAAATACATTTCATTGGCTGGCTGGACTGGTGCATTGGAGACAGCTGGGATGGAGCAGGTATGCTGGTGCTGCAAGTGAGACCCGCGACTGAGGCTCCTGCCGGTGCTGACCATCTTTCTGAGGCTGTTCCCACTGGGAACTCTAACACTGTGTCAGCCTCAGAAAGATGGTCAGCGCTGGCGGGAGCCTCATCCGTGGGACTAGGGTGACCACATGTCCCGGGATGGCAGAATGGAAATGTGGTCACCATAGTTCATTTACCTGTTTATATATTAGTGTGACCACGTGTCCTGGATTACCTGGGACAGTCCCTGATTTTAAATATGTGTCACATGTCCCTGGCAGCCCCCTTCTGGGACAATACAAAGTCCCAGAATGAAGACTCCAGAGCACAGAATTCTAAACACTAGAAGGAGAATTGCTCATTGCCTACTGTGACAGAAAGTGATGCCTCTGCTGGGCTACAAGAAAATGGCCTCCAAGAGCTCTAAACAATAGAGAGCTGAGCTAAGCTGCAGTGCAATGTTGTTGTAGTATAATGCTAGTCTATGGCTCTGGGCTTGATGTACAATTCTTGTAGCCCACCACAGGCATCATTTCTGTCTGAGTACTCAATGGTCAGTTCTCCCTCTAGTGTTTAAAACTGTGTGGTGCGCTCTTCTCTCCTGAATGGCAGAATTGAAATGTGGTCACCTTATTATATATTGCTGTAATGACCAGTTCAGATACTCATTTTTTTTCAGTTTAATTACCAGTTTATATTTTACTGTATTGTCCATGGAAGTTGTTAGATACCCAAAAGGCAACTCAAATTCACTATTAATTTAAAGGGATAGTAATGTTTCACAATAAAAGCAGCTCTAATTAATCATCATAGTATTTGGGCCATGGAGAGTGTTATTTCAACGCTGTCAGAGTTGTAGTTCAAGAGCAATTGAATGATAAAGTATCCCCCTCCCACCCCTGGCCTATATTCTATGAAGATTAATTGGAGCTGATGTTTTTGTTAAGCATTGCTATCCCTTTAAAGGAATAGTAATACTTAAAATGTAAAAAAAAATATGTTGTAGGGTTTATCGCCCTGAGTAAAACAAGGGTACTCCCACTGCTGAGAGATGTTTTATAAAAAAAATGCTCAAACTTGATTTTTTTAGGTGCAAGATCACAGTGGCCTGAAAATTTACAGTGGCGCTGTTGCTACACCATCCTATGGACAGCTCTGGTCCGTAGACGATAAATCTCCATAGGATGGTGTAGCAACAGCGCCACTGTAAATTTTCAGGCCACTGTGATATTGCACCTAAAAAATTCAAGTTTGAGCTGTTATAATTTTTTAATAAAATATCTCTCACCAGTGGGACTACCTTTATTTTATTCAGGGACATAAACACTATAACATATATATTTTTACATATTAAGTATTACTATCCCTTTAAGGGAGAGTGGTACCATTATATGCTCCATGTTGGCAGCAAGAAGCCTTTTAGCCCCCTGCTACAGTATCTAGTAATGCCCCTGCTAATGTCTAGCATATATATCAAGTGGGTCATTTTATTTTCTAGTTCATAAACTGCTGTAATATCCAGTTTATATGCTAATTTGAACAGTTAATTTACCTGCATTCTTAGGAACTCTCTGTATCTGCCGTGGAGACTCCTTTTTTTAAATAAATTACCAGGTCTCCAGGGAAGGGGCTGATTCTACCGAGGTGGTGAGTTTCTTATGAAACTCCACCCACTTCTCCTAGTTCCCACCCTGTTCCTCCCACTTCCCGCCACTTCTCCTTCACAGCCAGTTCCTCCCACTTCCCCTCCTTCCCACCCTGTTCCTCCCACTTCCTGCCACTTCTCCTTCCCACCCTGTTCCTCCCATTTCTCCTTCCCACCCTGTTTTCCCACTTCCTGCCACTTATCCTTCACAGCCAGTTCCTCCCACTTCTCCTAGTTCCCACCCTGTTCCTCCCACTTCCTGCCACTTCTCCTTCCCACCCTGTTCCTCCCACTTCTCCTTCTTTCTACCCTGTTCCTCCCACTTCCTGCCACTTCTCCTTCACAGCCAGTTCCTCCCACTTCTCCTAGTTCCCACCCTGTACCTCCCACTTCCTGCAACTTCTCCTTCACAGCCAGTTCCTCCCAATTCTCCTAGTTCCCACTCTGTTCCTCCCACTTCCCACCACTTCTCCTTCCCACCCTGTTCCTCCCACTTCTCCTCCTCTCCACCCTGTTCCTCCCACTTCCTGCCACTTCTCCTTCACAGCCAGTTCCTCCCACTTCTCCTAGTTCCCACCCTGTTCCTCCCACTTCCTGCCACTTCTCCTTCCCACCCTGTTCCTCCCACTTCTCCTTCTTTCTACCCTGTTCCTCCCACTTCCTGCCACTTCTCCTTCACAGCCAGTTCCTCCCACTTCTCCTAGTTCCCACCCTGTTCCTCCCACTTCCCGCCACTTCTGCTTCACAACCAGTTCCTTCCACTTCCCCTCCTTTCCACCCTGTTCCTCCCACTTCCCACCTACATCTCCTCCTTCTTACCCTGTCCCTCCAACTTCCCGCCCACTTCTCCTCCTTTCCATCCTGTTTCACCCATTTCCCACCCACTTCTACTCCTTCCCACCCTGTTCCTCCCACTTCCCACCTACGTTTCCTCCTTCCTACCCTGCCCCTCCCACTTTTCACCCACTTCTCCTCCTTCCCACCCTGTTTCATCTATTTCCCACCCACTTCTCCTCCTTCCCACAATGTTCTTCCCATTGTTCCACCCACTTCCCCCCACTTTATGACAAAATCCATTAAGCCACGCTCCCACCCACAATTATATTGTTTATATCCCCCAGTCTAACCTCATGAGCCCCCTCTGGAGACTCAAGAAGAAAAAGTTACCAGGTATGTTTAACCATGTATACCCTTCAGTAATGTCCAGTTTATTTATCAGTGTATATATATATATCCTATATAATAATTCGCTAAAACGCGTGTAACGCCGCGACATGCGCAGTAGACACTGCGGCGTGTACTGCAGTCATGCTCAGTAGAGACTGCCTGCGCAGCGAGTGATACAGAGCTGGGCGCTCCGAAGGAGCGTCCAGCTCTGTATCAGCCGTGGCGCGGGCAGTCTCTACTGCGCGTGACTGCCCCGCGACCGGGTGGCAGTGGCACTGTGGCCCGTGTAACGGGCTGTTCAACTAGTGTATATATATATATATATATATATATATATATATATATAGTTGTAATGTTCAGTTCATATATTTAGACAGTTTATTTACCAGTTAATATATTTATATCATGTGTATAGTAACCAGTTTATATACTAATGTAATGTCCAGTTTATATACCAGAGGTGTATCTAGAAGCCACCAGGCCCTGGTGCAAAAGTTGCTATGGGCCCCCCGACCACATTGGCCTCACCCCAACCACATTGGTCCCCCATTGGCCATCTCCACTGGACACCTCCATAATGCTCCCAATCTCCACATTGCCCCCCACCATTTCCACTTTGCCCCCATCATCTCCATATTGCCCCCCATCATCTCACATTGCCCCCCCATCATCTCCACGTTGCCCCCCCTCCCAGTGTCCATCTCCTACCTCCCTGGTGGTCCAGCTGTGTGGCAGGAGAGGTATGTGCCTCCTTCTGCACAGACCTCTACACTGCCTGAGCTCCCGCGTGGTCTTCTCTTCACTAATGCAGAGCACTGGGAGATGATGTCATCTCCCAGCGCTCTGCATTACTAAAGAACCAAAGCAGGTGCTCATCTGCTAGAGGTCTGTGCCAAAGATCACGGACCTCAGCATGTTGCGGGTGCTGGGCGGGGTGTTGCAGGAGTGACTGCCCGTTCGCAGGTGTGACCCCTGTGACCCCTATTGTTACGCCACTGTTATATACTAATGTAATGCCCAGTTTATACACTGCTGTAATTTCCAGTTTATGTACTAATCAGTTTATACACCAGTTTATATTTTTCTGTAATGTCCAATTTACATATGTTTATATCCAAATTTGGGCAGTGCATTTACCAATTTGTATACTCCTGCACTGGCAGTTTCTTCACCAGATTATATATATTCGTACTAACTGGTTTATTTAGGAACTTGTTATCCTGGTTTTCTTTAATATCCAAGCAAAAACTGGTAATTTAAAAGCTTAGTTCCCAATGAATAAGCTCTGCCCTAGAATAATCAATGTCCAACTCATTTTTCAAGAAGAAAATACAATTAAGAAAAATCAATGAAGAAGGAAAAGCTGTTAAAACAGATCCACAGCGATTACACAGTCCAGTGAATGTATCTGTCAGCAAACAAACAAATGAACAGTCAGGTGGAATACAAGAAGACAGTCTATTGGCCTTATTTGCATATATGGGAACTCGCTGGGTCTGCCTCAGAGACTTGGTGTTTTAGAGTTAATTACCGGGTCTCCAGAGACAGAGGCTGATTCTTCCACCCTGTTCCACCTACTCCCCCCACTTCCCTTCCTCTTCTCCTCCTTCCCACCCTGTTCCACCTACTCCCCCCCACTTCCCTTCCTCTTCTCCTCCTTCCCACCCTGTTCCTCCCACTAACTGCACACCCTCTTCTCCTCCTTCCCACCCTGTTCCTCCCACTTACTGCACACCCTCTTCTCCTCCTTCCCACCCTGTTCCTCCCACTTACTGCACACCCTCTTCTCTTCCTTCCCACCCTGTTCTGCCCACCCACTTCACACCCTCTTCTCCTCCTTCCCACCCTGTTCTGCCCACCCACTTCCCACCCTCTTCTCCTCCTTCCCACCCTGTCCTGCCCACTTCCCCTCCCCACTTCCCATCCTCTTCTCCTCCTTCCCACCCTGTCCTGCCCACTTCCCCTCCCCACTTCCCATCCTCTTCTCCTCCTTCCCACCCTGTTCTGCCCACCCACTTCCCATCCTCTTCTGCTCCTTCCCACCCTGTTCCTCCCACCCACTTCCCACCCTCTTCTCCTCCTCCTTCGCACCCTGTTCTGCCCACTTCCCCTCCTCCACTTCCAGCTATCAACTCCCCACCCTTGTCCTTCTTCCTACCCTGCTCCTCCCACTTCATGCCCCCTTCTCCTTCCCACCCTGTTCCTTCCACTCCTCCTTCCCTCTTTACTACCACTTCCCATCCACTTTTCCTTCTCACCCTGCTCCTCCCACTTCCAGCCCAGTTCTTCTCCTTCCTACCCTGTTCCTCCTCCTTCCCACCCTGTTCTGCCCACCCACTTCGCACCCTGTTCTCCTCCTTCCCACCCTGTTCTGCCCACTTCCCCTCCCCACTTCCCATCCTCTTCTGCTCCTTCCCACCCTGTTCCTCCCACCCACTTGAGACCCTCTTCTCCTTGTCCTTCCCACCCTGTTCTGCCCACTTCCCCTCCCCACTTCCCGACCTCTTCTCCTCCTTTCCACCCTGTTCTGTCCACCCACTCCCCACCCTTGTCCTTCTTCATGCCCCCCATTTCCCACCCTGTTCTGCCCACCAACCCCCCACCCTCTCCTCCTTCCTCCTACCCTGCTCCTCCCACTTCATGCCCCCTTCTCCTTCCCACCCTGTTCCGCCCACTCCTACTTACCTCTTTACTCCCACTTCCCATCCACTTTTCCTTCTCACCCTGCTTCTCCCAATTCCAGCCCAGTTCTTCTCCTTCCTACCCTGTTCATCCTCCTTCTCCCCCTTCCCACCCTGTTCCTCCCACTTCCCACCCACTTTTCCTTCTCACCCTGCTTCTCCCACTTCCTGTCCACTTCTCCTTCTTACCCTATTCCGCCCACTTCCTGTCCACTTCTCCTTCTTACCCTATTCCCCCACTTCCTGTCCACTTCTCCTCCTTCCCACCCTGCTCCGCCCTTTTCCCACCCACTTCCCAGCACAATGATGCTAAGCCCTTCCCACCCAATTATGCCCCTCCTCCTTTATAATGCAAATCGTATCATTATAATATACCTCCTTGAGTAGGCCGACACGGATCTCCTTCTGTCAGCTTTAAACCTGACATCAGGGATGGAGGAACGTTAGAACTCTCTATCTCTCACACCATAAAGGAATTGCATCGATGGATTTCTTATTTGATGTTCTACAGTATTACTTTTTATATAATTAAGACATTTCTATCCCTTTAACTGCACATTTGCTTGTCTTTTGGTTAACATGACAGAAAGTGTTTAAATATGCAAAGTTGAATTAAAGTGACAGGTCCACTTTAATGACTGAGTCTTCAGGGACAGGGGGTGATCTTCCAGGTAAGTGAATTCTATGGTAACCCCACCTACTCCCCACCCTGTTTTGCCCCTTTTCAAGGCAAACCCTGCCTTTCCTCCACCAAATCCCACTCACTCCTGTTAACCCTTTGAGTGCCGGAGGGGTACGCAACACATTGCTCTGCAAAACGAGTTGTTTCCATCCCAAGAGTCAGTCGTTACTCTGGGGGCTGTGAAGTTAAGGTTCTGTCAATTCTGGAACAAACCAACTGAACAGTGGTGTAACTATAGGGGTCACACCTTCAACCAGGCCTGTCACTCCAGGGGCCCAGCCTCCCCCTGCGACCCCCTCGCCTGACGCCCGTAATTAAGTAATGCAGAGCGCTGGGGCTCTGCATTACGAGAGTGCCGGTCTGCCAGAGGGAGATCAGTATTCCCTTCGGCAGACTGGCACTCTCGTAATGCAGAGCGCTGGGAGATGACATCATCATGACATCATCTCCCAGCGCTCTGCATTACTGAAGAGGACCGCGCACAGACCTGTCCTCTGCCACTGGACCACCAGGGAGGTAGGAGATTTAGGGGCAATGTGGAAGGGGCATTGTGGAGATGGGGGCATTGTGGAAGGGGAAATGTGGAGTTGGGGGCAATGTGAAAGGGGCAATGTGGAGATTGAGGGGCATTGTGGAAGGGGAGATGTGGAGATTGAGGGGCATTGTGGAAGGGGCGATGTGGAGGTTGAGGGGCATTGTGAAAGGGGTAATGTGGAGATTGAGGGGCAATGTGGAGATGGCCAGTGTGGTCAGGGGGCCCATGGCAATTCTTGCCCCAGGGCCCCATGGCTTCTAGTTACACCTCTGCAACTGAACCATAACAAATTGGAACCCCTCAAATTCCTGTTATTTCTTGAATGCTATAGAAGCCTTCCAGTGCATCTTGGGAGCTGTAGGCCATCAGTTGCTGGAAAGCAGCAAGTTTCAGAGCCCTGTTTGATGGCCATCTTTGGATGATATAGAGATCTCCAACACATTGTGAAATAATGTTGGAGACCTTTCAAGCATCAGAAGGAAGGGCTGGGCAACTGTTGAGGACTACAGTTTCCATCATCCTCAGCAGGGCCTTATTTATATCCCAGGTGCCCCTAGGCAAGGCACTTTAGGTGCACTTAGCTCCACCCATAGCTGCATCCCCACTTCTCACATAACCCCTCTTCCAGTCAAGCTCAGAAAATACCCTTGGCCTTTAATAAGCAAAGGCAAAAATACAAAGTTTTAACACCTTGGTTGCTAGAGAGATCTCCAACCCATTACTTGGCAATGCGTTGAGATCTCTCTATCATCCAGGGGGTTTAATTAATAGCCTGTAAATCAGAAAACTGGTGCAGAGACATTGAGAATTACCTGACCACTCCCACAATTCAGAATGTGGGTGTCCTGCTCAGCTGGGGCACCGCCCCTCAACATTTGAAACTCTACACAATTGCCTACTCTGTCTCTTGGGAATTCAGGCCCTGATTCTCAGCTTGGCCGTTGGGAATTAGAGAACTCGACAACTGGATACTTTTAGTTTTCCCAGCCCTGATCTAATGAGTTAAATGAAATAATGTTATGACTTCCAGTGATCTGAAATTCACTGTAATCAAACAAGAGCCGACACAACATCACGGTTGCTGTAAAGTTGAGGATGATGCAATCTACTTTGCTACACGGTGCATACACTGTCAAGGGAAAGGCCTTTACTCTGATTAACAATTCATGATAATGCAGAGTTTGCTCACCAGGCACAAAATGGAATGAAGAGAAACGCATAGAATGAGGAGGATATGTAGAAAGATTTCTATAAATCTACAGCTTCTGTAATTTTTAGACACAACAAAAAGTGGGCACCGCTTCTTAAACAAAAATGTAGTGATGATTTGTGCAGGGCATCAGCAACTCAAGCCTGTAGTCAGTGTGTGTTTTTCTTTTTTTTGTAAAGGGATAGTAATATTTCATTATTACTATCCTCCATGTTGTAGCCCTTAAAATTCTGAATTCAACAATACCAGCGGTATCTCTCAAACCTATATGGTTTGAGAGATATCCGTTGTCAAAGTTCCCTCTTTTTACCTTTCCCCTGATGTCAGCATTCTAGCTGACAGCGGGGGAATCCGGTCAGTGAGTAAGTGGCGGCTCTGCAAGAGTCCTGAGATCGCGTTATAGAAACAGAAATCCATCACTAAAATGGTCTTCTACGTGTGCTTGGTTTGCAAGCACACATGGAAGACCGTTTTAGTGAAGGATTTCTGTTTCTATAACAAGATCTCAGCACTGCTGCAGAGCCGCCAACGGTCCCGGGACCGGATTCCCTTTCTCTCAGCTAGAACGCTGACGTCAGGGGAAAGACAAAAAGAGGGGACTTTGAAAGCGGATATCTCTCAAACCATAAAGGATTGAGAGATGGCATTGGTATCGTTGAATTCAGAATTTTACGGGCTACAACATGGGGGATAGTAATAATGAAGTATTACTATCCCTTTAAAGGGATAGTAGTGTTTCACAATAAAAGCAACACCAATTAATCTTCATATTATTTGGGCCATAGAGAGCGTTATTTCAGTATTGTCAGAGTTGTAGTTCAAGAGTAACTGAATGATAAAATATCCCCCTCCCACCCCTTTTACCGATGTAACACTGCTCACCTCAGAGCAGCAAGACTGTTTGGATGGATTGCAGAGAGGGACAACCTTCAGTGAGCATAAGGAAAACCTTATGCTCACAGTAAGAAGATTGTCCCTTACTGTGGTCTGTGTGCTCAAGGGACCAGATTCCACATCTTAGGGGAGGCGGCTTACACTAGGTAAAAGGGGCGGGGGGGGATACTTTATAATTCAGTTACTCTTGAACTACAACTGGGACTGCATTGAAATAACACTCTGCATGGCCCAAATACTATGAAGTTTAATTGGAGCTGCTTTTTCTTGTGAAACATTACTATCCCTTTAACTCTCCACGTTTATTTGTATGATGATTTGTAGACTTGATACATATATAATTAATGATATAGCTCACGAGGTCGAAAAATAGACAAGACTTCAACCTCTGCAAAGACTACTTTGGATGATCCAAATAACAGCACTTAAAATTCTGCCTGTGCACACAGAAAGCAGCAAGTATGCATTAGTATTAACCCTTTGAGTGCCGGAAGGGGTAATCAACGCACTGCTTTGCATTGCTTTGCGTACCTCTCTGGCACTCAAAGGGTTAAGATAAAGCATTTTGACTGTTTCTCCGCATTATTTCTTAATACTGTAACTGATGGATATGTAGACAATCATGGTATTATATACTTATGAGTTAGACAGTCATTTAAGGTAAAAATACTCAAATGAAAATTTTAAATGGGTGGGAAAAACTCATATTTATGGAGAATGTGCAAAAAATGTCTCAGTGTTGTAATTCATTTTTTTTTGTTTCTTTCAAAAGTGTAGTTTTGCTCATAAACATGCTCATAAAAATTTCCTTAAAGGGACAGTAATACTTTATTATTACTATCCCCCATATTGTACATATATGTAAAATAATGTAATAGCCCCCAGGTTCATCTCTCAAACCTTTATGGTTTGTGAGATAACCAAAGGCAAAGTTCCCCCCTCCCTCCCCCCTTCCCTGAAGTCAGCGTTGTGCTGACTGCAGGGATATCCGGTCTGACTCTATTCATGTGGCTCTGCAGCAGAGCTGCGATCGCGTTAGTAACAAAGAATTATTTCACTGAAACGGTCTTCTACATGTGCTTGCAAACCAAGCACAAACCAAGCACATGTAGAAGACCGTTTCAGTGAAATAATTCTTTATCACTAACGGGATCTCGGCTCAGCTGCAGAGCCGCAAGCCTGTCGTACGACAGACTTCCCCTGCAGTCAGTACAACGATGACTTCAGAGAAGGGGGAGGGAGGGGTGAACTTTGCCTTCGGTTATCTCTCAAACCATAAAGGTTTGATAGATGAACCTGGGGACTATTACATTATTTTACAAATATCTACAATATGGGGGATAGCAATAATAAAGTATTACTATCCCTTTAAAGATAGGACAATTCTGAGTTCATGTTCAGCCAAGAAAAAAAATAAAAAATGAACAAATATCTCTATAGCAACAAGCAAAATAATTAAATTCCAGGGAGGGGAAATGCATGAAAAAAGTAGCACAATCCCCAAAATAACACTATAATTGTCAATAGACCTTTTATAAAATACCCCTAAATATGTTGATGATCTCTTTAGTATTCAGTGGTTTCAAGGGGAACTATCATGATAATAAAATTACCCCCCAATACATTACTAACCTAGCGATATGCAAAGCCATACCGTCCTTAATCTCAAATCCAAGTTATTGCAGAAAAAACAACTTCTTTGGCAGGAACCAGCGGACAACAGAGCAGACATCTTGGAAGAAATCTATCTCTGAGTCTGCGTAATCTGTCCTGTTCACTGCACGGATTGGTGAGTGATGTTAGTTGGTTACCTTAAAGGGATAGTAATACTTTATTATTACTATCCCTCATATTTTAGGTATTTGCAAAAATAAGTTAATAGTCCCCAGGTTCATCTCTCAAACCTTTATGGTTTGAGAGATAACTGAAGGCAAAGTTCCCCCTCCCTCCCCCTTCCCTGAAGTCAGCATTGTACTGACTGCAGGGATATCCAGTCTGTCTTTCATCATGCGGCTCTGCAGCAGAGCCGAGATCGCGTTAGTGACAAAGAATTATTTCACTGAAACGGTTTTCTACATGAGCTTGCAAACCAAGCACAAACCAAGCACATGTAGAAGACCGTTTCAGTGAAATAATTATTTTTCACTAACGGGATCTCGGATCAGCTGCAGTACGTCAGACTTCCCCTGCATTCAGCACAACGCCGACTTCAGGGAAGGGGGAGGGAGTGGGGAACTTTGCCTTCGGTTATCTCTCAAACCATAAAGGTTTGAGAGATGAACCTGGGGGCTATTGAATTATTTTACAAATATGTGTAATATGGGGGATAGTAATAATAAAGTATTACTATGCCTTTAAGGTAACAGAAGTTCCTGATGGTGTAGGTAGACAGAGCTTCTCTTTAAAGCTCTGTGCAGCCTGATGCCTGCCAATTAAAAGGATAGTAATACTTAAAATGTAAAAAATATATGTTATTACAGCTCAAACTTTAATTTTTTAGGTGCAATATTGCAGTGGCCTGAAATTATACAGTGGCGCTGTTGCTACACCGTTCTATGGACAGCTCTGGTCAATTGACCATAAATGTCCATAGGATGGTGTTAGCAACAGCACCACTGTACATTTTCAGGCCACTGTGATACTGCACCTAAAAAATTCAAGTTTGAGCTGTAATAACTTTTGAATGAAACACCTTTCAGTAGTGGGAGTACCATTGCTTTACTCAGGGGGATAAACACTACAATATATATATTTTTTTACATTTTAAGTATTACTATCCCTTTAAGGACAGTATGGCTTTGCATATCGCTAGGTTAGTAATGTATTAGGGGGGCAATGTTATTATCATCATCATAGTTTCGCTTTCAGTATTATATTTATATATCTATTCTCCCATGACAAGGATGTGTCTATTCACTGTGTATTCCAATATGAATTCACCCTTTTGTTATGAAAAGTGAGTAATGTCATCTGAATCTGGTACAAAGAACTGTGTTTATTCAGTAATTGTATCGTAACCCTTTGTATGGCACCCGAAGCGTTAAAAAAACCCCAAGAAAGTGTTCTTCTCAAAAAAGAGAAGAGGCTGATGTTCTAAGAAAAGCTATAATATTTATGAAAATATTTTGCCAAATTCCCACTGATTTACATGGCTTTTTTAAATCTTGAATGTTAGAGAGGTCTCTAATGCATTGCGGTGCATGGAGACCTCTCTAGCAATCAAGAGATGTAAAGTTCCATTTCAAGGAGCAGTAAACTTTTTTTATGAAAAGATGTATATTGTAGGGATTTTCCTACCGAGTAAAAGAAGGGTAATCCCACTGCAGAGAGATTTATATTTCCAGAGTTATTACAGTTTAAACCCATGTTTTTTTTACATTAGCAGTGCCCTCTAGTGGTCATATTCTAATTAGATTTTCTGTTAGATTCTAATGGAGAGGAAAGTCAGAAAAGTCAGAGACCTGCAGTTCTCCATAGAATGTGATAGAAACTGCCAGTCACTTCCTGTCAGTTAGAACTATCAGGAAGTAAACACAGTAAATTCACTTCCTGTCAGTTAGAACTATCAGGAAGTAAACACAGTAAATTCACTTCCTGATTATTTAAACTGCTATAAATGTTGAATAAGACATCTGACAGCGATGGGAGTGACCTTATTTTATTCAGCAGGAAATGCTCTATAAAATATGTGTTTTCATAAAAAAAAGTTTACTACTCCTTTAACTCAACTGAAATTTTTATCACTTCCCTATTGTGTAGCTAGATTGTCCAATTATTCTTAGTACATGTGTCTCTTTAAAGTGATAGTAATGTTTCACAATAAAAGCAGCTCAGATTAATCCTCATAGTATTTGGGCCGTGGAGAGTATTGTTTCAGTACTGTCCGAGTTGTAGTTCAAGAGTAATTGAATGATAAAGTATCCTCCTCCCGCCCCTTTTACCTAGCGTAAGCCACTTCCCCTGGTGGAATCTGGTCACTTGACCGGACAGGTCGCAGCAAGGGACAATCTTCTTACTGTGACAGTTTTTTCAGGTTTTTCCTTACGCTCACTGAAGATTGTCCCTCTCTGCGATTCATCCAGACAGTCTTGCTGCTCTGAGGTGAGCAGTGTTACATCAGTAAAAGGGACAGGAGGGGGATACTTTATCATTCAGTTACTCTTGAACTACAACTGTGACAGTATTGAAATAACACTTTCCATTAAGATTAATTGGAGCTGCTTTTTTTTTTTTTAAACATTACTATCCATTTAAGTAACAAGATTTTGAAAGTTCACTTAAGACAGAAAATCTGATTAGGCAACATATTGTGGCCATGATGACACATTTGTTAATCATGCTAATTTGGATGTTCTGCTTTCTCTGTGTAGGACAATATGGTGTTAATTACGTCAGACTTGGATGTTTTACAACTTGTATCCTGAGACCCGATAGACAAAGACATTTCTAGAAAATAATAATTTAATAAACTTTACATTACTTCTCCTCCCCCAAGCTAGTTGTCTTTATACACGCGGGAAATTAAATAATGCCTACGATAGAAGTACAAGTTGTCTGGGAACCATATAAAACTGTATATTTTATCTAGGAAAGATAATGGGTAGACTGGATGCGCTAATTTGTCCTTATTTGCCATCAAAATCTATGTTTCTATACTACCAACTTATTCCTTTCTTCTCAACTCCAGACACCCACCTCTATACCTTAAAGGGATAGTAATACTTTGTTTTAACTTTATTTTCTTTTGTAGGCATTAAAAAAACATGAAGAACGATATAAGTCTTATCGCTCAAATCTTTATGGTTTGAGAGATATTCACAAGCAAAGTTTCCCCTCCCGCCCCTTTTACCTAGTGTAAGCCATCTCTTCTCAGATGTGGAATGCAGTCCATAGACCAGACAGATAACAGCAGGGGACAATCTTCTTCCTATGAGAACAATGAAAGCCCTGCCCCCCTTGACAAGTTTTTCAGGTTTTTCCCTTATCTTAATTGAAGATTGTCCCTCTCTGCAGTCTACCTGGGCACCTCCCTTCTGATCTGGCTGAACGGGGGGGGGGGATACTTTGCTTGTGAATATCTCTTAAACCATAAAGGTTTGAGAGATAAGACTTATATCGTTCTTTCTGTTTTTTAATGCCTACAAAATAAAATAAAGATAAAACGAAGTATTACTATCCCTTTAATTTGCTGATTCCACTTGGTTGTACTTTCTTTTTCGAGGCACTGATAACAAAAATCTCAGATCTTAGGATCTATGGAGGTTTGCCGTACAATGTGCTAAGTAAGTGGCTGTGAGCTACAAATGTTCAGGTTGTCTTCCACCCCACCACATGTCAAAAGGGTCAGTTTTCTGACTCCCAGAATGGCTGACAGGACCTTTCTGGGGCTTTAGATTTTTTAGTAAGTCTGTTCCCATCAGAACAGACTTAGTAAAATGTGATACGTTCTGTTTATTTGGAGAGATAGTCCTTTGAATTTAAATCTGTCTATAGTGATCTGAGCAATTACCTTAAAATATACCTCCTAAGTATCCCTCTTCAGAGATACCAGGGCTCCATACCTCCCAAGTGTTCCTCTTTTGGAGATATTCCATACCTCCCAAGTGTTCCTCTTTTGGAGATATTCCATACCTCCCAAGTGTCCCTCTTTAGGCGATATTAGGGGTCCATAGCTCCCAAGTGTTCCTCTTTTGGAGATATTAGAGCTCCATACCTCCCAAGTGTCCCTCTTTAGGTGATATTAGGGTTCCATACCTCCCAATTGTTCTATTTAGGAGATATTAGAGCTCCATATCTCACAAGTATGCCTCTTTAGGAGATATTAGGGCTCCATACCTCCCAAGTGTCCCTCTTTAGGAGATATTAGGGTACGTACCTCCCAAGTGTCCCTCTTTAGGAGATATCTGATGTACATACCTCCCAAGTGTCCCTCTTTAGGAGACATTAGGGGTCCATAGTTCCCAAGTGTCCCGCTTTAGGAGATATTAGAGCTCCAAACCACTCAAGTGTCCCTTTTTAGGAGATTTTAGGGGTCCATACTTCTCAAATGACCCACTTTAGGAGATATTAGGAGTCTATACCTCCCAAATGTCCCTCTTTAGTAGATATTAGGTGTACATACCTCACAAATGTTCCTCTTTAGGAGATATTACGGGTCCATACCTCCCAAGTGTCCTTCTTTAGGAGATATAAGGCGTCCATACCTCCCAAGTGTTCCTCTTTAAGAGGGACAGTCCTTCTTTGAGTCCCAAATCCATCTTCCCCACCCTGGTGTCCCTCTTTTCAGGAGATCAGACTGTGTGGTGTGTATATAAGTGCATTATAATTCTCCACAGCAATAAAACTCACATTAATGTTTATGTAAACATAAGTTTATGTGTTTATAAATTAGTCTGTGTAAATAAAATACTTTGGTCTTGTTCTAAATCATTTATTCAGATACACAAAGGGGTGTCAGTAGGTCATGATACAACCTAAAAACACAGTTAATAATGACCTCTCTAAGCCACGGCTCCAACAATACCACCTAAGACAAGTGTCCATCTTTGGCTATTTGAAATGTTGGGAGGTAAGTTAAAATTACCTAATTTTGTTTAAGCAGTTATACAGATTTAGTGGTATTGTTACAGTTTTAGAATATAAAATACTAATTTGTGAACCAAGGCACATGGGCAGAATACACTGGAACAATCAGAATTAGAATATTAAAGGGATAGTAATACTTAAAATGTAAAAAATATATGTTGTAGGGTTTATCCCCCTGAGTAAAACAAGAGTACTCCCACTGCTGAAAGGTGTTTCATTCAAAAGTTATTAATTTTCAAAGTTGAATTTTTTATGTGCAATATCACAGTGGCCTGAAATTGTACAGTGGCGCTGTTGCTACACTATCCTATGGACAGCTCTGGTCAGTTGACCATAAATCTCCATATGATGGTGTAGCAACAGCGCCACTGTACAATTTCAGGCCACTGTGATATTGCACCTAAAAAATTCAACTTTGAAAATTAAAATCTTTTGAATGAAACACCTTTCAGCAGTGGGAGTGCCCTTGTTTTACTCAGGGGGATAAACTCTACAACATATTTTTTTTTACATTTTAAGTATTACTATCCCTTTAAGGTAAGATTGTGTGTGTATACGCACGTGTGTGTGTGTGTGTGTGTGGGGGGGGGGCAGTAGTATAAGGAGGTGTTAATACTCTTTAAAGGGATAGTAATGTTTCATAATAAAAGCAGCTCTAATTAATCATCATAGTATTTGGACTTTGGAGAGTGTTATTTCAATTCTGTCTGAGTTGTAGTTCAAGAGTAATTCAATGACAAAGTATCCCCCTCCCACCCCTTTTACTGATGTAACACTGCTCAGCCAGATCAGAAGGGAGGTGCCCAGGTAGACTGCAGAGAGGGACAATCTTCAATTAAGATAAGGGAAAAACCTAAAAAGCTTGTCAAGGGGGGCAGGGTTTTCATTGTTCTCATAGGAAGAAGATTGTCCCCTTCTGTTATCTGTCTGGTCTATGGACTGCATTCCACATCTGAGAAGAGATGGCTTACACTAGGTAAAAGGGGCGGGAGGGGGAAACTTTGCTTGTGAATATCTCTCAAACCATAAAGGTTTGAGAGATAAGACTTATATCGTTCTTCATGTTTTTTAATGCCTACAAAATAAAATAAAGATAAAACGAATTATTACTATCCCTTTAATCCAGTGGCAGCTATGCTTCCCAATGCATTGAAGAATTCTTGAGCTTCCAAGTGGTTAATATGCAGATAGCCTCAGCCTGAGTCTAGGATTCCTGCAGAGATAATTAATTCAGCAAGCTGAGTGTCCTATATCAGGTCTAAAGCACATTGTAGAAGTGCTCATGGATGAATTTAGTCTTTGCAGTGCCGCCTTTTAAACCACTGTGATCTGAAAGTCCTGATTGCTATATTGAGACTTTCTAGATTGTTAATGGTGAAAGAGCAAATAAAAGTTTAATAAGAATAGGCAATGTAGAGGGTTCTGAAGGACTGCAGACTGGCTATAAAGAACACTGGCATTTTTATTTTCTTTTAACTGTGCACATTTAAAGAAACATTAATACCTAAAACTGTACACTAAAATAGGCTGTGCTCCAAGCTCGAATTTGTCTTCTAGCGTAACTCGCAAGTGTCCCTCTTTAGGAGATATTAGACATCTGTACCTACCAAGTGTCCCTCTTTAGGAGATATTAGGGGTCCGTACCTCCCAAGTGTCCCTCTTTAGGAGATATTAGGGGTCCGTACCTTCCAAATGTCCCACTTTAGAAGATATTAGGGGTCAATACCTCCCAATTGTCACTCTTAAGGAGACATTACGTGTCCATACCTCGCAAGTGTCCCTCTTTAGGAGATATTAGGGCTCCATACCTCGCAAGTGTCCCTCTTTAGGAGATATTAGGGGTACATACCTCGCAAGTGTCCCTCTTTAGGAGATATTACGGGTCCATACCTCCCAAGTGTCCCTCTTTAGGAGATATTAGGGATCCATACCTCCCAAGTGTCCCTCTTTAGGAGATATTAGGGATCCATACCTCCCAAGTGTCCCTCTTTAGGAGATATTAGGGTCCATACCTCCCAAGTGTCCCTCTTTAGGAGATATTAGGGGTCCATACCTCCCAAGTGTCCCTCTTTAGGAGATATTAGGGGTCCATACCTCCCAAGTGTCCCTCTTTAGGAGATATTAGGGTCCATACCTCCCAAGTGTCCCTCTTTAGGAGATATTAGGGGTCCATACCTCCCAAGTGTCCCTCTTTAGGAGATATTAGGGGTCCATACCTCGCAAGTGCCCCTCTTTAGGAGATATTAGGGGTCCATTCCTCCCAAGTGTCCCTCTTTAGGAGATATTAGGGGTCTGTACCTCGCAAGTGTCCCTCTTTAGGAGATATTAGGGTCCATTCTTCCCAAGTGCCCCTCTTTAGGAGATATTAGGGGTCCATACCTCCCAAGTGTCCCTCTTTAGGAGATATTAGGGGTCCATACCTCGCAAGTGTCCCTCTTTAGGAGATATTAGGGGTCTGTACCTCGCAAGTGTCCCTCTTTATGAGTTATTATGGGTACATACCTCCCAAGTGTCCCTCTTTATGAGTTATTATGGGTACATACCTCCCAAGTGTCCTTCTTTAGGAGATATTAGGGGTCCATACTTCCCAAGTGTCCCTCTTTAGGAGATATTAGGGTCCATTCTTCCCAAGTGCCCCTCTTTAGGAGATATTAGGGGTCCATACCTCCCAAGTGTCCCTCTTTAGGAGATATTAGGGGTCCATACCTCGCAAGTGTCCCTCTTTAGGAGATATTAGGGGTCTGTACCTCGCAAGTGTCCCTCATTAGGAGATATTAGGGGTCCATACCTCCCAAGTGTCCCTCTTTAGGAGATATTAGGGTCCATTCTTCCCAAGTGCCCCTCTTTAGGAGATATTAGGGGTCCATTCCTCCCAAGTGTCCCTCTTTAGGAGATATTAGGGGTCCATACCTCCCAAGTGTCCCTCTTTAGGAGATATTAGGGGTCTGTACCTCGCAAGTGTCCCTCTTTAGGAGATATTAGAGCTCCAAACCACTCAAGTGTCCCTTTTTAGGAGATTTTAGGGGTCCATACTTCTCAAATGACCCACTTTAGGAGATATTAGGAGTCTATACCTCCCAAATGTCCCTCTTTAATAGATATTAGGTGTACATACCTCACAAATGTTCCTCTTTAGGAGATATTACGGGTCCATACCTCCCAAGTGTCCTTCTTTAGGAGATATAAGGCGTCCATACCTCCCAAGTGTTCCTCTTTAAGAGGGACAGTCCTTCTTTGAGTCCCAAATCCATCTTCCCCACCCTGGTGTCCCTCTTTTCAGGAGATCAGACTGTGTGGTGTGTATATAAGTGCATTATAATTCTCCACAGCAATAAAACTCACATTAATGTTTATGTAAACATAAGTTTATGTGTTTATAAATTAGTCTGTGTAAATAAAATACTTTGGTCTTGTTCTAAATCATTTATTCAGATACACAAAGGGGTGTCAGTAGGTCATGATACAACCTAAAAACACAGTTAATAATGACCTCTCTAAGCCACGGCTCCAACAATACCACCTAAGACAAGTGTCCATCTTTGGCTATTTGAAATGTTGGGAGGTAAGTTAAAATTACCTAATTTTGTTTAAGCAGTTATACAGATTTAGTGGTATTGTTACAGTTTTAGAATATAAAATACTAATTTGTGAACCAAGGCACATGGGCAGAATACACTGGAACAATCAGAATTAGAATATTAAAGGGATAGTAATACTTAAAATGTAAAAAATATATGTTGTAGGGTTTATCCCCCTGAGTAAAACAAGAGTACTCCCACTGCTGAAAGGTGTTTCATTCAAAAGTTATTAATTTTCAAAGTTGAATTTTTTATGTGCAATATCACAGTGGCCTGAAATTGTACAGTGGCGCTGTTGCTACACTATCCTATGGACAGCTCTGGTCAGTTGACCATAAATCTCCATATGATGGTGTAGCAACAGCGCCACTGTACAATTTCAGGCCACTGTGATATTGCACCTAAAAAATTCAACTTTGAAAATTAAAATCTTTTGAATGAAACACCTTTCAGCAGTGGGAGTGCCCTTGTTTTACTCAGGGGGATAAACTCTACAACATATTTTTTTTTACATTTTAAGTATTACTATCCCTTTAAGGTAAGATTGTGTGTGTATACGCACGTGTGTGTGTGTGTGTGTGTGGGGGGGGGGCAGTAGTATAAGGAGGTGTTAATACTCTTTAAAGGGATAGTAATGTTTCATAATAAAAGCAGCTCTAATTAATCATCATAGTATTTGGACTTTGGAGAGTGTTATTTCAATTCTGTCTGAGTTGTAGTTCAAGAGTAATTCAATGACAAAGTATCCCCCTCCCACCCCTTTTACTGATGTAACACTGCTCAGCCAGATCAGAAGGGAGGTGCCCAGGTAGACTGCAGAGAGGGACAATCTTCAATTAAGATAAGGGAAAAACCTAAAAAGCTTGTCAAGGGGGGCAGGGTTTTCATTGTTCTCATAGGAAGAAGATTGTCCCCTTCTGTTATCTGTCTGGTCTATGGACTGCATTCCACATCTGAGAAGAGATGGCTTACACTAGGTAAAAGGGGCGGGAGGGGGAAACTTTGCTTGTGAATATCTCTCAAACCATAAAGGTTTGAGAGATAAGACTTATATCGTTCTTCATGTTTTTTAATGCCTACAAAATAAAATAAAGATAAAACGAATTATTACTATCCCTTTAATCCAGTGGCAGCTATGCTTCCCAATGCATTGAAGAATTCTTGAGCTTCCAAGTGGTTAATATGCAGATAGCCTCAGCCTGAGTCTAGGATTCCTGCAGAGATAATTAATTCAGCAAGCTGAGTGTCCTATATCAGGTCTAAAGCACATTGTAGAAGTGCTCATGGATGAATTTAGTCTTTGCAGTGCCGCCTTTTAAACCACTGTGATCTGAAAGTCCTGATTGCTATATTGAGACTTTCTAGATTGTTAATGGTGAAAGAGCAAATAAAAGTTTAATAAGAATAGGCAATGTAGAGGGTTCTGAAGGACTGCAGACTGGCTATAAAGAACACTGGCATTTTTATTTTCTTTTAACTGTGCACATTTAAAGAAACATTAATACCTAAAACTGTACACTAAAATAGGCTGTGCTCCAAGCTCGAATTTGTCTTCTAGCGTAACTCGCAAGTGTCCCTCTTTAGGAGATATTAGACATCTGTACCTACCAAGTGTCCCTCTTTAGGAGATATTAGGGGTCCGTACCTCCCAAGTGTCCCTCTTTAGGAGATATTAGGGGTCCGTACCTTCCAAATGTCCCACTTTAGAAGATATTAGGGGTCAATACCTCCCAATTGTCACTCTTAAGGAGACATTACGTGTCCATACCTCGCAAGTGTCCCTCTTTAGGAGATATTAGGGCTCCATACCTCGCAAGTGTCCCTCTTTAGGAGATATTAGGGGTACATACCTCGCAAGTGTCCCTCTTTAGGAGATATTACGGGTCCATACCTCCCAAGTGTCCCTCTTTAGGAGATATTAGGGATCCATACCTCCCAAGTGTCCCTCTTTAGGAGATATTAGGGATCCATACCTCCCAAGTGTCCCTCTTTAGGAGATATTAGGGTCCATACCTCCCAAGTGTCCCTCTTTAGGAGATATTAGGGGTCCATACCTCCCAAGTGTCCCTCTTTAGGAGATATTAGGGGTCCATACCTCCCAAGTGTCCCTCTTTAGGAGATATTAGGGTCCATACCTCCCAAGTGTCCCTCTTTAGGAGATATTAGGGGTCCATACCTCCCAAGTGTCCCTCTTTAGGAGATATTAGGGGTCCATACCTCGCAAGTGCCCCTCTTTAGGAGATATTAGGGGTCCATTCCTCCCAAGTGTCCCTCTTTAGGAGATATTAGGGGTCTGTACCTCGCAAGTGTCCCTCTTTAGGAGATATTAGGGTCCATTCTTCCCAAGTGCCCCTCTTTAGGAGATATTAGGGGTCCATACCTCCCAAGTGTCCCTCTTTAGGAGATATTAGGGGTCCATACCTCGCAAGTGTCCCTCTTTAGGAGATATTAGGGGTCTGTACCTCGCAAGTGTCCCTCTTTATGAGTTATTATGGGTACATACCTCCCAAGTGTCCCTCTTTATGAGTTATTATGGGTACATACCTCCCAAGTGTCCTTCTTTAGGAGATATTAGGGGTCCATACTTCCCAAGTGTCCCTCTTTAGGAGATATTAGGGTCCATTCTTCCCAAGTGCCCCTCTTTAGGAGATATTAGGGGTCCATACCTCCCAAGTGTCCCTCTTTAGGAGATATTAGGGGTCCATACCTCGCAAGTGTCCCTCTTTAGGAGATATTAGGGGTCTGTACCTCGCAAGTGTCCCTCATTAGGAGATATTAGGGGTCCATACCTCCCAAGTGTCCCTCTTTAGGAGATATTAGGGTCCATTCTTCCCAAGTGCCCCTCTTTAGGAGATATTAGGGGTCCATTCCTCCCAAGTGTCCCTCTTTAGGAGATATTAGGGGTCCATACCTCCCAAGTGTCCCTCTTTAGGAGATATTAGGGGTCTGTACCTCGCAAGTGTCCCTCTTTAGGAGATATTAGGGGTCCATACCTCGCAAGTGTCCCTCTTTAGGAGATATTAGGGGTCCGTACCTCGCAAGTGTCCCTCTTTAGGAGATATTAGGGGTCCATACCTCGCAAGTGTCCCTCTTTAGGAGATATTAGGAGTCCATACCTCCCAAGTGTCCCTCTTTAGGAGATATTAGGGGTCCATACCTCGCAAGTGTCCCTCTTTAGGAGATATTAAGGTCCATACATCCCAAGTGTCCCTCTTTAGGAGATATTAGGGGTCCATACACCCCAAGTGTCCCTCTTTAGGAGATATTAGGGGTCCATACCTCCCAAGTGTCCCTCTTTAGGAGATATTAGGGGTCCATACCTCGCAAGTATCCCTCTTTAGGAGATATTAGGGGTCCATACCTCCCAAGTGTCCCACTTTTGGAGATATTAGGGTCCGTACTTCCCAAGTGTCCCTCTTTAGGAGATATTAGGGGTCCGTACCTCCCAAGTGTCCCTCTTTAGGAGATATTAGGGGTCCATACCTCCCACGTGTCCCTCTTTAGGAGATATTAGGGTCCATACATCCCAAGTGTCCCTCTTTAGGAGTTGTTAGGGGTCCATACCTCCCAAGTGTCCCTGTTTAGGACTGACTTTCCCTCTTTGAGACCCAAATCCCTCTGTCCCTCTTTCCCACCCTGATGTCCCCGTGTTTAGGACATCAGACTGTGTTGTGTATGTGTATATGTGTATCACATTGATCCACAACAATTAAAACTCCCAGTAATGTTTGTTTAATCTTCAGTATCTGAGTTTATAAATTAGCCTGCGTAAATAAAATACTTTGTTCTTGCTCTAAATCATTTATTCAGTTACACCACGAGGTATCAGGTCATAAAATGACCAAAAATTATTGGTAATGCCCCGCCGACCAGCCACACCCCCAAAAACACCACCTAAAACAAAAGTATCTCTCTTTGGCCATTTGAAATGTTGGGAGGTATGTTCTTGGCCTCTGATACCCAAGACCTAAAATTGTGCTCTGTGGAGTTATCCATTTGTGATCTGTGCAGGACTCCAGTATCGTAGCAATCCTAATATTTATCCTATAATTGATAGCATAGGATTAATAAAGTATGAAGGAAGAGCTTCCTTACAAAGATGGAAAAAGGTACGTTTTGAAGACGGAGGAGATTGTGCGCTGGTATGCATTAAAGTGATCATACGCTCCAGTTAATACCCTGAAGTACAACCGGTGGATTTGCTAATTCCCTCCACTGGCTTTTTATATTTAGTGAATTTTGACATAACGGTAAATAGCAGTAACATATTCCACTGTACATTCCCATACTGCTTTGTTGTATGGTATTTTACCAAAAATATAAAGGATTTGATGCTACTGTGATGCAAGAGACAAGCGTGAACTCGTTATGCTAACCTTGAGATGGAGCAGCACTCCAGAGGAATCTCCGCTGCACTCATACTCTCTATAAAAAACTTCAAATGATGGCTCACTGCAGCCTGTCTTTGTTAGATTGTATAAGTTCTGTGAATTCCAGTAAGAACTGTGGAAGACAGGCATATGATCATGGTATATACTCATAGTTACATGGTAGTTTAGGATGAAAAAAGACTTGTTACCAACAAGTTCAATCCTTTTCCTATTCTTGTTTATCTCTGTTTATCCAAAATCATTCAGGAATTTCAAATTCTGCTTTCATTTATGGGAAAAAATTCCTTCTTGGTTCCAAATGGCAATCATATTGGTCTTCGGATCAACAAGCCCTAACTAAATATGAATTCCAATACTAACGTGCATAGCCCTCTATGTTCTTCTCTTTTTAAAAAAAGTATCCGGGCCCTTTTTAAAGGCATCTAATGTATTCAATAGCACCATCTCCTCAGGCAGTGAATTCCATACCTTTATTGTCCTTACCGTAAAGAATCCCTTCCGCTGTTGTAGATGAAATCTCCTTTCCTCAAGTCTAAGCAGTTGACCCCTTGTTGTTTGTACTATTCTGTTAAAGGGATAGTAATACTTTGTTTTATCTTTATTTTATTTTGTAGGCATTAAATAAACATGATGAACGATATAAGTCTTATCTCTCAAACCTTTATGGTTTGAGAGATATTCACAAGCAAAGTTTCCCCTCCCGCCCCTTTCATCTAGTGTAAACCATTTCTTCTCAGATGAGCCAGCCAATGAAGGCCATATAGCAAATACATTTCATTGGCTGGCTGGACTGGTGCATGAGAGACAGCTGGGATGGAGCAGGTATGCCGGTGCTGCAAGTGAGATCCGCGGGCTGTGGCTTCCTCCGGCGCTGACCATCTTTCTGAGGCTGACACAGAGTAAGAGTTCACAGTAGGAACTCTTACTATGTCAGCCTCAGAAAGATGGTCAGCGCCGGCAGGATCCTCAGCCACGGGTCTAGGGTGACCACATGTCCCGGAATGGCAGAACGGAAATGTGGTCACCTTAGAGTGGTCATATCCCCCATGATATCCAGGACTGATTGAAGATGTTAGGTTTTGAACAAAGACAAAGGGTAAAATTCCTAGTGGCCTTGAAGATTATCTGGTCATAGTAAGGTCAGTGGGGATATTATTATGAGGTACTACTTCTTTTAGCGCTCAAAAAAAATAAAAAAACAACAACAACAACATTTTCTCAGGATCTGAACATTAGCTAAACATGTTATTTATAATCTCTGATGGAGTGTGTGAGTTTATATCATGGTAATTGTCCTCCAGATGGTATATTCTGTTTACATTACAGTTACATGGAAAATAATGCAGTGCTGTTTTCGTGTGGAGGAAGTATACTGCTATCTTATCTACTTCTGATATTTATAGAATCCAATTCAGTTAAATGGCTGCTGACGTGCATCTTCCACTATTAACAAAATAGTGCAGTCTGACACTTCCGCCCTCAAATGTTACTGCCAGGGAATTCATTAGTAGGTCAGATACTAAGGTTCTATTAGTAGACAAAGGGGCACATGTATCGACTGTTAGAATTCTCTACATTGGATTGATCATGTGGGAGTTTCAGCAATGAGTGGTTTAATAGTAAGGGCATTTTAGTTACTATGTAGTTAGCGTTACAATAAATATTATTGCTTACATACCTGGGAAATCTCTGGATCTGCCTTGGAGACTCTGGTTTTTATAGTTAATTACCAGGTCTCCATGGACAGAAGCTGATTCTCCAGCAGTGGGTAGTTTCCTGTGAAACTCTACCTACTTCTCATCTTTCTCACCCTGTTCCTCCTACTTCCTGCCCACTTCTTCTCCTTCCCACCCTGTTCCTCCCACTTCCTGCCTACTTCTCCTCCTTCCCATCCTGTTCCTCCCACTTCCTGCCCACTTCTCCTCCTTCCCACCCTGTTCCTCCCACTTCCTGCCCACTTCTCCTCCTTCCCAGCCTGTTCTACCTACTTCCTGCCCACTTCTCCTCCTTCCCAGCCTGTTCTACCTACTTCCTGCCCACTACACCTTCTTCTCACCTTGTTCTAAATATTTTCCACCCATTTCTTCCCTTTCCCATTCTGTTCCTTCCACTTCCCGACCACATATTCTCCTTCCCACTCTGTTTCTCCCACTTTCTGCCCACTTCTCCTCTTTCCCACCCTTTTCTGCCCACTTCCCACCCACTTCTCCTCCTTTCCACCCTGTTTCTCCCACTTCCCACCCACTTCTCCTCCTTCCCATCCAGTTCCACTTCCCACCCACTTCTCCTCCTTCTCACTCTGTTCCACCCAAT
>CM074727.1:25782246-26004746 GCA_037306005.1 Rhinophrynus dorsalis | reverse complement strand
TTAATGTTTTCAATTGAGTTGGACAAGGACCAAGCCTATCTACCAGTACACTATAGAACCGTACTTGGAGAAACACCTGCTTGGTGTCACATAACCCACATCATATAATTATCTACAAGAACAAAATTCATTTTTTTTGAATGAATTGTTGCTTAATTGGAAACACCTGTACTTGTTGTACTCGCCATGAATTACAGTCATTTTGGAGGAATTAACTCCGTTGTCACTGGATGTGGTTTTCCGTTTCTTCCCGCTGCGCTGTAAGCACGATATTTTAGTAGTCGTGTTTTAAAGACGTTCCATTCATTTTCATTACCGTATTGTGGATACATAAGTGACCGGGGGCAGATTTTAAACTCTATAACAAAAAGCAGAAGATTTAACCCTTCGTGTGCTGGAGAGATATCCAACACAGCTGAATATCCCTCTAGCACTCAGTGGCGTAACTATAGGGGTCGCACCTGCGACCGGGCCCGTCACTACAGGGGCCCGGCCTCCCCCTGCGACTCCTCCACCTGGCTCCCGCAATCTCCCTCTGGCGCTCTAGTAATGCAGGGCGCTGGGAGATGACATCATCTCCCAGCGCTCTGCATTCCTTAAAGGACCGCGCGGGAGCTCCAGGTACGAGGCAGGAGATGGGGACATTGTGGAGATTGAGGGGCATTGTAGAGGGGGTCAGTGTGGTCGAGGGGGGCCAATGTGGTGGTGGGGGGGCCCGTGGCACTTCTTGCACCAGGTCCCGGAGGCTTCTAGTTATGCCTCTGTTAGCACTCAAAGGGTTAAACCCTTGAAAGCCACTAAGGTCTCCAAAGCATTGCAGAGAAGTGCATTGGAAACTGCCCTACAATTCAAGAGGTTGGTAATATGAGGGTTTTTTTTTTTTTGTAGGAAATAGAAATTGATGATCGTGAATCGATTGGTGCTAATGGGATCTATCACCTGAAATTTTTTTACCATACGTTTTGTCACTAAAGTAGTAATAAAAAAACAGGTTTTTTTTCTAAAAGTAAGTACTTTTACAGATATTGTCTCTCTCTGTTGTGCACTTCCACATAATGTTCACAGCAGCGCTCTTCCTCCCCTCCCACCTCTCTCCCAGCTGCCCCAGGGAGCACGTTCATGCTTCCCTTCGTTATGGTGTGAATGGCTTCTACCGTTATAGCAGGCTCCGGTTAGCATTATACTGAGGTTGCAACCTCAGTATAATGTTCACAGCAGCGCTCTTCCTCTCCTCCCACCTCTCTCCCAGCTGCCCCAGGGAGCACGTTCATGCTTCCCTTCGTTATGGTGTGAATGGCTTCTATCATTATATAAAGCTCTGGTTAGCATTATACTGAGGTTGCAGCCTCAGTATAATGTTCACAGCAGCGCTCTTCCTCTCCTCCCACCTCCCTCCCAGCTGCCTCAGGGAGCACTTTCATGCTTCCCTTCGTTTTGATGTGAATGGCTTCTACCGTTATAGCAGGCTCCGGTTAGCATTATACTGAGGTTGCAACCTCAGTATAATGTTCACAGCAGCGCTCTTCCTCTCCTCCCACCTCTCTCCCAGCTGCTTCAGGGAGCACGTTCATGCTTCCCTTCGTTATGGTGTGAATGGCTTCTATCATTATATAAAGCTCCGGTTAGCATTATACTGAGGTTGCAGCCTCAGTATAATGTTCACAGCAGCGCTCTTCCTCTCCTCCCACCTCCCTCCCAGCTGCCCCAGGGAGCACTTTCATGCTCCCCTTCGTTTTGATGTGAATGGCTTCTATTGTTTTGTCAAGCTCCGTTTACCATTATACTGAGGTTGCAACCTCAGTATAATGCTAACCGGAGCTTGACGTAACGATAGAAGCCATTCACAGCACACTGAAGGGAAGCGTGAACGTGCTCCCTGGGACAGTTGGGAGGGAGGTGGGAGGAGAAAAAGGCAGTGAGCAAGAGCTTTACCGGTGATTCAGCGTGCTGCATTATGCTGACCGGCAAAGCTTGAAGATACGATAGCTTTAAAAGTGATTACTTAAAAAAAAAAAAAAAAAAAACAGCTTTCCTTCTACTACTTTATTAACAAAACATATGGTAAAACATTTTGTAGAGGTGATACATCCCCTTTAAATCTTTTTTTTGCTGTGGTGGAACAATTTAATCTAAGTATCTGTGGAACCCCAGCATTCAACTCTTTTAACTGTTTGGATGTTAGGCTTCATTGACTGAGGCTGCAGTTGGGGGCATGCACTAGAGCATACTCCCAAGTGTCTCTCTTTAGGAGAAATTAGGGGTCCGTACCTCCCATGTGTCCCTCTTTAGGAGATATTAGGACTTCATACCTCCCAAGTGTCCCTCTTTAGAGGATATTAGGGTTCCATACCTCCCATGTGTCCCTCTTTAGGAGATATTAGGACTTCATACCTCCCAAGTGTCCCTCTTTAAAGGATATTAGGGTTCCATACCTCCCATGTGTCCCTCTTTATGCCACATTTCTTCACCTGCCACTTACAACTCATTGCCAGACAAATCCTAACATTCCACATTGCTCTTCTGTCCATCCTGTCAAACAGACACTAACATTCTGCATCATGCTCTCTCCCACCTGCCTCTCCCTGTCATCCAGTACTATCTCATTTCATAAACTACAAGCTGACAATCTTTGAAATCATATAAAGGTGGATGCCCCTACTGAGTTGAGATTGTGGACAGGCGACAATTCAATTTAAAGTAAGAACAATTGTGTATGTCGGGGGCCTTATTTTCTACCATGAGCCTTATCTAGCCCAACCCGTGCCCTGGATTCAGTGCTGAAAATGTTAGCGTTTGGGAACATTTGTTAGAAAATAGAAGATGAATGTTGATGCTATAATTTACTGAATTAGTGAGAGAACAATGCATGCATCGCAGGCACAAAATGTTCAGCTCTGAATGACAGTGTTCCTGCTAATGTATGAATGCTGTGTACAGGGAAACATTGCAAGAGATGAAAAAAATGAGTCAAAATTCTGTGAAAACAGAATGTTTTGTCTTTCTCATACCAGATACCAAGGCCAGATTTAAAATCATGCGGAGTCTGACATTACCTAAAGCAGACAAACAGAGCCTTTGGCAATCCTGCTATCAGAAACTGCATCTCCCATCACCCCCAGCCAACCAATGGTAGCTGTAGTCTCTGACATCTGTATTGCAGTGGCCCGGCCTATGGAGCCTAATTGTGATGGATGGGCCTCAGCTGTGCTGGCTACTGTATCAAGTTGCGGGAGTGGCTAGCAAAATCCTAATGCCCCTGTTACATACCAAGAAGCTTAGTCACTATATATCTATATATATATATATCTTAGGGTGACCACGGGTCCCGGAATGTCCAGGACTGTCCCTTATTTCAGGCCTATGTCCCGCGTCCTGGGTCATCTCCCACCGGGACAATGAAGTGTCCCGGAATGAAGGCAAGCCGCCCTGGATGTCAGCCTGCAAGCGGTGTGTCACATCATGGACGCCGCGAGGGAGCGCTTGGTAGCATAAATCAGCGCTCCCTCGTGGCGTCCATGATGTGAAACACCGTTTGCAGGCTGACATCCAGGGCGGCAATGCAGCTGAGCCTGATCTACTGGAGGAAAGCGCTCTAGTAATACAGAGCGCTGGGAGATGACATCATCTCCCAGCGCTCTGCATTACTGAGCACAGCGCACGGGAGCTTCAGCTCTGTGCCGGAGGAGGCACAGAGCACTTTCCACACCGCTAGACTACCAGGGACTCAAGGTAGGGCATCAAGGGGCAATGTGGCGATGAAGAGGCTTTATGGTAGGGTGACCACATGTCCCGGAATGGCAGAACGGAAATGTGGTCACCCTAATATATCTATATCTATATATATATATATATTTTTTTTTTTTTTAATTATTTTTTTTGTATGTAATGTCCAGTTGATAAACTAATATTCCTCTAGACTGACAGCTCTCATGAGCAGTTGGCGCTATATAAATAAAGAATAAAATTAATAATAATCATAGCCTGTGTTTGTAGCAAATAAGGCAATTTATTTAAGGTATCTTTGGTGTTTTTATGTTATAGGATAAAGATATTTTCTTGTGTCAAGCAACAGTGGGAGGGGTCAAGCCAGGAGTCAGAGTACGGCCATGGGTACCCAGGATGCATTGCCTAGGTACATTTACTATACAAATTTGTTCTGATGAACATTGGCCAACTAGCTGCCTAGCACAGGGTCTCAATTAGATACAAACAGCCTGCTCCCATTCCCTATTATAAAGGTTTCTGTAGAATATTCTTGGCCAAAAGGTGTTTAATCCTGCCCACCCCAACAGTACGGGTTTTTAGGATATCCTCAGTTGAACATAGGGGGGTTCTATCACAAAGCACTGGGGTATCTGTTAGAAAGACTGAGTTACAGACTGTCATCATGAGAGGAGATGCTGAAAACTTGCTTAGTTTGGAGGTGTCCTTGTTTACTGGTTTTGGGTACTTCTGTACAAAATGTCTGATCTGGCCATTGGGTATATCTAACATTAAAATAAATTGCGCATCAAAGAAACATTACTTTGGGCTGTAGATAGAGAATGATACGTATTATCACAAAGAACAATACCAATACAATGTATCACTCTACCAGTGCAGAGAGAGAAAGAGAGAGAGAGAGAGAGAGAGAGAATTGATACATTTTCTGTGCAGCACCACAGATGTAGTTGATCCCAACCCTTTTTTACCTTGTGACTTCTTTAACCCATTAAAGGGATATTAAGACCTGAAAAAATATGCAGCTCCGATTAATCCTCCTATAAAACGGGCCATGTAACGCTGTGTTTCAATATTTTCCGTTTAGTAGTACAGCAGTAATTAAATGCTAAAGGATCTCAGCGAGGGACAATCTTCATAAAACATAAGGAAAATCCTGCCCTCATTTGTCAAGCAGGATTTTCCTGTGTATGAAGATTGCCCCTCGCTGCCTGCTGTCAGGTCCCAGGACTGGATTCCACATCTGAGGGGAGGTGGCGTACAGGAGGTACAGGGGCGAGAGAGGGGATATTTTATAATTCAATTACTGTTGAACTACAAAACGGAAAATATTGAAATACATCGTTTCATGTCCCACGATATAGGAGGATCAATCGGAGCTATTACTATCCCTTTAAGGACCTTAACGTCTGGACAGGCTTGACGGTCCTGGTACGTCGCCAGTTGTTAAGGGATTAACCGTCTGAGTGCCAGAGAAATATCCAGTCCTCTTGATACCTCTCTGGCGAACGAAATGGTTAAGTCATTAGACGTACATGAATAATCCAAATTTCAGTGACACGTGCATCCATCAAAAAAAAACAATATAACTTAACCCCTTAAGGACTGGCACTTAAGGGCCATGGACAATTTTTTTTTTAAAAAAAATGCGATTCCGGTTCAGGGCTGCCCGAACGCCATGCCGCTCTGTGGTGAGCCCTGAAATCCATGACAGTCCTGGCACGCCATTGGTCCTTATCACATGTTGGACCCATGACGTGCCAGGACCTTGATGGGTCCTTAAGGGGTTAATGAACAGATTTGGGAAGGTGTGTACTTTTCTCAATATAAGTACATAAGAAAATGAAAATATCCATTATATAGTACTGGCACCAGTTTTTTCCCCAGAGAAAAAGAAACATATTTACGTGCATTTTATATGTAAATCACGTAATAGGTGCAATTTATTTGTCTTCCTTAAGTCTCTTTTGTTCCCAAGACATCCGCAAACAAATAAATGACAGCATTGTGCATGAAGCATTGTGTACAGGGGTAATTCACCTCTCCACGCGGCGCTGCGAGTTGCCTAGCAACCAGACAAAAACACAGGAAGTGAAGAGGATACAGTTTATCAATGTCAATTGCGGAACAAACAGAACATTATGTTAGGGGAGGGCAACCTGTGGCTGTCCTGTTGTTTTAAAAATATATCAAAATAAACGAATAATGGGAAAAAAAAGGTTCTGCACACCAAGATTAAATGATTAACTGTATTAAAAAAAACAACAAAACAAAAAATTGCTACAACCGCAAGTAGCCAATAGAGACGCTTTGATATATATAAAGGAAAAAATGGGGAAAAAAATGTCAAACCAACTACACTATAGGGGACAAATCAATGTCTTCAGATTTCCATTGTTCTGCTAGAGAGGTCTCAAAGGCATTGCAGAGGTTAAATGGCCCATTTACCTAGGAAGTTTTGCTTCTTTTTTGATTCCGTGCAAGTATGGTATCAGTGATGCGAGGGAGTGATAAGGGGAGGAGCAACATGGATCCTTCCTCTTAGCTTATCCTAGAGTGGGACTCACAGTTGATGCCTTGACAATCTGTAGAAGCCACTGTGCATCCAAGAACCCACATTCAATAAACATTTATTTTCTCCTACTTTTTTCCTTTTTATCTTACAAATTTTTTATTCTCTAATTTAAAAAAAACAACAATTATATCAATTGTATTGATTGAAAAAGGTATTGTTGATAAATTATTAAAATACAATTGCTAATCAGAAGCTCTGTGTAGTTAAAAAGTAAGCAGGCATGTTTTCTAGTATAAACTTTTATGTATATTTTTGATTTATTAATTCTTTACAGATTTACACCTTATTTCTCTGAAAATGCAGAATACACAAAGAAAAATGTATTCCATGTTATACGGCAGATATTTCAATGCATGGATGATAACTTTGAAATTTACTGTTGCCTTTGATGCTATAAATAAATAATTGCAGTTTAATACACAGTATCAAAGGATTTTGCAAAATCCAAATATACAACATCAGCAGCAAGTTACCACAATCTATTATTTATAAAACCATGATGATTATTACTAATAATGTTTTTGTTCATCACAAAGTCCTGAATACTGTCAGTTAGTAGCCTTTCCAATATCTTACCCACTACAGAAGTCAGACTCGCAGGACTGTAAATTCCAGGTTTTGATCTTGCCCCCTTCTTGAATAATAGTACTACATCTTAATAATATAATATCAACGTATTTTACCAGGAAGGATACATTGAGATTGTCTCTCATTTTCCAGTATGTTCTGGGGGTATAGATATTATTACCCAATTTAATGGTACTCATCTTCTTCTTCATATGCCTGCTGAGAATGAATTAATAAATATTAAGTATATGGCATTGGAGACCACTCTGGCCTTCAAGGGGATAAAAGTGTAACTTAAATAAATAATAAAATGTATTTGTTCCCATGGTGCAGTTCATTTTTCAACAGCATTGCTCTAATTTTGACTGTGTACATATGTCCCATAGTGCATAATTATTCTAACACGTTATTGCCTTTTTAAAACATAACTTAACCATGTGTTTTTTTTTTTGCATTTAAAAAAAATAATTTATGAGATTTCACTTTGTGTATATGTCATGTTAGGCAAATTAAATTATAATAGCAAGCATACCGGCTAGATACTAACATTTCACACTACTATCCCTTCCACCTGCCAGTTCCGGCTAGTCAGATATTAATATTCCACACTATTGTCCCTCACACATGGCTCTCCCAGACAGCCAGAAACTAACATTCCATACTGCGCTCCTTCCCACCTGCCACTCCCAGACAGCCAGAAACTAACATTCCATATTGCGCTCCTTCCCACCTGCCACTCCCAGACAGCCAGATACTAACATTCCATATTGCGCTCCTTCCCACCTGCCACTCCCAGACAGCCAGAAACTAACATTCCATATTGCGCTCCTTTCCACCTGCCACTCCCAGACAGCCAGAAACTAACATTCCATATTGCACTCCTTCCCACCTGCCACTCCCAGACAGCCAGATACTAACATTCCATATTGCGCTCCTTCCCACCTGCCACTCCCAGACAGCCAGATACTAACATTCCATATTGCGCTCCTTCCCACCTGCCACTCCCAGACAGCCAGATACTAACATTCCATATTGCGCTCTTTCCCACCTGCCACTCCCAGACAGCCAGAAACTAACATTCCATATTGCGCTCCTTCCCACCTGCCACTCCCAGACAGCCAGAAACTAACATTCCATATTGCGCTTCTTCCCACCTGCCACTCCCAGACAGTTAGAAACTAACATTCCATATTGTGCTCCTTTCCACCTGCCACTCCCTGACAGCCAGAAACTAACATTCCATATTGTGCTCCTTTCCACCTGCCACTCCCTGACAGCCAGAAACTAACATTCCATATTGTGCTCCTTTCCACCTGTCAATCCCTGACAGCCAGATACTAACATTCCATATTGTGCTCCTTTCCACCTGCCACTCCCTGACAGCCAGAAACTAACATTCCATATTGTGCTCCTTTCCACCTGCCACTCCCAGACAGCCAGAAACTAACATTCCATATTGTGCTCATTTCCACCTGCCACTCCCAGACAGCCAGAAACTAACATTCCATATTGTGCTCCTTTCCACCTGCCACTCCCTGACAGCCAGAAACTAACATTCCATATTGTGCTCCTTTCCACCTGCCACTCCCTGACAGCCAGAAACTAACATTCCATATTGTGCTCCTTCCCACCTGCCACTCCCTGACAGCCAGAAACTAACATTCCATATTGTGCTCCTTCCCACCTGTCACTCCCAGACAGCCAGAAACTAACATTCCATATTGTGCTCCTTTCCACCTGCCACTCCCTGACAGCCAGAAACTAACATTCCATATTGTGCTCCTTTCCACCTGCCACTCCCAGACAGCCAGAAACTAACATTCCATATTGCGCTCCTTCCCACCTGTCAATCCCTGACAGCCAGATACTAACATTCAACATTGTTCTCCCACCTGCCACTCTCTGCCCGCCAGATACAGAAAGCTCTTTCAAAATCACCTTTGTTATTATAAACTGCTCTTCTTTAAATACCATCCTTGGATTTAAAACCTTATAAAAATGTAGGGTCCATTTGGAACAATTTTCAAAACCACCAATATTTCTGTTGGTGATTATATTTAAAATAACAGTTTATGAACTATTTGTCTTAATTTATTTGTGAGTTTATGCAAAATAGACAGCACTGGCCATCACAGCCACATTGCCTAAGCAGTTTGAATGTTAGTATTTGGCACATGGCTGTGCCAGTCTAATTTGCATAAACTAGTAAGAAAATAAATCTAAATAGACTATTGCTTTAAGTAAAATGGACATCATAAATATTGGTTATTTTGAAAGCACCTTTAATTGAAGCTAAGCTGTTATACGGTGCTAGTCCAACTTTAAAATTAAGAAGTGGTTTGCAGTCTGAATACAGTCACCATCATAATCCCAGTACTGTGACCTATCGAATCACTGAACAGATAAGATGATAAATGACATGTCACTTCCATTAATATTTTATTAACATTCCAACAGAGTTGAATGTACTTGCACTGCAGGGATTAATTAGGCGCACTGATAAGGAGGCTCACTGGCTGCTCTCTGTAATTGCTTAATGTGGATTTGAAGCAAAAATAAAAATAACCATTGTAATTAAAAATCAGGTACATTGCCATGATTTTGTCAAAGGGACACTAGCACCTAAAAACGGATCTGGGGTCATATACGCTTAAAGGGATAGCAATGGTTAATTTTAAGTTGATTTAATATTGTAGACATTAAAAAAAAGATTAACATCAATATGTCTTATCTCTCAGACCTTTATGGTTTGAGAGATACAACTTGTTAAAGTTACCTTTTCCTGGCTGTTTTACTCAAGTCTGCCATCTAGCTGACAGCTGCAGATTCCAGTCATTTGACCAGACAGAGGCTCTTCAGCAGAGCTGAAATCATGCTATTTAGAAATAAATACTTCATTGGAACGGTCTACAAAGTCTGCTTGCAAGACAGGCACACTTTGTAGACCGTTCCTATTAAGTATTTATCTTTAGATATCGTTATATCGGCGGTGCTGAAAAGCCACATCTGGTCAAGCGACCAGAATCTGCTTCTGACAGCTTTACAGCTTGTCAAGCAGAAAGGGGAGGGACCAGAGAACTTTATTTTCCTATATCTCTCAAACCATAACGGTTTGAGAGATACGAATAAGTGCAAGTACTCTCTTTTAATTGTATATAGCATATAGTTAATACTTTTTTTCTGACATTACTATCCCTTTAAATACACTGTACTTCATTCTAGTCAATGGAAACAATTTATTTTGAATTTCCGTGGCCTAAAATCTAGTTGTACATATGCTTTAAAGGGATAGTAATGTTTCAAAATAAAAGCAGCTCCGATTATTCTTTATAGTTTTTGCGCCATGTAGAGCGTTATTATCATTCTTTACGATCTGTAGTTCCAGAGTAATTGAATCATAAAGTGTCCCCCTCTCGCCCCTTTTACCTATGTAAAGTTGCACAGCAAGATCATCTGGACGGATCGCGACAAGGGACAATCTTCTGTTAGCATAAGGAAAAAACAGCCAGAAGATTGTCCCTCACTACGAGCTGTTCGGTCAAGTGACCAGATTCCACATCTGAGGGGAGGCGGCTTACAACAGATAAAAGGGGCAGGAGGGGGACACACTATTGCTGCCTATTAGGCTTTTCCTAACTGGCAATTTTGCCATATGGGACTTTAGCAGAACACTGCAAACAGTGAAGTTTAATAGAGAGCAGTGAAGTTAGTAGAGCGCAGTGAAGTTGAGCAAAGCGTATTGCAGTTGAGAAGAGAGCAGTGAAGTTTTTCAGAGAGCAGACACTGAGCTGATCTCAGTGCAGTTGAGCTGATTTCAGTGCAGTTGAGATAATCACAGTGCAGTTGAGCTGATCTCAGTGTAATTGAGATAATCACAGTGTGGTTGAGCTGATCTCAGTATAGTTGAGATAATCACAGTGCGGTTGAGCTGATCTCAGTGTAATTGAGATAATCACAGTGCAGTTGAGCTGATCTCAGTGTAATTGAGATAATCACAGTGCGGTTGAGCTGATCTCAGTGTAATTGAGATAATCACAGTGCAGTTGAGCTGATCTCAGTGTAGTTGAGATAATCACTGTGCAGTTGAGCTGATCTCAGTGCAGTTGAGATAATCACAGTGCAGTTGAGCTGATCTCAGTGCAGTTGAGATAATCACAGTGCAGTTGAGCTGATCTCAGTGCAGTTGAGATAATCACAGTGCAGTTGAGCTGATCTCAGTGTAGATGAGATAATCACAGTGTGGTTGAGCTGATCTCAGTGTAATTGAGATAATCACAGTGCGGTTGAGCTGATCTCCGTATAGTTGAGATAATCACAGTGCAGTTGAGCTGATCTCAGTGTAGTTGAGATAATCACAATGCAGTTGAGCTGATCTCAGTGTAGTTGAGATAATCACAATGCAGTTGAGCTGATCTCAGTGTAGTTGAGATAATCACAGTGTGGTTAAGCTGATCTCAGTGTAGTTGAGATAATCACAGTGCGGTTGAGCTGATCTCAGTGTAATTGAGATAATCACAGTGCGGTTGAGCTGATCTCAGTATAGTTGAGATAATCACAGTGAAGTTGCGCTGATCTCAGTGTAATTGAGATAATTACAGTGCGGTTGAGCTGATCTCAGTGTAATTGAGATAATCACAGTGCGGTTGAGCTGATCTCAGTATAGTTGAGATAATCACAGTGCAGTTGAGATGATCTCAGTGTAGTTGAGATAATCACTGTGCAGTTGAGCTGATCTCAGTGTAGATGAGATAATCAGAGTGCGGTTGAGTTGCTCTCAGTGTAGTTGAGATAATCACAGTGCAAATGAGCTGATCACATTGCAGTTAAGCTGACTGCAGTGCAGTTGAGGAGGGAACAGTGAAGCAGAGCAGAATGCAGTGGAGTTGAGGAGAGAACAGTGAAGTTGAACAAAGTGCAGTACAATTGAGAAGAGTTCAGATAGTTGAGCAGAGTGCTGAGAAGTTGAGCAGAACACAGTGAAGTTGAGCAAAAAGCAGTGAAGTTGAACAGAGCGCAGTGCAGTTGAAAATAGGGCAGTAGAGTTTAGCAGAGAGCAGTGCAGTTGAGAAGAACGCAGTGAAGTTGAGCAGAGCACAGTGCAGTTCAGCAGAGGAGTTGAGAAGAGTGCAGAGAAGTTGAGAAGAGTGCAGAGAAGTTGGGAAGACTGCAGAGAAATTGAGAAGAGTGCAGAGAAGTTGAGAAGAGTGCAGAGAAGTTGGGAAGAGTACAGAGAACTTGGGAAGAGTTCAGAGAAGTTGGGAAGACTGCAGTGAAGTTGAGAATAGTACAGTGCAGATGAGAATAGCACAGTAAAGATGAAGAGAGACCAGTGAAGTTGAGAAGAGCACAATGAAATTGAGCAGAGACGTTTAAGATAAGCAGAGTGCTGTGAAACTGAGCAGAACACAGAGAAGTTGAACAGAACACATTGAAGTTGACCAAAGATGACCTGCATGGGGCCCTGTGGTTGACAATGAAGAATATTCACACTACAGATATTGATATTGAAATGCACATTGCAGCTTCCATTGAATAGGTGACGCACATAGGCATCATCCATTGATATACAGCTAATGCTGACTTAGGCCGTCTATATGACACAGCTCTGCCATACCTTATACCTGCAATGGGATTGCTGGGGGAATACAGGTATATCAAAGGGTCAAAACAGGTGGTTGAATGGAGCTATATCTCATCTCAATTCAAACTACAAGTGTGAACCTAACTAACCTAAATAAGAGAGGAGACTGTTAGAATAAAAATTATACCATTATTGGCTAACTAAGTGACTTTGGACAAAGCCGGATCATGGGCAAGGCACTGTAGGCCATGCCTAGGGCCCAGTCAAGGTGGGGGGCCCTCAAAGCTGAACTGGTCCCTCATTGAAAAGCTTGGACTGTGGGAAGATCAGACTGATGTCCCCACTGGCAAGCAGACGTCTGTGCCTTCTTCAGCACAGACCTTTAAATGGATCTCCCTCGATGTCCCCATCACTTTACTAATGCACAGTGCCGGGATATGACATCATCTCTTGGAGCTCTGCATTACTGGTGAGAGGACTGAGCGGCGCGCAGGAGCTGCTAACAGAGGTCTGTGCTGCAGAAGGCACAGACCTCTTCTTTTACACTGCATGCCTCTGGACCACCAGGGATGAGTCCCCCTCCTGTGCCAGCAAAGGTAGGCAAATAGGAGGGGGTGCAGGAAAGGGGTATTGGGAGGAAAAATGGGGGAAATAGAACATTTTTCACAGTTAACATCATTTTTATATTTTCTGGGTAAACAAGTGTTGTGGTGTTCTAGTTAATGACTCTTGGTGATAAGACTGCGTGACAAGTCTCAACAACACAAGCAAGTTCTGTGTGAAAATTAATCTGAAATCCACAATTAATCAAACAGAAAAATATAAATAGCTAAAAGCAAAACCTGTTCGTGTTTTTTATTCATTTTACAACCACTTATCATGAAATGTTAACACTTACGACTATTAGTGCAATAGTTTTGTTTACGAGGGAAAGTACTTGTGATGCATACATGTCTGTGTGTACTTCTGATAGGGTTAGTAATGCCCAAAATAAAGTGTATTCTGCATGGTAGATTTTACAGAAATAAAGTATTTGCAGAAAGTCCTGTCTTTCAAACCTTTTTGTCTGCAGCAGACATGAAATCTCGTTATTAGAAAAGATGAAGAGAGACCAGTGAAGTTGAGAAGAGCACAATGAAATTGAGCAGAGACGTTTAAGATAAGCAGAGTGCTGTGAAACTGAGCAGAACACAGAGAAGTTGAACAGAACACATTGAAGTTGACCAAAGATGACCTGCATGGGGCCCTGTGGTTGACAATGAAGAATATTCACACTACAGATATTGATATTGAAATGCACATTGCAGCTTCCATTGAATAGGTGACGCACATAGGCATCATCCATTGATATACAGCTAATGCTGACTTAGGCCGTCTATATGACACAGCTCTGCCATACCTTATACCTGCAATGGGATTGCTGGGGGAATACAGGTATATCAAAGGGTCAAAACAGGTGGTTGAATGGAGCTATATCTCATCTCAATTCAAACTACAAGTGTGAACCTAACTAACCTAAATAAGAGAGGAGACTGTTAGAATAAAAATTATACCATTATTGGCTAACTAAGTGACTTTGGACAAAGCCGGATCATGGGCAAGGCACTGTAGGCCATGCCTAGGGCCCAGTCAAGGTGGGGGGCCCTCAAAGCTGAACTGGTCCCTCATTGAAAAGCTTGGACTGTGGGAAGATCAGACTGATGTCCCCACTGGCAAGCAGACGTCTGTGCCTTCTTCAGCACAGACCTTTAAATGGATCTCCCTCGATGTCCCCATCACTTTACTAATGCACAGTGCCGGGATATGACATCATCTCTTGGAGCTCTGCATTACTGGTGAGAGGACTGAGCGGCGCGCAGGAGCTGCTAACAGAGGTCTGTGCTGCAGAAGGCACAGACCTCTTCTTTTACACTGCATGCCTCTGGACCACCAGGGATGAGTCCCCCTCCTGTGCCAGCAAAGGTAGGCAAATAGGAGGGGGTGCAGGAAAGGGGTATTGGGAGGAAAAATGGGGGAAATAGAACATTTTTCACAGTTAACATCATTTTTATATTTTCTGGGTAAACAAGTGTTGTGGTGTTCTAGTTAATGACTCTTGGTGATAAGACTGCGTGACAAGTCTCAACAACACAAGCAAGTTCTGTGTGAAAATTAATCTGAAATCCACAATTAATCAAACAGAAAAATATAAATAGCTAAAAGCAAAACCTGTTCGTGTTTTTTATTCATTTTACAACCACTTATCATGAAATGTTAACACTTACGACTATTAGTGCAATAGTTTTGTTTACGAGGGAAAGTACTTGTGATGCATACATGTCTGTGTGTACTTCTGATAGGGTTAGTAATGCCCAAAATAAAGTGTATTCTGCATGGTAGATTTTACAGAAATAAAGTATTTGCAGAAAGTCCTGTCTTTCAAACCTTTTTGTCTGCAGCAGACATGAAATCTCGTTATTAGAAAAGAATGACTTCATTGTAACGGTCTACAAAGCGTGCCTGGTTTGCAAGCACATGTAGTAGACAATTCCAATGAAGTCATTCTTTTCCAATATCGCTATTTCGGCTCTGCTGAAGAGCCTCCTCGTTTCGGCCAACACGGATCTCTTTCTGTCAGCTTTTACAGCTGACATTAGTAGAAGAGGAACTTTAGCGGAGGATATCTCTCAAACCATAAAGTTTTGAGAGATAGGACTTTCTGCAAATATTTTATTTTTGTAAAATCTACCATAGAATAAACTTTATATTGGGCATTACTAACCCTACTACTAGTTAATTCCTTTTTTACGTAATACTATTTTTTTTTTTTTTTGAAAAGTTAGTTTGATGAATTTATCTTTTACTATTTTATGCAATGATACATTGGGCTCTGGGCCCATATTTAAAACAGCTGAAGTTATCCTATATAATAATTCGCTAGGATGTTTGTCAGAAGCCGTCATGTGCAGTAGAGACTGCCTGAATGCACAGAATGCTGGGAGCACAGAGAATGCTGGAAGTTCTGTGCTGAGAGCACAGAATGCTGGGAGCACAGAATGCTGGGGGTTCTGTGCTGGGAGCATACTGTGCTTTCGGCCAGTTTCTACAGTGCATGACTGTGTCGGCGGCAGGACGCAGAGCAGGGCCGGCCTCTTAACCCTTTGAGTGCCAGAGGGGTATGCAACGCATTGCAAAGCAATGTATTGCATACCCCTCTGGCACTCAAAGGGTTAATATCACCCGGACCTTGGCCCGCACTAGAAAGCTATAATATATTATTTTAAACCTTTGGGAGCTAGGGGGGCCCAACACATATTACTTTGCAATCCCTTGGTAACCCCTCTGGCATTCAGACAGTTAATGGGCTTATAATCACTTGAATGCAAGAAAGGACACAATTTATCACAAAATGGTCTCTAATTAATAATAAATGTGGCTGTAGGTGACACCATCATTAATTACACCTTAAAAATACTAACACCATTCTAGATACATGTCTCTGTTTATTTCTTAAGCTATGTAATTGGTGGCCTTTTCTTAACCTGATCCTTTGGCAGTTTACAAAGAAATCAGCAGATATGGGATTTTCGTTTAAAGTTACATGTCCACTTTAATAGTCTGGGATACAATTAAACATGGATTAAACATGGTCAAATGAAGATCATAAGAACAAGACTTTAGAAGTCTAACAAGAAGACGTTTGGGCACACTGGCACCCATATAAAACAGGACAATACAGTCAGGGCCGGATTTGCCATTAGGCAAAGTAGGCACCTGCCTACAGGCGCACGCCAACGAGGGGCGCCTGCCATTTGTATTTTTTTTTTTAATATTCTTTAAAAAAAAAAAAAAAAAAATTAGCCGCCTCGCAGACTGTGCCGGCAGCACCCACTCACATTGCCCGCCCCCCCAGACTTGTACCTGATGGAGCTCCTTCGTCGCCTCTTTAGGAATGCCGAGCGCTGGGAGATGACATCATCTCCCAGCTCTCTGCATTCCTTAATAGGAGACCGCGCGGGAGCTCTTTCAGGTACAAGACTGTGCCAAAGGAAGCACATACAGATTTCCTACCAGGGAGGTAGGAAACGGACAACTGGGGGAGGCAATGTGAGGGCAAGTTGGAGCCGATGGATGGCAATGTGGAGATGGTGGGGCAAGTTGGAGCTGATGGGGTAGAGGGCAATGTGGAGCTGATGGGGGGCATTGTGAGGGCAATGTGGAGCTGATGGGGCAATATGGAGCTGATGGGGGGCAATGTGAGGGCAATATGGAGCCGATGGGGGGCATTGTGAGGGCAGTATGGTATATGGAGATGATGGGGGCAGTATGGAGCTGATGGGGGCAATGTGAGGGCGATATATGAGATGATGGTGGCAAGCTGGAGCTAATGGGGAAAATGTGGCGATGATGGGGGCAATGTGAGGGCAATATGGAGATGATGGGGGGGCAACGTGGAGATTAAGAGCATTGTGGAGGTATCCAGTGCAGATGGCCCACGGGGGGCGCTTCAAATTTCTGTGCCTACAGGCTCCTGAGATGTAAATCCAGCCCTGAATACAGTGCAGTATTTAAAGACATTTAAAGGGATAGTAATGTTTCGCAAAAACAGCAGCTCCAATTAATCTTTATAGTATTTGGGCCTTAGAGAGTGTTATATCAATACTGTTAGAGTTGTAGTTCAAGAGCAATTGAATGATAAAGTATCCCCCTCCCGTCCCTTTTTCCTAGTGTAAGCCACCTCCCCTCAGATGTGGAATCTGGTCCACAGACCAAACAGCTCACAGCAAGGAACAATCTTCTTACTGTGAGAACAATGAAAGCCCTGCCCCCATTGACAGGTTTTTCATTTTTTCCCTTATGTTAATTGAAGATTGTCCTTCTCTGCAGTCCACTTGGACACCACCCTGCTGCTCTGATCTAAGCAGTGTTACATCAGTAAAAGGGGCGGGAGGGGGATACTTTATCATTGAATTACTCTTGAACTACAACTCTGACAGAATTGAAATAACACTCTCCAAAGTCCAAATACTATGATGATTAATTAGAGCTGATTTTATTATGAAACATTACTATCACTTTAAAGAAGCAGTAACACCTTATTATTATTATATATGTTTATAGAAAAAAAGGTGGTACCGTGTTAGCCAGTAAATTAGATGGGATTCAAAGTATTTTTGTAATGAAGAAGTCACAAGAATGATGTGAAGCTGATTCTTCTTAACCATTTGAGTTCCACTGGCAGAGGCGTAACTAGAAGCCTCCGGACCTTGGTACAAGAAGTGCCACGGGCCCCCCTGACCACACTGACCCCCTTCACAATGCCCCCACCTCCTACCTGGAGCTCCCCTTAAAAATTCAACTTTGAAAATTAATAACTTTTGAATGAAACACCTTTCAGCAGTGGAAGTACTCTTGTTTTACTCAGGGGGATAAACCCTACAACATAATTTTTTTTACATTTTAAGTATTACTATCCCTTTAAACATCAGTATACGTGTTTATAAATCAGTCTGCTTAAATAAAATACTTTGGTCTTGTTATAAGTCATTTATTAGGTAACACAACGAGGTGTCATGAAATAGCCTAAAAATTCTTGTTAATGCCCCACCCGCCAGCCACAACCCCTAAAACACAATTGTCCGTCTTTGGCAATTTGAAATGTTGGGAGATATGGACATGGCCGGCAATGCCCATAGCAGGGACTATGGAAATAAGTAGGTAAACGATTTACAACATTGAAATCATGCGCTTGGCTGTGTCTGTATGTCAGTGAGTGTACCAGGGAACACTAACTTATGTGCTAGGAATTTTATAAACACAGTTGAACTTTTTTCATACTGGGTATTACTTTCAACAAAACTAGCAAGAGATGAAATAATATATTACATCTGCAATCCTGCTGATAGTTTAATTATTGAAAGACTTAATGTAGAGAATACCTCCTGATTTATGATCATCCGTTAAAGGCTCCTTAAGAGCATTTCACTACAGTAAATGTGTAATTCACTGTTTTGCAATTTACTATAATGGGGACATTATGCCTACTACAAGTTTAGTTTCTGAACAGCAAAATGACTTTGTCTAAAATGAGAAAATTGTGAAATATAGCCTAATAATCTTGCATCATATATATCACTTTTTGATTAAAGAGATGCAGAAAGTTATTTGTTGCTATTAAATACTGAATAAAGCCACATAGAAGCTGTTGTCTCGATGTGTACAAGGTTTGTTAGTCTGCTAGTTACTCCATGATATTTGCTATGTTTACTATGGGGAATATTACTTAAAGGGATAGTACTACTTCGTTTTATCTTTATTTTATTTTGTAGGCATAAAAAAATATTAAGAACGATATAAGTCTTATCTCTCAAACCTTTATGGTTTGAGAGATATTCACAAGCAAAGTTTCCCCTCCCGCCCCTTTTACCTAGTGTAAGCCATCTCTTCTCAGATGTGAATCTGGTTGTAAGACCAGACAGATAACAGCAGGGGACAATCTTCTTCCTGTGAGAACAATGAAATCCCTGCCCCCCTTGACAAGTTTTTCAAGTTTTTCCCTTATCTTAATTGAAGATTGTCCCTCTCTGCAGTCTACCTGGGCACCTCCCTGCTGATCTGGCTGAACAGTGTTACATCAGTAAAAGGAGTGGGAGGGGGATACTTTGTCATTGAATTACCCTTGAACTACAACTCTGACAGAATTGAAATAACACTCTACAAGGTCCAAATACTATGATGATTAATTAGAGCTGCTTTTATTATGAAACATTACTATCCCTTTAAAGGGATAGAAATGTTTCAAAATAAATGCAACTTTGACTTATCTTCATAGTTTTTAGAACATGTAAAGTGTTTTTTCAATACTGTAAGAGGTGTAGTTAAAAAATTGAATTATAAAGTATCCCCCTTCCACCCCTTTTACCTATTGAAAGTCGCCTCCCATCAGATGTGGATTGGACAGCTCGCAACGAGGGTCAATGGCAGCGAGCAGAAGGAAAATCCTGCCCCTCTTTACAAAGGAGGGTAGGTTTTTCCTTATACTCACAGAAGATAGTCCCTCGCTGCGATCCATCTGGGCAGTCTTGCTGTGCAGCGTTAAGTCAGTAAAAGGGGCTGGAGGGGACAATTTAGAATTCAATTACTCTTGAATTACATCTCTGCCAGTATTGTAATAAAACTCTCCATGGCCCCAAAACTGTGAAGATTAATTGGTGCTACATTTATTTTGAAACATTGACTCCATGTAACAAATAGGTTATTTTAAATGATCGTTGAAATGCAGTGGCGTAACTATAGGGGTCTCAGGGGTTGCACCCGCGACCAGGCCCGTCACTCCAGGTGCCCGGCCGCCCCCTGCTACCCCTCTGCCTGGCGCTTGTAATCTCCCTCTGGCGCTCTAGTAATGCAGAACTCTGGGAGATGACATCATCTCTCAGCGCTCTGCATTACAGAAGAGAACTGCCCGGGAGCTCAGCGTGCCAACCTGTCTCTCCTGCAACTCCACTGGACCACCAGGGATTGGGAGGTAGGAGATGGGGGCATTGTGGAGGGCCCTGGGGCCAATGTGGTCGGGGGGTGGGCCCAATGTGGTTGGGGGGTGGGCCCATGGCACTTCTTGCCCCAGGGCCCTGAGGGTTATAGTTACGCCTCTATTGAAATGCATCTATTTTTACGTTAGTCATTTTTGATTTAAAACAATTGCTTATAATATATTCATATTTATTTATTTGTCTGTTAATGCAAATCTGGCAAGCATTTCAATACTGCTCCCTCAACCCAGCTGTCACTTCCTACCAGAAAGTACTAGCTGATCCGCAGAAAACTGCAAATAAATAAAGCTAACTATCTCATAAACAATTGTATGAAATAAAAAAGCTAACAAAAACATAGATGATTTTGAAAGCTCTTTTAAAACCCCCTATTTATTAGAAAGTGACAGTCCCACTTTAATAAACTTCCTTGGCTACATTAGACTATGTAAGGGAACATTAAACTTTTTTTTGCTGAAAAATTATATGTTGTATGGCTCTTCCTGCTAAATAATACAATGGTATATCTATTGCTGGGTGATTTTTTTGCCTGGCAGGCAGTGAGAAATCCTTCTCATTCCCCACTGTCATTTCAGCACTCTCATTCTAGGTTTACTCTTTTATTGGTTTCTCTACTTATGCCATACTCCTGCTATTAGGGGGTCTTCTACCCATCAGTAGCCTCGCAGGGGGCATTAGCATACCTGGGAACTATTTGTTGTGGACTCCCCAGAAAGGAGAATCCTGTGGTGCTGCTGGGGGGAGAAAAATGACACGATTTGTGTCAAAAGGAGCAGGGCTTAATTGTGAGTAGGGGCGGACCTTATACAATGAAGAAAAAGTGGTAGGAATAGTCTGGGGAAGGAGGAGAAGTAGATGGGGAGTGGGAGGAACAGGCTGGAAAGGAGGAGAAGTGGGCAGGGAGTGGGAGGAACAGGGTGGGAAGGAGGATAAGTGGGCGTGGAGTGAGAGGAACAGGATGGGAAGGAGGAGAAGTGGGCAGGGAGTGGGAGGAACAGGTTGGGAAGGAGTAGAAGTGGGCAGGGAGTGAGAGGAACAGGCTGGAAAGGAGGAGAAGTGGGCAGGGAGTGGGAGGAACAGGCTGGGAAGGAGAAGAAGTGGGCGGGGAATGGGAGGATCAGGCTGGGAAGGAGGAGAAGTGGGCAGGGAGTGAGAGGAACAGGCTGGAAAGGAGGAGAAGTGGGCAGGGAGTGGGAGGAACAGGCTGGGAAGGAGGAGAAGTGTGTGGGGAATGGGAGGATCAGGCTGGGAAGGAGGAGAAGTGGACGGAGAGTGGGAGGAACAGGGTGGTAAGGAGGAGAAGTGGGCAGAACAGGCTTGGAAGGAGGAGAAATGGGCAGGGAATGGGAGGAACAGGCTGAGAAGGAGGAGAAGTGGGCGGGGAGTAGGAGGAACATACTGGGAAGTAGCATAAGTAGGCAGAGTTTCATTAGAAACACCCCACATCCGGAGAATCAGCCTTTGCCCCGGAGACCCGGTAATTAGTAGCAAAAACCGGAGTCTCCGTGACAAATCTGGAGAGTTCCCAGCCATGGTCATTAGTCTGAAGGGATGCTTATGCTGGTCCAGGTTCCGGGCTCAGCTGGAATCAGACATCTAGCTTCACGGTTAGCAACTTTAAACTCAATTTTGGCTGCACCAAGAGGGCTTCAACCTTCACGAGCTAAGTTCCCTATCCTGCACTCGCCAGCTTCATCCCTGGGGGATATTGGCATACCTGGGAACTTTTTCTTCTGGAGTCCTGTGGTGCCGTTGGGGGAGATAAATGATGGTATGCGTGTCAAAAGGGGTGGGGCTTGATGGTGAGTGGGGGCAGGCTTAACAAACTAGTAAAAAAATAGGCAAACTAGGCTGGGGAAGGAGGAGAGGGGGCGGGGAGTGGGCGTAACAAACGGGGAAGACGTGGGCAGAGTTTCATTAGACACTCCTGGTTTCACAGGGTCTTCGCTGTGATGGGCCGCGGGTAGTGGTGAGTTCCCAGCTATGTGCATGTTGGCTTTATATAAGTTTCTGCTGTCTTGCTCACAAGGGTTGATTGAAGATGTTACCTCTTTAAAAATTCATGAGGCTATTGGGATTTTCTAGCCACAGTAAGGTTAGAGCGAGATATTATTAGGAGATGTTACTTCTATTTTAAAGGAGTCACGATATGATAATTGACCAGCCACATAACTGATGTTGATACGTGGTAAGCCAGTGGTGACGTTCTCGCAGACCTTTCCCTTCTGTGATGTTTACTTCCAGATCTGTGTTGTGTCTGCTGGATGACCTTCTCGCTCCGTGGAGTCATCTGGCTTACTTTTCCTATCTGTTATGCCTGCAGGCGGACCGTTCCTTCATGTGATGTCGGCTGCCAGATCTTCACTGTGTCTGCAGCTGCCAGGACTTTTCCATCTGTTGTACCTAGTGATAACTTTACCCCCTACGTGGAACCTGATGGCTGTTTTAATCCACTGCCGGGCCCTAATAAAAAGAATAAACTGGAAAGCAGACCTCTCAGGTCATTGGATTTTAGAGAGGACTCCAATAGGTTAAATAATGCCTCTACTACTTTCAGAGACGTCTGTAGAAATTTTCCAAGGGGGGGGGGGGTCGCAGAGCCATAATATGACCCCCAGCCTCTATATTTATATGGTGGGGCAAATGCCCCCCTTTGCCCCCCACTGGACATCCATGCTACTTTTCCCTTTCTGATAAATGACATCACATAAAGTTATGCTTCACAAAACAAGCAGCTCCAATTAAGAGCCTGGAGAGCCTTATTTCAATACTATCAGTGTTGTAGTTCAAGAGTAATTGAATGATAAAGTATCCCTCTCCCGCCCCTTTTACCTAGTGTAACACTGCTCACCTCAGCTATGGAATCTGGTCTCTTGACCAGACAGGTCTCAGCAAGGGTCAATCTTCTTACTGTGAACATAAGGAAAACCCTGCCACCCTTGACAGGTTTTTCAGGTTTTTCCTTATGCTCACTGAAGATTGTCCCTCTCTGCAATCCATCCGGACAGTATTGCTGCTCTGAGGTGAGCAGTGTTACATCAGTAAAAGGGGCGGGAGGGGGATAATTTATCATTCAATGAACTACAACTCTGACAGTATTGAAATAATGCTCCTCACGGCCCAAATACTATGGAGATTAATGGGAGATACTTTTATTGTGAAGCATTACTATTCCTTTAAAGGGAACCTGTAGCATGGGATATATGTTTCCCTTAATTGGTATATGTTATTGAAAACACCCACTGCCAGTTCCTCCCACCTTCCATCTATTCCGCCTGCTTCCTGCATTTGTTTACGTGTAACCCCCGCCTTTCTTCCAACCAATCCCGCCCACCTCAGTTACCGCCCTACCCACATGACAATGCAGTTCTTTATTTGGAAACTTCTGTCCGCAACCCATCATCTTATTACATACCTCCCAACATTTCAAATTGCCAAAGAGGGACACTTGTGTTTTAGGGGGTGTTGCTGGGGGCATGACTGGTGGGCGGGGCATTACCAAGACTTTGTAGGCTATTTCACGACCTATTGACACCTCTTTGTGTAACCTAATAAATGATTTATAACAAGGCCAAAGTATTTTATTTACACAGACTAATTTATAAACACATATACTGACATTTAAAGGGATAGTAATGTTTCATAATAAAAGCAGCTCTAATTAATCATCATAGTATTTGGACTTTGCAGAGTGTTATTTCAATTCTGTCAGAGTTGTAGTTCAAGAGTAATTCAATGACAAAGTATCCCCCTCCTGCCCCTTTTACTGATGTCACACTGTTCACCTCAGAGCAGAAGGGAGGTGCCCAGGTAGACTGCAGAGAGGGACAATCTTCAATTAAGGTAAGGGAAAAAGCTGAAAAACTTGTCAAGGGGGGCAGGGCCTTCATTGTTCCCATAGGAAGAAGATTGTCCCCTGCTGTTATCTGTCTGGTCTATGGACTGCATTCCACATCTGAGAAGAGATGGCTTACACTAGGTAAAAGGGGCGGGAGGGGAAACTTTGCTTGTGAATATCTCTTAAATCATAAAGGTTTGAGAGATAAGACTTATATAATTCTTCATGTTTTTTAATGCCTACGAAATAAAATAAAGTTAAAACGAAGTATTACTATTCCTTTAAACAAACAATAATTTGAGTTTTATTGCTGTAGAACAATGTGATACACTAATATACACATCACCCAGTCTGGTGTCCTAAAAAGAGGGACATCAGGGTGGGAAAGAGGGGCAGAGGGATTTGAGTCTAAAAGAGAGAATGTCCCTCCTAAAGAGGGACACTTGGGAGGTATATTATTCTGGGAGCTGGTGACATGAAGGATCTTAGGAATGCACAGGGGGAATACAGAAAAATTCTCATTGATCTAAATGGGGCTTTTTAACCCCATGAATGCCATAGGGGTCTCCAAGACCTCTCTAGGATTCAAGGGGTTAAAAATTCAAACATCAATGGGATTTTTTTTAACATCTCCTTGTGGTACAGATTCACCCCATAACTGCTCTGGTTTACTTTTATACATAAGTCCCATTATTCCGATCATGCTAGATAGTTGAAACCTGTGGTTCATTCACATTTCTCACCCGCAGCAGGAGGCAGGAATTGTGTAGCAACTGCAAAGCTATTTTTATCTGTTAGATGCTTCACAGGTAGTTGCTATTAATTTAGAAACAGCGGCACACTGTGCAGTTCCGGCTATTAGAACAATTTTTTATTTTTATCAGTGTTTAACTTTAACACTATGTTTTACTTACAGCAGGAGCAAGATAATTGGGAAGGCTTTTAAACTGAGAATGTAGGAAAGTATGAACCCCGCCTTGGATGCTAGACGCATCGCTAATGCATTGCAAAGCCTCCGGAACATCCAAGGGTTTATAGCTGAACAATCAATGAGATATAAGTGCCCCACAATGAAATTCTTAGTATGGGGTAAGCATTGAAATCCTGTTATAATCTTTATCAAAGGGTCAGTAATGCCCGTTTATAACTTTATTTAACCCCTTAGTGACAGCCGCGTTCGTACGCGGCTGTCACGTGAACGCCCGCCTAACATTTTTTTTTTTTCTTTAATGAAGTCCGGAGTCTCCGAGCGGCGTGCAGCCGCACGGAGACGTGGACTTCCGTGACTTACCAGGTACGTCCTCTGTCACTAAGTGACAGTTTTTGCGGGACGTACCTGGTAAGTCACATGTCGTTAAGGGGTTAATATTGAAGACGTTACAAAAATAAAGTACTTGGATAAAATGGCATCTCTCAAACCAGGTTTGAGAGATATTCACCTCTAAAGTTTCCCTTTTCCTGCTGTCAGCTGTAAAGCTGACAGCAGGAGATTCGAGTTGACCGTCTCGAGGAGGCTCTTCAGCAGAGCTGAAATCACGTTATATAAAAAGAATTACTTCAATGGAACGGTCTACAAAGTGTGCTTGCAAACCAGGCACACTTTGTAGACCATTCCAATGAAGTAATTCTTTTTAAATAACCCGATTTCGGCTCTGCTGCAGAGCCACCGGCTGGTGGGAGGAGCTTTTTGGGAGAATATCCTTACGGAATACCCTTACGGTTTGAGAGATGGCACTTTCTCCAAATACTTTATTTTTGTAACCTCTACAATATTAAATAAAGTTATAAACGGGCATTACTGACCCTTTGAATGCCAAACAACCAGACAACAGAGAAGACATCTTGGAGAAGAGGGATTTGTGTACCTGCGCTTTGTGGCTCTGTCTGTACCGTGCAGTACAAAGCAACTCCCCTCTTTGATAATTTGCCAATCAGTGAGGTGACAGGGACGTCTGGCGGTGAGTCTCATAAGAACTTATTTTTCTAAACAATGCCGGCACTTAATAAAGATTATAACAGGATTTCAAAGTTTACCGCTATACTAAGAATTAATTGGAGGGCACTTATAGTGGAACTACCACCCCATGTAAAGTTAAAGGGATAGTAATACTTAATTATTACTAATCCCTATTTTAAATACATATTAAAAATAAATATATTGCCCCCAGTGTCATCTCGCAAACCTTTATGGGTTGAGAGATAATCACTCCTAAATTTGCCCTCTCCCTACCCCTTCCCCGTAGCCAGCGTTCTAGCTGACTGCAGGGAAGCCAGTCGTATGACCGTCAGGCGGCTCTGCAGCAGAGCCAAGATTGTGTTAATAAAAAAGAAATCTTTCACTGAAATGGTCTTCTATGTGTGCTTGGCTTGCAAGCACACGTAGAAGACCGTTTTAGTGAAAGATACTTTTTTTTTTATTAACGAGATCGCGGCTCTGTAAGACCTGATTTCCCTTCAGTCAGCTACAACGCTGACTTTGGGGAAGGGGGAGGGAGGGGGAACTTTAGGAGTGATTATCTCTCAAACCATAAAGGTTTGAGAGATGACACTGGGGGCAATACATTTATTTTTAATATGTCTTTAATATAGGGATTAGTAATAATTAATTATTATTATCCCTTTAAACACCAAGAATTACCCATCTGCCGACTAGATGAAAAATAGTATTAGTCACCAGAATAATTACCTCCTTATAGAGAAATTCAACTGCTGCCGAGACTGACAGGCAGGAAACAGCGCAGACATCTTTGCATAGTGACGTCTGCGCGCCTGGCTGTCAGTTCCAGTCTGCTCTAGGAGACCTTGCTATGTACCGTAAGGTACTGGAAGGGACCGACAGCACAGGCGTGCAGATTCTTTTAAAGTGCTGTTGCCCGGCCGTCAGTCTCGGGAGCAGTAGAATTTAAAGACTCTTCTTCTCCGTTTCACGCCACGGTTTTATTGCCATAAAAAGTTCGGTCCTTAAAGGAGCAGTAAACTTTTTTTATGAAAACACATATTTTACAGAGCATTTCCTGCTGAATAAAACAAGGTCACTCCCACTGCTGTCAGATGTTTAATTAAAAATTATAGCAGTTTAAATAACCAGAAAGTGAATTTACTGTGTTTACTTCCTGATAGTTCTATCTGACAGGAAGTGACAGGCAGTTTCTATCACATTCTATGGAGAACTGTACGTCTCTGACTTTCTTGACTTTCCTCTCCATTAGAATGTAACAGGAAATCTAATTAGAATTTGACCACTAGAGGGCACTGCTAATGTAAAAAAACATAGGTTTAAACTGTAATAACTCTGGAAATATAAATCTCTCAGCAGTGGGAGTATCCTTATCTTACTCAACTGGAAAATCCCTACAATATATATTTTTTCATAAAAAAAAAGTTTACTGCTCCTTTAATGTACCAAATTCAACTTGTTTTATGTGGTGTCCAGGTTTTGCACCCGCTGGACATTTTTGAGTTTCTGTGCTTTTTGATAGTGCAGTAAATAGCATAGCGAACTGTGTTGTCGAGACCACCTTTGCCAGTTTTTTAAAAAACGGGGGGATAGAAAAGAGCCCTAGGACCTGATAAAGAGGTGATAAAGTAGAAATAACTTCTCCAGTGATATTTACTCCAGTTCCTATGTTATTCTATGGAGCCTATGCATTAAAGGGATAGTAATGTTTCACAATAAAAGCAGCTCCAATTAATATTCATAGTATTTGACCATGGAGAGTGTTATTTCAGTACTGTCAGAATTGTAGTTCAAGAGTAATTGAATGATAAAGTATCCCCCTCCCACCCCTTTTACTGATGTAACACTGCTCACCTCAGAGCAGCAAAACTGTCCGGATGGATCACAGAGAGGGACAATCTTCAGTGATCAAAAGGAAAAACCTGTCAAGGGGGCAGGGTTTTCCTTATGCTCACAGTAAGAAGATTGTCCCTTGCTGCAACCTGTCCGGTCAAGAGACCAGATTCCTCATCTGAGGGGAGGTGTCTTACACTAGGTAAAAGGGGCGGGAGGGGGATACTTTATCATTCAACTACTACTGAACTAGAACTCTTACAGTATTGAAATAACACTCTCCATGGCCCAAATACTATGAAGATTAATTGGAGCTGTGTTTTTATGAAATATTAGTTTCCCTTTAAAGGGATAGTAATACTTTATTATTACTATTCCTCATATTGTAGATATTTGCAAAAGAATTTGATAGCCCCCAGGTTCGTCTCTCAAACCTCTTTGGTTTGAGAGATAACCGTAAGCATAGTTCCCTCCTCCCTCCCCCTTCCCTGATGTCAGTGTTGTATTGACTACAGGGGAAGTCTGTCATATGACAGTCTTGCGGCTTTGCAGCTGAGCCTAGATCACGTTAGTGAAAAATCATTATTTCACTGAAACGGTCTTCTACGTGTGCTTGGTTTGTGCTTGGTTTGCAAACACACGTAGAAGACCGTTTCAGTGAAATAACTCTTTTTCACTAACGCGATTGCGGCTCTGCTGCAGAGCCGCCTGATGAAAGTCAGACCGGATATCCCTGCAGTCAGTACAACGCTGACTTCAGGGAAGGGGGAAGGAGGGGGGAATTTTGCGTTTGGTTATCTCTCAAACCATAAAGGTTTGAGAGATGAACCTGGGGGCTATTAAATTCTTCTGCGGATATCTACAATATGGGGAATAGTAATATTAAAGTATTACTATCCCTTTAAGAACTCCAAAGAGGAAGGTCTTAGTGCATTGGCTCCATAGAAAAACCTAGGAGCAGGTGAAGTGATATCACTGGCGAAGTCATCTGCACACTATCACCTCTTTATCACGCTTTAGCGCATAATCCCCATTGTATCACTGTCCTGCTTTAAAAGTCCCTGATAGAAAGCTCTCGTTAAACAGAGAACCAGTGAGCTCACTTTAAGGAACATACAAGTGTACAAAAATAGTGGAACATGGAAAAAAATGACACCAAATATAACATGTATATATACATATATATATATACATATATATTCCAGGTGACTATCACCATTAACCCTTTGAGTTAATGGAAATAGGGTTAAAGGGTTAAAAAATAAAGAGCGGTGGTTGGTTCAGATAAACTCAGGAGAAAGGGATGTAGAGGAAAGAATCTAGGTGCAGATAATAAGGCAGCCTCAGACAAAGTACTTTTTAAAACATACAATCTCGGTCTCTATAGGGATGCAAGTGATGTCTTCCAAATCGCTGGGACCCCCTTGGCTCCTTTGTAAGTGCTGTTCGTTATCCATGACTTTCTAACACCGACCAGTAATGAGCTGTCAAGTGATCAAAGCCCAACGGGGCAACTTTCTCTTTTCAATTTTGCTGGATACTTCAAAACCACTGTAACATTTATTTCAGCAATGGCTTCCATTAAAGGAGAGCTAACGCGTGCTAATAATACATCAGCCCACTTACATTACTATGGTTGGAAAATCCTAATTTTATGGCAAGCACGGAGGCTTCATATTATGCTATAATCCTTCTCCACTGCTCCACTCAGCAGCAAAGAAAACTTTATTGTTAACAAGGAAAAAAAACGCGCTCACATTGTGAAAACCATCTTGGGAGTAAAAAACTAATTATTGAAGGATTTCATAAAATCAGATACATGTGGAAACCGGGACAACATCGAAGCAATCTAATGCATTTCGCACGAGCAGTGCGTACTCATAAATCTATGAGTAAGCACTGCTTTTGCGAAATGCGTAATGAGAGTAGTGAGGCTCCGATAACTTGTGATCGTTGTTTGTGTAATATACACTTGTGTTTAGCTCCTGGTGCAACTGTATCATAATATCTCAAACATGTTAATACTAGTGTAAAAGCCCGTGTACACGGGCCGGCATTCTGTGCGTTTGGGTAGTCTCTACTGTGCATGACTGCATCGGTAGACTCTACTGAGCATGACTGCATCGGACAAACATACATCTGGCCGTTTATATTATAGGATGGCCGTGCCAAAGAGTCTTGGTGAATTGATAGGGTTAATTTGTTTCATCATCATGGGGTGGAGTTCAATTATCTGTTTTGCTAAAATTTTCAAATTGAAAAGGTTCGTTTAATACACAAAACTAATGACAAATTACAGCTTCCTAATGGATAAAATAATATTCAGACACATGTTAAATGAATACGTGTGAATTGCATGTGTTGTTATCAGGATAGAGGAAACACATTTTATTGTTCTTCTTATGTCATGAATGAATGAATGAATGTGGTTATTTGTTTAGCCCCACAAGTGTACTCAGAGCTTCACAATTTAACCCTTTGAGTGCCAGAGGGGTATCCATGTGTTGTAGGGTGACCACATGCCCCGGAATGCCCGGGACTGTCCCTTAATTGTACCCTGTGTCCCGCGTCCCGAATTATCCCCCACCAGGCAGCAATTAGCAAAGCCACCCAGTCTGTCCACTTACACTAGTCAGCTGGGCCCTATTTTCCTGCCAGTGCCAGCCCAGTCAGTCACATCACAGCCTACTTACAAGAACTCTGTATGTACCACCACCAGCCAATGAATGACAGTCCTCTCCTCATTGGCTGGCTGGTGGTTGATGCATATGTATGCTGGCGGCGCATGCCATCAAGTTGTGCCTTTTGAGTGACTGTAAGAGTGAGTGTCAGCAGTTGCGGCAGTGAGAAAGACAGAACGGAAGTTCGGAAGGGCACTTGACACAGCAGCAGCGACAGCACAAACAAACTCATCTCCACTCTCCAGGCAAGTGAGACTGAGTTCTGCCGGCGCTCCTGATTCTGAGGCTCAATGAACCTACTGGCAATAGCATTCGGGTTAGATTGGAACTGAGAGTCTCTGGATAAAACAGCAAATAAAAATACATGTAAGCACCCTTTACCCCTCTCGTAGCCAGCATGGAATGCAACATATTGAGATTAGGGTAACCACATGTACCGGAATAGCATATTGGAAATGTGGTCACCCTAATGTGTTGGATACCCCTCTGGCACTCAAAGGTTTAGACAAAAGGGGGTTACAAGTGCTTAGCAACATGCCACAATGGAAATGGGATCCATGCTCAAACACTTTCAATCTAATGTGGTATGCCAAGTTTTGCACAATGGAGTACGGCTCCCAGACCAACCAATGAGGAGGCAGAGCGCAAATTAAAATGATTCCATCAGCCTCCTTATAAAAAAATAATACTCTCTCCTTCCTACCTGCCTCTCCCTGCCAGCCAGGTACTGATATTCCATACTGCTCTCCTTCCCACATGACACTCCTTGCCTGCCGTATACTAACATCCACACTGCTCTCCCTCCCACCTATCACTTCCTGCTTATCAGATACTAACATCCCACACTGCTCTCCCTCCCACCTATCACTTCCTGCTTATCAGATACTAACATCCCACACTGTTCTCCCCCATGTGCCACTTTATGCTTGCCAGATACTAAGATTCCACACTGCTCTCCCTCTCACCTGGCACTCACTGCCAGATTCCACACTGCTCTCCTCTCCACCTACTTCTTCCTGCCTGCCATATACTGACATTCCACACTGCTCTCCCTCTCACCTGCCACTCGCTGCCAGATTCCACACTGCTCTCCTTTCCACCTATTTCTCCCTGCCTGCCATATACTGACATTTCATACTGTTCTCCCTCTCACCTGCCACTCACTGCTAGATTCCACACTGCTCTCATTTCTACCTACTTCTCCCTGCTTGCCAGATACTAACATTCCACACTGCTCTCCCTCTCACCTGCCACTCACTGCCAGATTCCACACTGCTTTCCTTTCCATCTACTTCTCCCTGCTTGCCATATACTAACATTCCACACTGCTCTCCCTCTCACCTGCCACTCACTGCCAGATTCCACACTGCTCTCCTTTCCACCTACTTCTCCCTGCCTGCCATATACTAACATTCCTCACTGCTCTCCCTCTCACCTGTCATCCGATGCCACATTCCATACTGCTCTCCTTTCCACCTACTTCTCCCTGTCTGCCATATACTAGCATTCCACACTGCTCTCTCTATCACCTGTCACTCGCTACAAGATTCCACACTGCTTTCCTTTCCACCTACTTATCCCTGCCTGCCAAATACTAACATTCCACACTGCTCTCCCTCTCACCTGCCACTCGCTGCCAGATTCCACACTGCTCTCCTTTCCACCTAATTCTCCCTGCTTGCCAGATACTAACATTCCACACTGTTCTCCCTCTCACCTGTCACTCGCTGCCAGATTCCACACTGCTCTCCTTTCCAACTACTTCTCCCTGCCTGCCATATACTAACATTCCTCACTGCTCTCCCTCTCACCTGTCATCCGATGCCACATTCCACACTGCTCTCCTTTCCACCTACTTCTCCCTGCCTGCCATGTACTGACATTCCATACTGCTCTCCCTCTCACCTGTCACTCGCTGCCAGATTCCACACTGCTCTCCTTTCCACCTACTTCTCCCTGCCTGCCAAATACTAACACTCCACACTGCTCTCCCTCTCACCTGTCACTCGCTGCCAGATTCCACACTGCTTTCCTTTCCACCTACTTCTCCCTGACTGCCATATTCTAACATTCCCCACTGCTTTCTGTCTGACCTGTCACTCCAATTGGCAGATATTTACTTTTCCCACTGATCTCCTTTGCCCCTGTCACTCCCTGCCTGCCAGATGCTAACATTCCACACTGTTCTCCCACCTGCCTGTCATTTCCTGCTTGCCAGATACTAACATTCCACACTACTCTCCATCCCACCTGCCACCCAAATATTAACATTCCACACTGCTCTCCCTCTCAGCTGTCACTCACTGCCAGTCAAATACTAACATTCCATACTGTTCTCCCTCCCATCTGCCACTACCTGTCTGTTACTGACATTTCAGCCAGATACTAACATTCCATATTGCTCTTCCTCCCACCTGCCTCTTCTTGCTGGCCAGTATTAGCTCATTTGCATAAAATGACAAATAAATAAAGCTAAGTATCTAATAAACTATTGTTTGGGATTCAAAACATGGCTTTCATAAATATAGGTGATTTTGACATTGTTCCATAATTGCTTATTGTTACAAAGTAACATTTCCATTTTAAGTTCTACCAAGGTTGTCTTAAATGTTTAAAAAACTTTTTTTTTTTTCCAGAGTTGGTTAAAAACGTATGGCTATTTGCTTCCATACGACATCCGAATATCAGCTTTACATTCAGGAAAAGCTATGCAGTCTGCAGTAGCAACAATGCAGCAGTTCTATGGGATTCCAGTGACTGGAGTTCTGGACCAAACGACCATTGAGTAAGTTACAATGGTAATTTAGGGTGAACTAACCTAAAAATCCCCCCCACACACCACTTATTATCCATCATACAGCAGTCAGGTATATCTATACAGTTACTGTGTTTAACAGAAGCACTTACCTAGGTAGGAGTCCATCATACAGCAGTCAGGTGTATCTATATAATTACTGTGTGTAACAGAAGTACTTACCTAGGTAGGAGTCCATCATATCACAGTCAGGTGTATCTATATAATTACTGTGTGTAACAGAAGCACTTACCTAGGTAGGAGTCCATCATACAGCAGTCAGGTGTATCTATATAATTACTGTGTGTAACAGAAGCACTTACCTAGGTAGGAGTCCATCATACAGCAGTCAGGTATATCTGTATAATTACTGTGTGTAACAGAAGTACTTACCTAGGTAGGAGTCCATCACACAGCAGTCAGGTGTTTCTATATCATTACTGTGTGTTACAGAAGCACTTTCCTAGGTAGGAGTCCATCACACAGCAGTCAGGTGTATCTGTATAATTACTGTGTGTAACAGAAGGACTTACCTAGGTAGGAGTCCATCACACAGCAGTCAGGTGTATCTGTATAATTACTGTGTGTTACAGAAGCACTTACCTAGGTAGGAGTCCATCACACAGCAGTCAGGTGTATCTGTATAATTACTGTGTGTAACAGAAGCACTTACCTAGGTAGGAGTCCATCATACAGCAGTCAGGTGTATCTGTATAATTACTGTGTGTAACAGAAGCACTTACCTAGGTAGCAGTCCATCACACAGCAGTCAGGTGTATCTGTATAATTACTGTGTGTAACAGAAGCACTTACCTAGGTAGCAGTCCATCAAACAGCAGTCAGGTGTATCTATATAATTACTGTGTGTAACAGAAGCACTTACCTAGGTAGCAGTCCATCAAACAGCAGTCAGGTGTATCTATATAATTACTGTGTGTAACAGAAGCACTTACCTAGGTAGCAGTCCATCACACAGCAGTAGGTGTATCTATATAATTACTGTGTGTAACAGAAGTACTTACCTAGGTAGCAGTCCATCAAACAGCAGTCAGGTGTATCTATATAATTACTGTGTGTAACAGAAGCACTTACCTAGGTAGCAGTCCATCAAACAGCAGTCAGGTGTATCTGTATAATTACTGTGTGTTACAGAAGCACTTACCTAGGTAGGAGTCCATCACACAGCAGTCAGGTGTATCTGTATAATTACTGTGTGTAACAGAAGCACTTACCTAGGTAGGAGTCCATCACACAGCAGTCAGGTGTATGTATATAATTACTGTGTGTAACAGAAGCACTTACCTAGGTAGAAGTCCATCACACAGCAGTCAGGTGTATCTGTATAATTACTGTGTGTAACAGAAGTACTTACCTAGGTAGAAGTCCATCATACAGCAGTCAGGTGTATCTATATAATTACTGTGTGTAACAGAAGTACTTACCTAGGTAGAAGTCCATCATACAGCAGTCAGGTGTATCTATATAATTACTGTGTGTAACAGAAGCACTTACATAGGTAGGAGTCCATCATACAGCAGTCAGGTGTATCTATATAATTACTGTGTGTAACAGAAGTACTTACCTAGGTAGAAGTCCATCATACAGCAGTCAGGTGTATCTATATAATTACTGTGTGTAACAGAAGTACTTACCTAGGTAGAAGTCCATCATACAGCAGTCAGGTGTATCTATATAATTACTGTGTGTAACAGAAGCACTTACATAGGTAGGAGTCCATCATACAGCAGTCAGGTGTATCTATATAATTACTGTGTGTAACAGAAGTACTTACCTAGGTAGAAGTCCATCATACAGCAGTCAGGTGTATGTATATAATTACTGTGTGTAACAGAAGCACTTACATAGGTAGGAGTCCATCATACAGCAGTCAGGTGTATCTGTATAAATACTGTGTGTAACAGAAGTACTTACCTAGGTAGTAGTCCATCACACAGCAGTCAGGTGTATCTATATAATTACTGTGTGTAACAGAAGCACTTACCTAGGTAGGAGTCCATCATACAGCAGTCAGGTGTATCTATATAATTACTGTGTGTAACAGAAGCACTTACCTAGGTAGGAGTCCATCATAGAGCAGTCAGGTATTTCTCATTATGGGCTGGATTCCATTGTAGCTGACCTTTTTATCACTGGTTTTATCTCCAAATCACCCATAGACTTCAACAGGAATCTGTGAGATATAACCAGTGATCCCATGTATCATGTTCAGCGGAATCCAGGTCTGTGTTTGTGATTTGCTGGTTTTGATGGATTTTACTCTTGGGGTAAGTGCTGCAGCCTTGTTATCTGACCATGGTAGTAATTACTCTCTTTCCATATTGAACGTCTTGCAGGTGGATGAAGCGGCCGCGCTGTGGGGTACCTGACCATCCTCATTTAAGCCATAGAAGACGGAATAAGCGATATGCACTAACAGGACAGAAGTGGCGGCAGAAGCACATCACATATAGGTATATGCTAAAATAAGACATCGACTCTGTAATAACTTTATTGGCTAAAGCAAGGGTTGGCAATCAGGGAATCTCCATCTTTTGGAGACTGCATTGGAGACTACAACTCCCATTGCCCCAGTGGCGTAACAATGGGGGTTGCAGGGGTCGCACCTGCGACCGGGCCCGTCACTCTCAGGGGCCCGGCCGCCCCCTGCGACCCACTCGCCATGCGCCCGCAGCAATCTGTTAAACAGGGCAGCACTGTGCACAGCTGATCTCCCAGCAGCCGGCACTCTGGTAATGCAGAGCGCTGGGAGATGACATAATCTCCCAGCGCGCTGCATTACTAACAACTGCGCGGGAGTTCCAGTCTGAGGTCGTCTGTGCCGAATCTGATGTTACACACCGCTAGACCACTAGGTACTCGAGGTAGGAGGACGGGATGGGTCAGAAGGGGCAATATTGAGATGGGGGCATTGTGGAGAATGAGGGGCATTGCGATGGGGGCATTGTTGAAGGGGCAATGTGATGGGGATATTGTTGAAGGGGCATTGTGGAGATTGAGGGGCAATGTGGAAGGGGCAGGGGTATTGTTGGAGGGGCATTGTGATGGGGATATTGTTGAAGGGGCAATGTGTAGAATGAGGGACATTTTGGAAGGGGCAATGTGGAGATTGAGGGGCATTGTGGAAGGGGCAATGTGGAGATTGTGGGGCAATGTGGAAGGGGCATTGTGATGGGGCATTGTGGAGAATGAGGGGCATTGTGATGGGGGCATTGTTGAAAGGGCAATGTGGAGAATGAGCGGTAATGTGGAAGGGGCATTGTGGAAAATGAGGGGCATTGTGGAAGGGGCAATGTGGAGATTGAGGGGCAAATTGGAAGGGGCATTGTGATGGGGCATTGTGGAGAATGAGGGGCATTGTGATGGGGGCATTGTTGAAAGGGCAATGTGGAGAATGAGGGGCATTGTGGAAGGGGCAATGTGGAGAATGAGGGGCATTGTGGAAAGGGCAATGTGGTTAAAGGGGGCCAATGTGGTCGGGGGGGCCCATGGCAATTCTTGCACCAGGGCCCGGTGACTTCTAGTTAAGCCTCTGCATTGCCCCCAAGCAGCCATTAGCTATTAGGGGAATCATGGAAGTGGTAGTCTTCAACAGCTGGAGATCCAACTATTGAGTACTCCTCGTCTGAAGAATAGCTGAATTGAAGCGGACCAGTCACCTTATGGCAGCTTGGGTGGCTTGGAGAAAAAGCTTTCAAAATCCCTTGTATGTTGCATTAGCCATTTTTAACTCGTTGACTGCCAGAGAGGTATTCAGTGTATTGCACTGCATTAAAAGGCTTAACCCTATGTGTGCCAGAGGGCTCCTCAACACATTGCAAAGCAAAGGGTTAAGGGAACCCTACCACCTAAGTAATGTTGGTGATTTTGAAAGAGTTATCAAAATCACCTATATATTACGTTAGCCATATTTTGTTTTGAAAACTAGTCCTTGAGTTATTTCGATTGATAAATTATGCTAATGAAGGTACCATGCAGCGCCTCCTAGAGGAGACCGGGACTGGCAGCGCAGATGTCTGTAAGAAAAGACGTCTGTGGTGTTGCCTGGCTGTCAGTCTCAGCACAAATAGGATTTCAAACTAACGCGGTTATGATGCTGGCTAATAGACCATGGGACGTTTATCGCTAGATGGCTAATTATTTGTGGGAGACTTCATTTGGGGTGATAGTTCCCCTTTAACTCTTAAAGGACCAGAGGGATGTGCAACACATTGATTCTTAATGCATTGCACATCGTATGGTCCTTTAAGAGTTAAACATGAGACCTGGTGCTTTTTAACCATTGAGTGACGGAGAGGTATCCAACGCATACCTGTGCAACCAGAGGCATAACCAGAACCAACCAGGCCCTGGTGCAAAATTTGCCATGGGGCCCCCCCACCACATTGACCCCATTGTCCACCTCCATGAATGTACCCCCACTGTCCACCTCTTACCTGGCTCAGGAGGAGGGGGCCTCATCATCCCTGGTGGCGTGGCGGCGTGACAGGAGAGGTCTGTGCCGCCTTCTGCACAGACCTCTATATGCAGCTTCCGCGCGGTCCTCCAGTAACGCAGAGCGCTGGGAGATGATGTCATCTCCCAGCGCTTTGCATTACTAGACGGCCAGGGATGACAAGGAAGCTGCTCACAGCTTGACGGTGGGGAGATCAGTGTGATCTTCCCACCGGCAAAGCTTTTTTAATGCTGGCAGTGGTGGTGGTAGCAGGGGGTGGCCGGCCCCCTGGAGTGACACAGTTGCGACCCCTGTGACCACTATTGTTACGCCACTGGTTGCAATGCATTGTAATACCTCTCTGGCACGCAAAGGGTTAAGCCAGGACATAGTAATGCCCTCGTTATTAATAATGCTTCCCCTTGTCTGTTTTAGCATACACAACTACACCCCTAAAGTCGGAGAGCTCGACACGAGGAAAGCAATTCGTCAGGCATTTGACGTCTGGCAGAAGGTGACTCCACTGACATTTGAAGAGATTCCCTACCCCGAGATCAAAAATGAAAAGAAAGAGGCTGACATCATGATATTTTTTGCCTCTGGTTTTCATGGCGACAGCTCTCCGTTTGATGGAGAAGGTGGATTCCTAGCACACGCCTACTTCCCCGGGCCAGGGATCGGAGGAGACACTCACTTTGACTCTGACGAGCCATGGACTCTAGGGAATTCCAATCATGATGGTAAGTGCTTCATTTTAATTGATTCAAAAGTTAAAGGGTTAGTAATGCCCGAATTTAAAGGGATAGTAATACTTAAGTATTACCAGGGGAGGGCTGGCCTGGGGGGCAGGGGGGCAATTGCCCCCTGGGCTGGCCATGTGTCTGGGCTGGTGGGCCAGTGCCTCACTCAATCTCCCACTGCTGTAGACAGAGCTACACTAGTGATACCACAGAACTTATGAAATGAATATATATGCAATTGATACCGCAGAGCTACTAGTAGCATAATCCATTTACCTTGCAAGCTCTATGGCATCAGTATTGTATCTTTACTTAAATTGTAAGCACTCTAGTGTCACTAATGTAGCCCCATTTCAACTGTAATCTCTGTGGTATCACTTGCTTTAATTCACAGCATTAATGACAATTTTAAAATTAAGGAAACAGGGGTGGGCTGGGACAATGGGCTTGGACGATAGTAGACATGGGCCACTTAATTGTATTTGCCCCCTGGGCCATATGTTGCCAGCCCTCCCCTGAGTATTACTAATCCCTATATTAAAGTAATATTAAAAATAAATATATTGCCGCCAGTGTCATAATTGCTCCTAAAGTTGCCCCCTTCCTCCCCCCTTCCCCGAAGTCAGTGTTGTAGCTGACTGAAGGGAAAGCCGATCATCAAACCAAGCACACGTAGAAGACTGTTTTAGTGAAATATTTCTTTTTTATTTACGCGATCGCGGCTCTGCTGCAGCGACGCCTGAAAGTCGTGCGACAGGCTTCCCTGCAGTCATCTAGAATGCTGACTTTGGGGAAGGGGAGGGAGAGGGCAACTTTAGGAGCGATTATCTCTCAAACCATAAAGGTTTGAGAGATGACATTGGGGGAAATATATTTATTTTTAATATTACTTTAATATAGGGATTAGTAATAATTAATTATTACTATCCCTTTAAAGGGATAGTAACACTTCGTTTTAGCTTTATTTTATTTTGTAGGCATTAAAAAAACATGAAGAACGATATAAGTCGTATCTCTCAAACCTTTATGATTTAAGAGATATTCACAAGCAAAGTTTCCCCCTCCCGCCCCTTCTACCTAGTGTAAGCCATCTCTTCTCAGATGTGGAATCCAGTCCATAGACCAGACAGATAACAGAAGGGGACAATCTTCTTCCTATGAGAACAATGAAAGCCCTGCCCCCCTTGACAAGTTTTTCAGCTTTTTCCCTTATCTTAATTGAAGATTGTCCCTCTCTGCAGTCTACCTGGGCACCTCCCTTCTGATCTGGTTGAACAGGGGGGGAAATTTTGCTTGTGAATATCTCTTAAACCATAGAGGTTTGAGAGATAAGACTTATATCGTTCTTCATGTTTTTTTAATGCCTACAAAATAAAATAAAGATAAAACGAAGTATTACTAGCCCCTTTAAGTTTATTCACCCTTTATTTTGAGATTATATATTCTGTAAGTATGGGCATCCGGAGGATGAGGCAAGAGGGGGCATGTGCCCTACCCTGGAGTTCTGTCCTCGATTTTAGTTTGAGTGGAAAAGTAATATTACCATCTGGGTCCAATACCCTGGTTTCTCCTCTGATGAAGGCCACATTCAGAGGTGTTTTTTTCCCTCCAAAATCAAGCTTTATTTGTTTCTGTTTCAGGTGATTGTAGTCAGTCTTTACAGGCGATATTTTTCCCTCCTTTGCAGGTAATGATCTCTTTCTGGTCGCGGTCCATGAACTAGGTCATGCTTTGGGTCTGGAGCATTCCAATGACCCCAGTGCCATCATGGCGCCTTTTTACCAGTATATGGAAACGCACAACTTCAAGCTTCCGCAGGATGACTTAAAAGGAATTCAGAGCATCTACGGTGAGTTTTCTTGGATTCTAAGGTCCAGACACACAAAGGCAAAGAGGAGCAATTCTGGGGAAACCAAATGCGTTTCATGTATCAAATAAAAATGTCCATTCGTTTAAATGGGGCTTTCACCCCTTGAATGTTAGGGGTTAATAAAATCACTATTTTGCTGAATTTAATTGATTAAATATTGCCCTGCGCCCTACTTCCGGACAGATGACGGTTACCAGCTCTGTCTCACAGTCTGTCACTCCTCCTTTGCTCCGCCCCCTCTATCCAGCCTCCTCCAATGATGGAGGCTTTCTGCATGTAAGCTGGAGTGGTCTCTGGCCAATGAGAGTGCTCCAGCTTACACGCAGAAAGCCTCCATCATCAGAGGAGGCTGGATTGAGGAAGAGTGACAGACTGTGGTTACCAGATCTGTACCGCAGTCTGTCCCTCTTCCTCTGCTCCCCTCCCTCTATCCAGCCTCCTCCAATGACGGAGGCTTTCTGCATATAAGCTGGAGTGGTCTCTGGCCAATGAGAACGCTCCAGCTTACATGCAGAAAGCCTCCGTCATTGGAGGCTTTCTGCATGTAAGCTGGAGCGCTCTAATGGAGGATTTCTACATGTAAGCTGGAGTGGTCTCTGGCCAATGAGAGCGCTCCAGCTTAGATGCAGAAAGCCTCCATCATCAGAGGAGGATGGATTGAGGAAGAGTGACAGACTGCGGTGCAGCGCTGGTAACCATAGTCTGTCCGCAAGTACGGCGCAGGGCAATATTTACTCGATTAAATTCAGCAAAATAGCAATTTTGTAAAAAAAAAAAAAAAAAAAAATGAAAACGTTATACCAGCTAGTCACTACATAAACTAACTATTTACACCAACATGTATACGGGTGATAGATCCCCTTAAAATCTTGGGTATAATTTGCACCTGTGTATTATACACGGGTGTGTATTATACCTGAGATTTTATGGTACATATTTTTGAAGAGCCATAAATCACTATTGTTATGAATAAACAAATTTATGCAGCCTTTACAAATATGGATTTCTGATCATGAGGGCCACAGTTGAGAAACTTGCCCCCCCCCACTCTGTAACATTCCAATGAGCGTAATAAAAGGATTTGGACAGTGCTGGAGCGTTGCTTGTAAACCGAATGGAGAAAGGACATTTGTAGCTGAGCAGACATTCTTATGGATATTGGTCCAATCTGTCTCTGCAGGGTCATTGATTTACTTGTCCTGAAGCTGGTATCAGTGTGATTTTCCCTTCAGTCAGCAGTCATTTTTATGCATGACTCCTTTGTACATTGGTGATCAGCAGTTGTTATGGAGGTTGAACATTCAAGGTTCAGAAATGGATATTAACATCTTTGTCTGCTTAAGAGGTCTAAAACACATTGTTTTATAGTGCTTTGGAAACTCTTTAGCAGTACTGGGCACATAGGCCTGCACAGCCAATTGCATTAGGGTGTGCACCCAACAGCACGCACTCGCACGTGTGTGTGTGTATATATATATATATATATATATATATGTGTGTGTGTGTATGTGTGTGCGACATAAATGATTAGGTGTAAGTGATCTTTCACACACACACACATTAAACATTAGACACTCACTCATAGCCGAGTCACTGCCAGTGCTTGCAGCCTCCTCACCCGCTGTTTGCTCCCTGACACCTTCCCCCAATTTAACGAGCGCTGAAAGGAAGTGACATCACTTCCTTTCAGCGCCGCAACAAAGGAGGGAAGGCTCATGCAGGATTTTGCAGCGTTTGAGTCTGAGTGTTTGTCCAGCCCCCCTTGGTCTCCCCGAGCACAGCAGTCAACAGCAGATAGCCGTGGCAAGCGGCTAAGGTATAAAGCCGGTGCCGCAGCACAACTAATATGCGGAAGCGGCCATTTAACTTCTGAAAAGCCGGTGCGCATGGGGCTGATTAGGGTGTGCCTAGGCACACCCTGTGCGCATGCCTATGATCGGGCATATCAATAGGCTAACATTTAAAGGGATAGTAATGTTTCACAAAAACAGCAGCTCCAATTAATCTTCATAATATTTGAGCCATAATGAGCGCTATTTCAATACTGTCAGAGTTGTTGCTCAAGAGTAATTGAATGATAAAGTTTCCCCTCCCGCCCCTTTTATCTAGTGTAAGCCATCTCTTCTCAGATGTGGAAACTGGTTGCTAGACCAGACAGATAACAGCAGGGGGCAATCTTCTTCCTATGAGAACAATGAAAACCCTGCCCCCCTTGACAAGCTTTTCAGGTTTTTCCCTTATCTTAATTGAAGATTGTCTCTCTCTGCAGTCTGCCTGGGCACCTCCCTTCTGATCTGGCTGAGCAGTGTTATATCAGTAAAAGGGGTGGGAGGGGGATACTTTATCATTCAATTACTTTTGAACTACAACTCTGACAGAATTGAAATAACACGCTCCAAAGTCCAAATACTATGATGATTAATTACAGCTGCTTTTATTATGAAACATTACTATCCCTTTAATGATATCCCTACTTAAGTCCTTGGTGACCAGTTTTTTTTTTACATTAAATGACAAGAGCAGTTTTGATCTTCTTAGTATGCCTTTGTTCAACCATATTTTCCCTCTAATTAATTTAGTCCAGCCACACAAATTGTATACCATTTTTTTAAGCATATGTAGGGTTTTTTTTGATGACACATTTATATGTGTAACCCACCATTTAATGTGATGATAATAATAAAAGCAAAATGAAAAAAAAAACATAAAAAATATATTTTTTACTCTGTCCCCACGAGTCCTGCTCCCACTACTACAAAAGTCCTCCATCTTTTGCCAGTTGAGAAAATGGGAGCTCTGTTCTCTGTTTCTCTCTGCCTCACAATCACAATGAGGAAGAGAAGGGCAGAGAACAGTGACAAATGAAATGTATATTTACTTGCCTTTGTCATGTGGCTCCATCGGCACGTGATTACTGCCAATGTCACTGCAGAGCCATCGGGGAACGGCTGAAACTGATTGCTTTGGTCCTGGAGCTGTCAGTTACAGCCTCTCAGACATGATCATTAAAGGGATAGTAATACTTAAAATGTCAAAAAAAAATGTTGTAGGGTTTATCCCCCTGAGTAAAACAAGGGTACTCCCACTGCTGAAAGGTATTTTATTCAAACGTTATTAATTTACAAAGTTGAATTTTTTTAGGTGCAATATCACAGTGGCCTGAAATTGTACAGTGGCGCTGTTGCTACACCATCCTATGGAGATTTATGGTCCCGGGACCAGAGCTGTCCATAGGATCGTGTAGCAACAGCGCCACTGTACAATTTCAGGCCACTGTGATATTGCACCTAAAAAAATTCAACTTTGAAAATTAATAACTTTTGAATGAAACACCTCTCAGCAGTGGGAGTACTCTTGTTTTACTCAGGGGGATAAACCCTACAACATACTTTTTTACATTTTAAGTATTATTATCCCTTTAAATTATAAGCTCTGTAGTATCAGTAGTTTAACCCATTTCTACTGTGAGCTATGTGGTATCGCTTTACTTCATGATATTAATGCCACTTTTAAAATTAACAAAAGGGGGTGGGCTGGGACAGCGGGCTCAAACAATAGTATAAATGGGCGGCTTGATTGCATTTGCCCTCCGGACCTGGTGTAATATCGTCAGGCACAGTCCAATAATATCAAATGCCTTTCCCCAGTAGGAAATCTACTCACAATTTGTGACCTTTCAGCAGTGGGAGTACTCTTGTTTTACTCAGGGGGATAAACCCTACAACATATTTTTTTTTACATTTTAAGTATTTCTATCCCTTTAACCCTTGACGTGCTAGGACCGTCATCCTTTCTTAAACGATTGAATTCTGTGACGGTCCTGATATGTCACTCGTCCTCAAGGGGTAAAGGGAATTAACACGTACCAAAAGCAAGTGACTTTGCCAGGGGATGCCATGACAGTGCGGGCAAGACACGAATTCCATCCTCTGTTCATGATAATCTTAACCATAACCCTCTGGTACTTTAAGGGGGTTAATAAAAATAATCTTAATGTTCTCAATGCATTGCACAGACCTCTGTTTCTTAAAGGGTTAAGTAGGTGCATGCTTCAGATTGAAAAAAACTTCTACCAACCAGTGGCGTAACAATAGGGGTCACAGGGGTCGCACCTGCGACCGGGCCCGTCACTCTCAGGGGCCCGGCCGCCCCCTGCGACCCCCTCGCCACCCGCCCGCAGCACAGCTGACGTCCCGGCGGCCAGCGCTCGAGTAATGCAGTGTGGTGGGAGATGACATAATCTCCCAGCGCTCTGCATTACTAAGGACCGCGCGGGAGCTTGTCACACACACCGCTAGACCACCAGGAGGTAGGAGGACGGGGGTCAGTAGGGGCAATGTGGCGATGGGGGCATTGTGGAGATTGGGGGGAAATGTGGAGAATGAGGGGCATTGTGATGGGGGCATTGTGGAAGGGGCAATGTGGAGGTGGCCAGTGTGGTTGAGGGGGGCCAGTGTGGTCGGAGGGGGGTCCGTGGCAATTCTTGCACCAGGACCCCGTGGATTCTAGTTACACCTCTGCTACCAACTGTCATGTACGCCCCCATGGACATGAAACCCAGGACTGAGTGGAGACGTTATCTCTTGAACAAAGGCACAAGGGTAAAATTCACAGGGCCATTGGGATTTTCTGGTCATAGTAAGATAAGCGGGGGTTAGTATTAAGAGACATTAGTTCTGTTTTAACCCTTTGAATCCTAGCGGGGGGGGGGGTCTAATGCGTTGCAGACCTCTCTGACATTCATGGGGTTAAAATCCCTGTTTAAATCATCGGGTCCCATATGATGCAGCTGATTTGCCACAGAATTGCTCCTGTTTACGTTATACATATGGCCGCAGGGAGAACAAGATGTGCTAAGCTTTGAAAAGGCTCTGATGACTAAACATGACTCACAGAGAGCACAGATGTGATTTTTCTCTCCAAGTTCAGTCGAGGTGAGACTGCTGTGAGACAGAGATCAGCAGTCTTGTCTGAGAATGGGACTATGCAAATGATCTCTGATAACATATTACAGGCTAGAGTTAAAGTGATACCTTTATTAGCTAACTGGATTTGCATCTGGGATGCAAGCTTACAAGACCTAGACAGATAACACAAGAACAGCAGACACTCTTGTCAGGGGAGGGCTGGCCTGGGGGGCAGTTTCCCCGGGCTGGCCGTATGTCCTGCTTGCTGCTGTAAATGGAGCTACGCTAGTGATACCAAAGAGCTTACAACTGAACTGGATCTACACAAATGATACCACAGAGCCACAATTCATATGGAGCTACACTTGTGATACCAAAGAGCTTACAACTAAACTGGAGCCTCACAAATGATTCCCTAGAACTACAATTCATATGGAGCTACTCTAGTGATACCAGGGGCTTAGGAACTGGAGGGGATGGGGGCGGACGCATTCCCCCAGGAAATCATGCTGGTGACAGATAATGTAGAAATTCCCGCCATGCGCTAAGCGCACCTGCCTGGGGAGAGTAGGCAGTGATTGACCGGCAGGAGGGGAGCGCACTGCACAGCGCTCCCTCCTGCACGTCACCTCCTTGTAGCGTGTCCGAGCAGAGCGGATCGCGGGTAGAGGAGCTTCTATATCCTCTACCCGGACTGACATTGCGCTTGGCGAGCAGCTTCCTGTCAGGCTGGGTAGAGGATCAGAAGCTCCTCCACCTTGGCCCACTCGGTGACTCTACAGGCCACTCTACAAAGAAGGTACAGAGGAGCTAGCGGTGCAAAGTGACACACAGGGGGGCTGGGGGGGGAGACACACAAGGGGGCCGGACAGTAAAAATGTTATCCCCCTACGCCTCTGATACCAAGAGCTTATAATTGAGCTGGAGCTACACTAGTGATACCACAGAGCTACAATCCAAATACAGCTACACTAGTAGCATAACCCATTTCCCTTGTAAGATCTATGGAGTTACTAACTGAAACGGAGCTACACAAATCATATCACAGAGCTACAATCAAAATTAAGCTACACTACTAGCATAACCCATTTCCATTGTAAGGTCTATAGTGTCACTGGTGTAGCTTCACTTAAAGGGATAATAATACTTAAAATGTAAAAAAAAATATGTTGTAGGGTTTATCCCCCTGAGTAAAACAAGAGTACTCCCACTGCTGAGAGGTGTTTCATTCAAAAGTTATTAATTTTCAAAGTTTAATTTTTTAGGTGCAATATCACAGTGGCCTGAAATTGTACAGTGGCGCTGTTGCTACACCATCCTATGGAGATTTATGGTCCCGGAACCAGAGCTGTCCATAGGATCGTGTAGCAACAGCGCCACTGTACAATTTCAGGCCACTGTGATATTGCACCTAAAAAAATTCAACTTTGAAAATTAATAACTTTTGAATGAAACACCTCTCAGCAGTGGGAGTACTCTTGTTTTACTCAGGGGGATAAACCCTACAACATACTTTTTTACATTTTAAGTATTATTATCCCTTTAAATTATAAGCTCTGTAGTATCAGTAGTTTAACCCATTTCTACTGTGAGCTATGTGGTATCGCTTTACTTCATGATATTAATGCCACTTTTAAAATTAACAAAAGGGGGTGGGCTGGGACAGCGGGCTCAAACAATAGTATAAATGGGTGGCTTGATTGCATTTGCCCTCCGGACCTGGTGTAATATCGTCAGGCACAGTCCAATAATATCAAATGCCTTTCCCCAGTAGGAAATCTACTCACAATTTGTGACATATATATGTCCACTGAAATTCCAGCAGAAAAGGGATTATATACTGTCCCAGCTACTGTTTGATTGACGGTAAACAGGAACAGTTGCAAAGATAGACCTCTCATTTATACATCACATAGGAAGGCAAACATGTAGAGAGACAGAAGGGGCGACCAATAGTGTCTGTTATCTGGCTGGAAATGACTGAAATATATGAAAGTGACATACTCACAATTTAAAGTGGTTGGGCAGAGGCTTATATCTTCTCCCAACAAAACAAGCCTGCAGAGAGAACAACCCTGTCTCTGCTCAAGTATTCCAAAATTTTTGAAAAAAGGTGCTGCTCTTCCATCCTCTTAAAGGAGCAGTAAACTTTTTTTATGAAAAAGTACATATTGTAGGGATTTTCCTATTGAGTAAAATAAGGGTACTCCCACTGCTGAGAGATTTATATTTCCAGAGTTATTACAGTTTAAACCAATGTTTTTTTACATTAGCAGTGCCCTCTAGTGGTCAAATTCTAATTAGATTTCCTGTTACATTCTAATGGAGAGGAAAGTCAGGAAAGTAGAGACATACAGTTCTCCATAGAATGTGATCGATACTGTCTGTCACTTCCTGTCAGTTAGAACTATCAGGAAGTAAACACAGTAAATTCACTTCCTGTCAGTTAGAACTATCAGGAAGTAAACACAGTAAGTTCACTTCCTGATTATTTGAACTGATATAAATTTTGAATAAAACATCTGGCAGCAGTGGAAGTTATCTTGTTTTATTCAGCAGGAAAAGCTCTATAAAATACATGTTTTCATAAAAAAAGTTTACTGCTCCTGTAACACTTTGAGTGCCAGAGGGGTACACAACGCATTTAAGAGAAATGCGTTGCGTACCTCTCTGGCACTCAAAGGTTTAAAAAATGATTTTAATATAAAAAAACACATAAATGACATAATATCAAATTTGTAAATAATGGCAAAATCATCGAAAAAAGCAGTAGATTAACATTTCTCAGTATACACTGCTTCTTCAGAATCTAAGGGCTGATATAGACATAGAAACTATACAAAAGACTAAGGGCGAGATGATCAGAAAGTGGTGGTAACTGAAATTGCCTGTAATCAGATTTAAAAACTTCTTACTCCGTGGTCCGTCAATTCTCAGACATATTCCCATCATTTTTTGCATCCAATTCCATCGTCTTTGTGAAAGGGAGAAAAGTCTTAGAAGTGTAGTGATTTAATCTACCGTCATATCATAGGTATTTTCAGAAAAAAATATTCTTTTAGTCATCACTTTTTTTTGTCTGATTAACGTTATTTTTTACCGATAAAATGAAAATGCTTGAAACTTGGAGAAGACAAAGTCCTGTTAGCAGGAGTGAGAATCAGTTGTATGGAGTGAACTGGTTAAAAACAGTCTTTATTTGAAAATTTTTCATTTTAAAGACAAAAATAGTTTGATTCTTGAAAATTTTCATTTCAAAGACAAAATCAAAGACATCTTTCAGATCAGAATTTTTAAGGGCAATGTTCTTACCATCCATAATTCTTTATGACACATTTTCATTCATGATGGATTTAAATGATGGGGTTAAATGATAGCAGCGTGCCTCCGTGCACGCTGCTATCATTCTTTTCAGGCTGAAACTGAGCTTTCCGGGACTGGAGAGCTCAGCCGGTTCACTTGATTGTTCCAGGTGTGAACACATGTACCGGAATTTTGACTAAATACGGCAGTGTTCTTTGACACTTTTCTGTTTTAAATTTAAAAAAACAAACATACACACATTTGTTTTTAAAATAACAGATTTTATTAAAAAAGCAAAGTTTCAACAAACAATCACGGGACTTTGATTGTTGTGGAGCCATGTAGTATACTTATACACACCGCCAAATGTCATCGATAAAAAAAGTGGAAAAATAGGGTGGGAAAGAGGGACATGGGAATTTTCACCCGGGGGGACAGTGCCCACTTAAAAATGCCAATTTTGTAGGTATAACTGACCGGTCATACCTTTCATGCAGTCGCCATAAAAATGTAACCCATTGTGCCCAAATGACCCCAAGAGAAAAAAATAAAAATTGTGGGTTTTTTTTAACTTTTTTTTTACAGTTTTCTTTAATTTTACTAAAATAAATGGTGGGCTATCCATATAAGTGTGGTATCAAAAGAAAGCCCTATTTGTCCTTGAAAAAACACTATATAATTTTCATGGGTAAAATAAAGTATTTAGAGGGAAAACAATGTTCAACAAAAACAGTCAAAAAGGTCAGAATTGCTCCAGTCCTTAAGTGAAATCCATCTCAGATTTTCCCAGTCCTTAAGGGGTTAACCATCAACTCATAAGCTGGCACTTTTCATATGACAACTTTTTGATGAGCACGCTCCTAATGCCAGGTGGGGGGCTGTTATGATTATTAGGTGTTCTCCTTTAAGGCCTACTAGACAGCTCTCACTCGCTAGAGAATGTTATTATTCCCTTATTTGTAAGTGTTATAATTTTAGTGATGTTATTGTTTTATGAGTTACTGTAATGTAATACCACATGAAATTGTGCCTTTGTGATTCCACAGACAAATGCTCTTGTTTCCCATTATTTGTATTATTGCAGCCAATATATTCAGGAAGATTAACCCTGTGGAAGCTACAGACATCTGCAATGCATTTCAAAGCAACAGACTTAGACATCTTTAGCATCAAAGAGTGGAAAACAAGCAGTATGAATATTTTCACTGATAAATATTTGCAAATATTGAGTTTATAACCAAGTATGCTGCTGGCTTCTCTCACTGCTGTTCTGGATTGCTTGCCTTCTTTTAAAACATCAGCTATAACTGCTCCGAAGTCCCTTTCCTCAGCTGGTGTTGTGCACATTCCACCTTGGTGTCTTATATGCATTAACCATTTGAGCACCAGAGAAGTGCTGCAATGCACTGGATACCTATCTGGCACTCAAAGGGTTAAAGGGATAGTAATACTTGAAAATAATTTCATTTTATATTGTAGCCCTAAAAAAGCATGAAAAATGATATAATTCTTATCTCCCAAACCTTTATGGTTTGGGAGATATTCACAAGCAAAGTTTCCCCCTGAGTGACGTCACCGTTCTAGCTCTCAGATTTGGAATCCGGTCTCTTGACCGGCAGCGGCTCTCCAGAAGTGCCGAGATCACGATCTTTAAAAAGAATGTCTTCATTTGAATGGTTTACAAAGCGTGCTTGCAAGCCAGTCGCACTTTGTACACAGTTCCAATTAAGTAGTTCTTTTTAAAGATCGTGAACTCGGCACTGCTAAAGAGCTGCCGGTTGATCTGTGAACCGGATTCCAAATCTGTCCACTAGATGGCAGACTTGGCTGAAACAGCCAGGAAAAGGGAACTTTACTTTATTTTACTTGTGACTATCTCCCAAACCATAAAGGTTTGGGAGATAAGACTTATATCATTTTTCATGTTTTTTTAGGGCTACAATATAAAATAAAGTTATTTTCAAGTATTACTATCCCTTTAACTGGCATTTTGAAGCACCGAGGGCCCTATAAACAAAAGAAAGGAGACCATAGGGAATAATAAAACTTACCATTGATTTAAGTGTTGTTTTTAACCCTTTGACTGCTAGAGTGGTCTCCAATGTACTGATTTGTAAAACGTTGTAGGGATTCAATGAGTTAAAAGCTCCCTTTAGAGCAATGAAAGTTTGGGGAGTTGTTATTTCACCCTTCGGTACAGATGAATTCCTCCAGAACTGCTCAGATGACATATATCTTACTCTACATTCTCACTAGCCCTGTTGTCGTATCCAGATTATTATACAAGTCTGATTATAAACAGAGAAAATTACATTTGGATGACAAGCGTACTCAAATGATTTATAGGAAACAGATTCCCTTGAATGATATACACTGCATTTGAATACAAGCCTGGAAGCGCTGGAGATTGATTTATGTCAAATATTTTAGTCTAAACAGTCAATAGCAGTGTTAGTTGTATGACACAAATCTAGAGAAGTATAGAATTGCTGGGCACATATAGAAAATACAAGTTAGGAAATTAGCCTCTTGACAGGGACTTCAATCAAAAACTAAACTACAATTTAGATTTATAGTTTATTTTAATTAAGGCACGTCGTGCAGAACTTCCTGTCTTATCCCCCCCACTCACTGACAATGCTCAGCAATGCATTACCCACCTTCCCAAGCACTGGCTTCCTGTCTTATCTCTACATTACCTCCCCCACTCACTGACACTGCTCAGCAATGCATTGCCAACCTCCCCTAGCACTGACTTCCTGTCTTATCTCTACATTACCTCACCACTCACTGACAGTGCTCAGCAATGCATTACCCACCTTCCCAAGCACTGACTTCCTGTCTTATCTCTACATTACCTCCCCCACTCACTGACACTGCTCAGCAATGCATTGCCAACCTCCCCTAGCACTGACTTCCTGTCTTATCCCTACATTACCTCACCATTCACTGACACTGCTCAGTAATGTATCACCCACCTCCCCTAGTACTGACGTCCTGTCTTATCCCTACATTACCTCCCCCGCTCTCTGACACTGCTCAGCAATGTACTGCCCACCTTCCCTTGCACTGACTTCCTGTCTTATCCCTACATTACCTCCCCCACACACTGACACTGCTCAGCAATGCATTGCCAACCTCCCCTAGCACTGACTTCCTGTCTTATCCCTACATTACCTCCCCCACTCACTGACACTGCTCAGCAATGCATTGCCAACCTCCCCTAGCACTGACTTCCTGTCTTATCTCTACATTACCTCACCACTCACTGACAGTGCTCAGCAATGCATTACCCACCTTCCCAAGCACTGACTTCCTGTCTTATCTCTACATTACCTCCCCCACTCACTGACACTGCTCAGCAATGCATTGCCAACCTCCCCTAGCACTGACTTCCTGTCTTATCCCTACATTACCTCCCCCGCTCTCTGACACTGCTCAGCAATGTACTGCCCACCTTCCCTTGCACTGACTTCCTGTCTTATCCCTACATTACCTCCCCCACACACTGACACTGCTCAGCAATGCATTGCCAACCTCCCCTAGCACTGACTTCCTGTCTTATCCCTACATTACCTCCCCCACTCACTGACACTGCTCAGCAATGCATTGCCCACCTCCCCTAGCACTGACTTCCTGTCTTATCCCTACATTACCTCCCCCACTCACTGACACTGCTCAGCAATGCATTACCCACCTCCCCTAGCACTGACTTCCTCTCTTATCACTACATTACCTCCCCCACACACTGACACTGCTCAGCAATGTACTGCCCACCTTCCCTTGCACTGACTTCCTGTCTTATCCCTACATTACCTCCCCCACTCACTGACACTGCTCAGCAATGCATTGCCCACTTCCTCTAACATTAACTTCTTGTTTTATCCCTACATTACCTAAAGAGGGACACTTGTGTGGGGAAAGGGGACAGAGAGATTTGGGTCTCAAAGAGGGACTGTCCCTCCTAAAGAGGGACACTTGGGAGGTATGGACCCCTAATATCTCCTAAAGAGGGACACTTGGGAGGTACAGGCCCCTAATATCTCCTAAAGAGGGACACTTGGGAGGTACGGACCCCTAAAAGCTCCTAAAGAGGGACACTTGGGAGGTACAGGCCCCTAATATCTCCTAAAGAGGGACACTTGGGAGGTACAGGCCCCTAATATCTCCTAAAGAGGGACACTTGGGAGGTACGGACCCCTAAAAGCTCCTAAAGAGGGACACTTGGGAGGTGTGAACCCCTAATATCTCCTAAACAAGGACACTTGGGCGGTATGGCCCCAATATCCCCTAAAAAGGGACACTTGGGAGGTGCGATATTAATAATGATTTCCCTTTAAATGGAAAGTTGCTGTAATCTGGATGCATCACTAATGCCTGACTGTTCTCTAAATTTGGTAGCCTTAGCTGACATTTTGCAAAGGGCTTATCATTATTGAAGCTGCCAGGATGCCTATTACGTGTGAGATCCTGCTCAATCCTATAAATGCCTCCAGCAATCTGCTGAAGAGGAAAGGCAGTGAATTTAAATTTAGTGTTTAGGAATAAGCTACTGTAGCAGAGAAATGTATTTGATTAAAATATAAAATCTTATTCCGCTGCTGTATTTATGGCTTCGTCTGTGGGCTAATCATCATGCTGTTTGATGGTTATTCAGATTTTTTCCAACACTTGTAATCACTCTAGGACTATGAATCAAAAGATTCTATCTATTTCACAGCACAGTGCGTGTCAGTGTTTATGTGCATATATATATATATATATATATATATATATATATATATATATATATATATTGTTGTGTATGTGTGTGTACTGTATGTTTTGCTGTCTATTTGTGCCTCAGATTGTGTGTATGTGCATGCATTTGTGTGTATGTGAGTTTATTTGTGTGTGTGTATATATAAATGTGTGTGTTTGTATGTAGTGTGTGTGTGTAAGTTTGTATGTGTGTGTGTGTGTGTGTGTTATGTGTGTATGTACATGTGTGTATGTTATGTGTGTACATGTGTACGTGTGTGTGCGTATGGTATGTGTATGTATGTGTGTGTGTGTGTTATGTGTGTGTAGGTTATATTTGTGTGTGTGTACTTATGTGTGTGTGTGTTTGTATGTGTGTATGTGTGCATGTGTGTATGTTATGTGTGTATATGTTTGTATGAATGTGTGTGTGTATGTTATATTTGTGTGTGTGTGTGTGTGTTTACATGTGTGTATGTGTGCATGTGAGTGTGTGTATGTTTGTATGAATGTGTGTGTGTTATGTGTGTATGTAATGTGTGTGTACGTGTGTATGTACCTATGTGTACGTGTGTGTGTGAAGTTGCATTGGACACATACCTCCCAAGTGTCCCTCTTTAGGAGGGACAGTCCCTCTTTAAGAACCAAATCCCACTGTCCCTCTTTCCCACCCTAATGTCCCTCTTTTTAGGAGATCAGACTGTGTGATGTGTATATAAGTGTATAATATTGCTCTACAGCAATAAAACTCACATTATTGTTTCTTTAAACGTCAGTATATGTGTTTATAAATTAGTCTTCTTAAATAAAATACTTTGGACTTGTTATAAGTCATTTATTAGGTAACACAAGGAGGTGTCAATAGGTCATGAAACAGCCTAAAAAAATTCTCATTAATGCCCCGCCCACCAGCCACACTCCCAGCAACACCCCCTAAAACACAATTGTCCCTCTTTGGCAATTTGAAATGTTGGGAGGTATGTTGGAGAGCTGGTTGTGTCTTCCTCTTGGGCAATACATACAATGGAAATGGAACACGTCAGAGTAAAATGAATTGCACAGTTGGAACAAACAGTATTCTAGAGGTCACCTCTGTATTGCAAAGCAAATCATTGGGGACCTCTGCAGTATTCAAGGGGTTTAAATCCCGATTGTGTATTTTAGGAATATTTGATTGTTCCCCTGGTTGCTCCAGAATTGCAATGCTTTGTGCATATTGTTTTTTTTCCTACCCATAGCTGAAAAAGAAGGGATTAACTCTTTGAGTGGGTTGCGTACCCCTCTGGCACTCAAAGGGTTAATTCATTCCGGTTTAGAACCCAGAAGATATCAGAGTTGGCAAACGGAGCCCAGAACCTAGAATTCATATATAGAGATATTTATAACAAAAACCCACCTGTATGTATGAACTTTCCACAAGCTGATGTGAAATCAGCTGAACCAGTGTTATGTAATGCATGCGAGAACTGATATGGTGCTCTTCATACAGCCAAAAAAAAAACCTAAAAATGAAATACTCATTAAAAAAGAGGTGGAAAAATGCCTGGAAAAGAACGCTGAACATCACCGTTAGTTTATTCCCTTCCAAAATGCAAGTATACAGAAATAGAATGGAAAAATGCAGCATCATTAAAATTTATGGCACAGAACAGCAGACGTTGCACTAGCACCTCATACAAACCCTTTGAGTGCCAGATGATACCTCTATGGCACTCAGAAGGTTAAAACAGTCCTTTATTCCGTTGAATGATGGAACGTGATCTACTTCTAGAGTAGCCTACGTTTCGATTAACCCTTTAAGGGCCATGAAACCTTTAACGACCCATTCTCTATTCATTTTAAAGGATCAGTAAACTTTTTTAATGAAAAAATATATAATGTGGGGCTTTTCCTGTTGACTAAAATAAGGGTACTCTCACTGCTGAAAGATGGATATTTCCAGAGTTATTGCAGTTTAACCCCATCGAGACACATGACGTACATGTACGTCCTGTGTGGCTGTCACTTAGTAGCAGAGGACGTACATGTACGTCCCGGAAATCCGGCTCCCCGCGCGGCTGCACGCCGTTCGGGGACTCCGGATTCTTTTAGAAAAAAAAAAAAAAATGTTAGACGGGCGTTAAGTGACGGCCGCGTCTGCACGCGGCCGTCACTAAGGGGTTAAACTTGTTTGTTTGTTTTTTTAACAATAGCAGTGCCTTCTAGTGGTCAAATCCAATTAGTAATTCTGTTACATGACTGCCTAAGGGCGCCCCCATACAATATTATTGAAGGCCAAATTCGCCCCCAGTAAATAACACAAACAACTCTCTGGGAAGGAAAAGGCCACAGCTTTATTTAAAAAACATAACAGTTAACATTATGCCTGCATCTCAGCGACTGCAAAGTGGCACGATATAAAACCCAAAACCCAAACAAGAGTCTCCGCCCCCACTCGTGCCGTTAGCCTGCGAGCGAGGGACTAACTCCCCAAAAACCCCTGCTGGGGTACCTGACAGCTAAATTATTCCCTGGCGAGGACCCAACCCGCAAACTTAGCTGTGACACCAAGAAAAAGAGGGAGGGGGGGAGGGAAAGAACAAAACAAAATTTGCCGCGGGGCTGTCTCGCACGATGAACTAAAGTGCGCAAACAGCCACGCGGCAAAGCTATAAATACAAACCCCCCAACCCAACCCCCAAACCCCGCCAGCCAATGCAGACCACCCAAAGGCAAATGTTGCCAATGCATGGTCCGCGCCCTGCAGTCACGCCCTCCCTCAACTACACATCGAGGAAGAGGCCTCTTTCTGATGGAGAGGATAGACAGTGACTTACAGTTCTCCATAGAATGTGATAGAAACTGTGGAGTCACTTCCTGCCAGTTAGAACTATCAGGAAGTAAACACAATAAATTCAGTTCCTGATTATTTGAGCTGTTATAAATGTTAAATAAAACAACTGACAACAGTTAGAGTTCACTTGTTTTACTCAGCAGAAAAAGCTCTTCTTTAAGTACAAACCCCACCTCCTAAGCCCACCCACCTTACTCAAGCTCCACCCACATTTGGACACTCTCCCACCCCCAGATCTTAGTTGGCCTCCGGAGTCTTGGGGCATAAAAGGTTTCCAGGCATTTTGATACATTGTAGTGTTTATCTGTAAGAACAACCACACATTCGAGGGTAACACCATACAGATGCACGAGCACATTACACTGTATCACTATCATGCTTCATGTTCAGTTGACCAGAAAACATATTTAAAAAAAAATGAAATGAAAATAGTATAAGCAATTTAACTGTGCTTGCAGAATATGTACAGTTAAAATAAAGAGTTACTGTTCCTTTAAATTATTTGCCAATAATAATTTGAGCTGAGTTTTACCAGTATAAATCAGTTTGTATGGTTATGTGATCAGATTGACAAAGATTCTTAGGGTCCTGAGGCGTAGGAACCCCCACAAATCTGGGGGGATATCATTTTTACCCTAGCTCCCCTTTATGTCACTTTGCACCCCCCAGCCCCCCTGTGTGCGTCTTTACCCCCTCAAGCCCCCCATGTGTCACTTTGCCTCCCAAAGCCCCTCTGTACCTTCTTTGTATCATGGCTGAGCGGACCGCGGTAGAGGAGCTTCTGATCCTCTACCTGGTCTGACAGGAAATTGCTCATTGCACTTGGCGAGCAGCTTCCTGTCAGACCCGGGTAGTGGATACAGAAGCTCCCTTACCAGCGCAGTCCGCTCTGCTTGGCCAAGCTACAAGGAGGTGACCGTCAGGAGGGAGCGCTGTGCAGTGCGCTCCCCTCCTGGCGGTCATCCAGATCCTGTGCACTCTGGGACGGTGCAACTAGCGTCTGGGGGGGATTTCTTCATTATCTGTCCGCCGCATGATTTCCTGGGGGGGGGAGGGGTGACAACACAGGATCCGACCAGTTTCTGGGTGGCACTGTGGCCCATGTAAACGGGCTTTTCAACTGGTTGAAAGTAACCGCAACAATTTTTTTGCAGCACCTAAGAGTGTTCGTTTTATATGGGATTGTGTACCATTTCTGTTTATACACATATACACATTTTGATTAATGTAGTATTAAGGCAAGTTATTTAAATTATTTTGTACAGGGATGCCCATTATACCCAAATATATATATATATATATATATATATATATATATATATATATTTATTTATTATTTGTTTTGCTCAACCAGATACAATAAAACAAAAAAGTGTTAGTTTAAGAGTATAATACAGACAAAATAGAGACATCTAGTGGTTTGTAAGGGAATTGTGAAGAGAGGGAAGTTGATTTTCTGTTGAGTACTGGAGCAATTCTTGAGCCAAAAATCTCCATTTACTTATGGGCATAGTAATGTTTATTATAAATTAGTACACTGAGTCTTCTTTATATTAAAAGTAACACATTGCTCTATGGGCCATATGTTCAAAGGGATAATGACAAAAAATTGTCATATGAAAGAAAAAAATAAGTAACTGAATGCATGAACGACATATTTTCTATAGAGTATACAACAAAAAACTAGTAATGTCCATTGTGTACGATACAACTCCAGAATTGACGGGCAAAGGGGCTTGGCTAGGGCGTGGCTAAACTATTCTCCAGTGTTGTATAGAGGAAAAGAAAATTTATCGTAACTAACGACAAAAAAATGTCTTTCAATAGACAAAATTTGTACGTTAAGAAAAAAGTGGAGGGAATGTGTTCTGAATGTGAGAATTTTTGTCTTTAGTTAAGACATTTTTATCGTTAGTTAAGACATTTTTAAAGACATTTTTGTTGTTAAGACATTTTTTAAGACATTTTTGTCTTTAGTTAAGACATTTTTGTCTTTAGTTAAGACATTTTTTTGTTGTCCCATATGATAATTTCAGTCAGGACAAACATATTTCCAATCACAACCGACACTCTCTGAAAATATTAATGATTCCAATGACACTGTACTTTGAAAAGTCATTACAAACGACAAAAACTATTTAGTTACTTCTTTGAACATATGGCCCTATGTGTATGAGCTTACTTGTATGGCGTTTCAAAGTTATTAAGCAGAGAAAGATCCGCCGCTCACCCCTTCTGTCCACATCACACTGAATCTGCAGTCTGGTCCAGGGCGGATGCGGCGAGGGACAATCTTCAGTATGCAAAGGGAGATCCTGCCCTCCTTCATCAGTGGGGGCAGGGTTTCCTTATGCTTACTGAGAGAAGATTGTCCCTCGCTGCATCCGTCCGGTCCCACGACCGGATTCCACATTCAATGGGAGCAGCCAGACGAGGAGGGAGGGGGATCTTTCTTCACTTAATATCTTTTGAACTCCATACAAGTAAGCTCCTACACACAGAGCAATGTGTTACTTTTAATATAAAGAAGAGTCTGCAAAATACTTTATAATTGTCACAGGAACAGGGCCATCCTGCCTGTTTTAAAACAGACCAGCCATTGGCTTTTACCCAGGTTGCCCTGGGAGATGAGTTTAAAGGTCCCTCATAGACTTTACATGGGGAAAAGTAGGTGTCACCAGATGGAGTGATTTAGGGCTATACCATTTGAAGTATTGATCACTATGTTGTAAACTGTGGGACATAATGTAATAGTGTGTGTGTGGTGTAATACTGTAAGTCCTGTAAAGGGATTTGGTCAGGGACGTGCACAGACATTTTGGGGGGGCAGGGGCTCAAATGAAAAAAAAGGGCACTTCTCATAATTATTTTATTTATTTATTTATTTATTTATTTATTTGTTAAAAGGGCATGAGGGCACTTTGGACAAAAAGGGCAGGTGCTCAAGCCCCACCTTGGTGTCTATGTGAGCACGTGTCTGGATTTGGTAGTTGGGAGCCAGAGTGCAGAGAAAATAAAGGTTAAACCCAGCACTCTGACTTGCTTACAATATACTCCATGTCTGTGTAACTTATGCTAAGGAATGATTTGAATGTTGATTGACTCCTGCTGTGTTTCCTTGACCAATCAGAGGAGGTTATTATGGTCCAGTGAAAATGCCCCTTTTTCAAGCCCTACTTTGTATTCTTATCTTGATAAGAGTGTCTGGAAATGTGGGCCATTCCATGATTGGTCAAGCATAGCAGTACTGTCCCAAGCCCTAGTTTACATTCTAATTTTGATAAGAGTGCCCGGAAGTGTATATAAGCAGTGTGTTTTATCAATAAAGGCTGCTCTTGTTTTGCCCCTGTACTGGTCTTGCCTGGTGCTTGGGGTAATCTGTAATATACCGGCAGAGGTTTCTGTTCCAGATTGGAAGAAGATACGATTGACGTGGACACCCAGACAGGGTGACCACTGGTACCGTCGCAATAATAAACATTTAAATTGGACCTTATAACACCTTGAATGTTAGAGTGGTCTCTAATGCATTCAGAACCTGCTTTTGTTTAATTTGGTCGAGTAGTAGTTTCAGTTTGAGTGTCCTCTACCCTTTTTAGTGCCCAAGGGGTACGCAAAGTGTTGCATACCCCTCTGGCATTCAAAGGGTTAATACATTTTCTATCTTAGTCCTGTCTGAACTATTTTCATTTTATTTATTATTTTAAGGTCCTCCTGCGCAAACTCTGGAGCCGACGCGGCCTTTACCCACCCTTCCCCCACGCAGGATCCATTCCAGTTCGGACCGAAAGCACGAAAGACAACCTAGACCACCGCGTCCTCCTCTTGGAGACAAGCCTTCCAATCCGGGCTCCAGACCAAATATATGTGACGGAAATTTTAATACTGTGGCGCTTTTTAGAGGAGAAATGTTTGTCTTCAAGGTAAAACAAATACAACGGCATCGCTGTAATTTTCATATAAATAATTATGATATTTCCAAGCCAAAAAAAAAAAAGGTTTTATTAAAAAAAAAATATAAAATTGCATATATTTCATTGAAGTTAACCCTTTGAGTGCCAGAGAGGTAGCCAACACATTGACGGAGGTGTCCTTCATACAGCAGTCAAATTGTATGCATAAACAGTTTTTTGTCAATTAAAGGAGCAGTAAACTTTCTTTTTTTATTTTGTTTTATATGAAAACCTATATGTTATAGAGCTGTCATAGCTGTCAATTGTTTTATTCAATGCTATAACAGTTCAAATAATCAGGAAGCAAATAACAGAGTGTCTACTTCCTGAAAGTTCTAACGGACAGGAAGTGGCTCAGCAGTTTCTATCACATTGTATAGAGAACAGTTTGTCAGTGACTTTCCTCTCAGACAGAATGTAGCAGAATAAATAATTGGACTTTAACCAATAGATGGCACTGTTCATGTAAAAACAAAAACAAAAAAACACAAGTTTAAATTGTAATAACTCTGGAAATATGTTCCTCTCAGCAGTGGGAGTACCTTTATTTTACTCACCAGGAAAAGAACTACAATATATATTTTTTCGTAACAAAACTTTACTGCTCCTTTAAACTCTGAGGTAGTCCATTACTAAGGGGGATCATTTTACTACCACTGAGTGCAGAGAGGTATGAAACAGATTGCAAAACTGTGTATTGGATACCTCTCTGGCACTCATAGGGTTTTAATAACAATAAAATCAATCAATTATTAATGTCTTTAAACTGATAATTTTGTCTATGACCGGCTAAGTTAACCCTTTAACCTCACTGAATGCCAGAGCGACGTGCAACACATTACAAAGCAAAGCGTTTTACACCCGCACTAGAAGTTAAGGGGTTGAGGATTAGATGGGGGCATATCACATCATGAACCAATGTGTTTCACACCCCTCTTTTCTTAAAGGGACAGTAATATCCCATTAAAAATGCTTAGAGATTTGTAGAGGTTAAAAAAATAAACGATATGACACAAATCCTGTGTCTCAAACCGCTATGGTTTGAGAGATATCATCCGCTAAAGTTCGCCTTCTCCTGATGTCAGCTGTAAAGCTGACAGAAGGAGATCCGTGTCGGCCGACACTAGGAAGCTCTTCAGCAGAGCCGCAGTAGAGCGATGTAAAAATAATCACTTCTTTGGAAGGGTCTAAAAAGTGTGCTTGCAAACCAGGTACACTTTGTAGACCGTTCCAAAGAAGTATTTCTTTTAAATCACGCTATTGTGGCTCTGCTGAAGAGCCGCTTGTTGGTTCCCGGACCAGGAACTCCTGCTGTCAGCTTACAGCTGACGTCAGGAGAAGAGGAGGGAGGGGGGAACTTTAACAGAGGATATCTCTCAAACCATAGCGGTTTGAGAGATAGGATTTGTGTCATATCATTTATTTTTTTAACCTCTACAAAACTCTAAGCATTTTTTATGGGACATCACTGTCCCTTTAAAGGGTTAAAACCACATACAACCACTAGGGAATAGCAATGTTTAACCCTTTGAGTGCCAGAGGGGTACGCAACGCATTGCAGAGCAATGCGTTGCGTACCCCTCTGGCACTCAAAGGGTTAAAGGCAGATTTGTTCTTGTGGGAAAGATCACATTCTCAGACATTAATCCCTTCGCGCCCGATGAGGTACCCAGACCGTCACGCTGGTCCGGCACTTAAGGACCAGTGTCGGTCCTGGCACTTCATGGAGTTCAGGGCTCCCGGCGAAGCTGCACGCGGCTCCAGAACCCCTGAACCGGAATTGATGATAAAAAAAAACAACAACCCGTGGTCACCAAGTGCACGCGCCATTCGTTAAGGGGTTAATGCCTCTCCTCAGATCTTTACAGCACTCTGGAAACCTCTTATTATGATAAATGAATATGTTTATTTATTTAGCAAGACACGTGTATGCATCGCTTTGCAATGTAAGGGTTTAGACAATACAGGGTTACAAGTGCTTTACAAAGTGACACACAGGAAGTGAGGTCCCTGCCCGAAAGCTTACAATCTAGAGTGTTAACGGGAGACAAACAGAGTACATAAGGGCTTAGTGCAGAATACAGTGTTAGCGTTCTGGTTAGGATAGGGGGCACAATAAAGTTAGTAAATTATAAGTATACCTGGGACCTCTCCGAATCTGCCCCGGAGGTTCCGGTTTTCAGTCTAAATTACCGGGATTCTGGGGACATAGGCTGATTCTACATCAGTGGTGAGTTTCTTCTTCTTCCCACCCTGTTCCTCCCACTTCCCTTCCTTCCCACCCTGTTCCTCCCACGTCCCACCCACTTCTCCTCCTTCCTACCCTGTTCCTCCGACTTCACACCCACTTCTCCTCCTTCCCACCCTGTTCCTTCCACTTCCCACCCACTTCTCCTCCTTCCTAGCCTGTTCCTCCGACTTCCCACCCACTTCTCCTCCTTTCCACCCAGTTTCTCTCACTTCCTGCCCACTTCTCCTCCTTCCCACCCTGTTCCTCCCACTTCCCGCCCACTTCTCCTCCTTCCTACCCTATTCCTCCCACTTCCCATCAACTTCTCCTCCTTCCTACCCTGTTCCTCCCACCCACTTCTCCTCCTTCCTACCCTGTTCCTCCCACTTCCCACCCACTTCTCCTCCTTCCCACCCTGTTCCTTCCACTTCCCACCCACTTTTCCTCCTTCCTAGCCTGTTCCTCCGACTTCCCGCCCACTTCTTCTCCTTTCCACCCTGTTTCTCCCACTTCCCACCCACTTCTCCTCCTTTCCACCCAGTTTCTCTCACTTCCTGCCCACTTCTCCTCCTTCCCACCCTGTTCCTCCCACTTCCCGCCCACTTCTCCTCCTTCCTACCCTATTCCTCCCACTTCCCACCAACTTCTCCTCCTTCCTAGCCTGTTCCTCCCACTTCCTGCCCACTTCTCCTGCTTCCTACCCTGTTCCTCCCACCCACTTCTCCTCCTTCCTAGCCTGTTCCTCCCACTTCCCACCCACTTCTCCTCCTTCCTAGCCTGTTCCTCCGACTTCCCGCCCACTTCTTCTCCTTTCCACTCTGTTTCTCCCACTTCCCACCCACTTCTCCTCCTTCCCACCCTGTTCCTTCCACTTCCCACCCACTTCTCCTCCTTTCCACCCTGTTCCTCCCACTTCCCACCCACTTCTCCTCCTTCCTAGCCTGTTCCTCTGACTTCCTGTCCACTTCTCCTCCTTTCCACCCTGTTTCTCCTACTTCCCACCCACTTCTCCTCCTTTCCACCCTGTTTCTCTCACTTCCTTCCCACTTCTCCTCCTTCCCACCCTGTTCCTTCCACTTCCCGCCCACTTCTCCTCCTTCCTAGCCTGTTCCTCCCACTTCCCACCCACTTCTCCTCCTTCCTAGCCTGTTCCTCTGACTTCCCGTCCACTTCTCCTCCTTTCCACCCTGTTTCTCCCACTTCCCACCCACTTCTCCTCCTTTCCACCCTGTTTCTCTCACTTCCTGCCCACTTCTTCCCACCCTGTTCCTTCCACTTCCTGCCCACTTCTCCTCCTTTCCACCCTGTTTCTCCCACTTCCCACCCACTTCTCCTCCTTCCCACCCTGTTCCATCCACTTCCCACCCACTTCTCCTCCTTTCCACCCTGTTTCTCTCACTTCCTGTCCACTTCTCCTCCTTCCCATCCTGTTATTTCCACTTCCCGCCCACTTTTCCTCCTTCTCACCCTGTTCCTCCCACTTCCCACCCACTTCTCCTCCTTCCCACCCTGTTTCTCCCACGTCCCACCCACTTCTCCTCCATCCTACCCTGTTCCTCCCATTTCTCGCCCACTTCTCCTCCTTCCCACCCTGTTCCTCCCACTTCCCACCCACTTCTCCTCCTTCCTAGCCTGTTCCTCCCACTTCCCACCCACTTTTCCTCCTTCCCACCCTGTTCCTTCCACTTCCTGCCCACTTCTCCTCCTTCCCACCCTGTTCCTTCCACTTCCTGCCCACTTCTCCTCCTTCCCACCCTGTTCCTTCCACTTCCCACCCTGTTTCTCTCACTTCCTGCCCACTTCTCCTCCTTCCCACCCTGTTCCTCCCACTTCTCTGCCATTTCTCCTCCTTCCCACCCCGTTCCTCCCACTTCTCTGCCATTTCTCCTCCTTTCCACCCTCTTTTGCCCACTCCCCCCCCCCCACTTTATGACACAAGCATTTTTAAGCCCCACCTCCTGTATGACGCGAACCACATCATTGACTTCCTACTGTTGGGAGCACATGAGCCCTTTCTGATTGCTCAAGATGAGCGATTTCCCAGGTATGATTATAAGAGCCTTAGATGTACAAAGTCAGTGCCTTCTACATTGTTGAAGTTAGGTTTTTAGATCCACTGAATCATTCATGTTTTTTCCACTGCGGATGTTCTTTATTTATCTACTTGAGTAATTTAAACCAGCAAACCTACAAATAGTTCTTCATATTCCACGTGGGGAGATGGTGTTTGGAATATATTTCATATAATTAAATCAGGCTCTTTCTCAAGTACCTCAAGAGAATTCTTTGCCTCCCTAATTAAGTTGGAATGGGGGCGTTTGTGTGATTTGGTCCTCTTGGGGTGTACTCCAGCTCGCATTAACATTGCTTTTTTGAAAGATAATTCTGAGTTAACTGAAAATAACATGAAATTATCTTGAAACCCATGAGGTCAATTATTCATTTTCTATGCATATCATTAGATTAGTGCATAAGGTGAGAATTGAACTAGTCTCCGAAAATAATTTGAGATGGTTCCATGGAGGGAAAAATATATTTATGTTTTCTGCCAGCTAAATTTGTAAACATGATAATTACCATTTTTCTTCAGCTCCGGAAAATGATGTTGTTGGAGTATACTGTTTCAGAAGTTCTGTGTCAAATCAATTGTTCCATAGGGAAAAAAATTCTAATTGCTTTCCGTTTAGTTTTTAATCTCTAGAATGTTAGGTTTCCAGTGCATTGCTGTGCAATGCATTGGATAGCTCTCTGACACTCAAAGAGTTAAAGGGAAAGTAATGTTTCACAAAAAAACAGCAGCTCCAATTAATCTTCATACTATTTGAGCCATGGAGAGTGTTATTTCAATACTGTCAGAGCTGTAGTTCAAGAGTAGTTGAATGATAAAGTATCCCCCTCCCGCCCCTTTTACCTAGTGTACGCCACCTCCCCTCAGAAGTGGAATCTGGTCACTTGATTGGACAAGACACAGCAAGGGACAATCTTCTTACTGTGATCATAAGGAAAACCCTGTCCCCCTTGACAGGTTTTTCCTTATGCTCACTGAAGATTGTCCCTCCCTGTGATCCATCCGGACAGTCTTGCTGCTCTGAGGTAAGCAGTGTTACATCAGTAAAATGGGTGGGAGGGGCATTCAATTACTCTTGCACTACAACTCTAACAGTACTGAAACAATACTCTCCTTGGCACAAATACTATGAAGATTAATTGGAGCTGCTTTTATTGTGAAACATTACTATTCCTTTAACAATGAGGCCATAATTGGAACTGCCCTTAAAGGGATAGTATTACTTCAAAATTACTATCCCTCATATTGTAGCCCTTAATAAACTGAGTTAAATGACACCAGCGGCATCTCTCAAACCTTTATGGTTTAAGAGATAGCCGCTTTCAAAGTTTCCTCTCCCCTGCTGTCAGCGTTCTGCTGCCAGCAGGAGAATCTGGTCTCTGAATCAAGAGGAGGCTCTTCAGCAGAGCTGATATCTCGTTATGGAAGGAAAAATGATTAATTGAAACAGTCTTCTACGTGTGCTTGGTAACCAAGCACATGTAGAAGACTGTTTCAATGAATCATTTTTCCTTCCTTAACGAGATATCGGCTCTGTTTAAGAGTCTCCGGCTGTCCCGGGACCGGATTCCCCTGCTGGCAGCAGAACGCTGACAGCAGGGGAGAGGAAACTTTGAAAGTGGCTATCTCTTAAACCATAAAGGTTTGAGAGATGCCACTGGTGTCATTTAACTCAGTTTATTAAGGGCTACAATATGAGGGATAGTAATTTTGAAGTAATACCATCCCTTTAAGGGAACAAATGCATTCAAGCGATTAAAAGCAATATATTGCATATCCCTTTGGTACTCAAAGGGTTAAAATCCCAACTGAAAGCAATGATGTTTCCCTATGGCACAACTGGTTTGCCAAAGAATTGTTTAAATTTTCCCTTGTGCTTATAAACCATTATGGATTCGCTATTAACCCTTTGAGTGTCAGAAAGGTATCCAACACTTACCTCTCAGCATTTCAAATGGCCATGGAGGGACACTTGTGTTTTAGCTGTTGCTGCGGGTATGGCTGGTGGTTAGGGCATTTCTAGGTATGGAGCCCTAATATCTCCTAAAGAGGGACACTTGGGAGGTGCACACCCCTAATATATCCTAAAGAAGGCCAATTGGGAGGTGTAGACCCCCTAATATCTCCTAAAGAGGGGAACTTGGGAGGTACAGACCCCTAATATCTCCTAAAGAGGGGCACTTGGGAGGTATGGATACCTAATATGTCCTAAAGAGGGACACTTGGGAGGTACAGACCCCTAATATCTCCTAAAGAGAGGCACTTGGGAGGTGTGGACCCTTAATATCTCCTAAAGAGGGGTACTTGTGAGGTGTGGACCCCTAATATCTCCTAAAGAGGGACACTTGTGAGGTTGGACTCCTAATATTTCCCATACAGGGACACTTGGGTGGTATAGACCCATAATATCTCCAAAATTGCGACACTTGGAAGATGTGGACCCTAAAGGGACACTTGGGATGTATGGAGCCCTAATATCTTCTAAAGAGGGACACTTGGGAGGTATGGACCCCCTAAAATCTCCTACAGAGGGACACTTGGGCGGTATGGACCCCTAATATCTCCTAAAGAGGGACATTTAGGAGGTATGGAATCTGGGCCTATTCATACTTCTGTAGACAGATCATGGCAAATCTGCCTGTCTAATTATATAGGATGCAGCTAATGTCAATTTTTTCACCAATATGATTTTTTTTTTTTATAGGATCGTTGGTTTTGGCGTCTACGCAACAACAAAGTGCAGGAAGGGTACCCGATGCAGATTGAGCAGTTCTGGAAAGGTCTTCCTGCTAAAATAGATGCCGCGTATGAGAGATCGGATGGGAAATTTGTTTTCTTTAAAGGTATTTTCAAATTTTGTTGGAGATATGACCAATGGAAGAATGATTTTTCCCATGTTAAGGATCTTTAACCCTTTGAGTGCAGGCCGGGTATCCGACGGAGTTAACCTCCTTTTCAACTATGCATTTGTATAATATGTAAGACAAATCACTACATAATTTATGTCTCCTCAGGAGACACACACATAGAAGATAATACCTCATTACATAATTTATGTCTCCTCAGGATACACCCAAACCCAGGGGTGGCAGTAAGGAGGACATATAGAAATCTCCTTCCTACTGCAAGTGCTGGAGATACAGGGGGTGTGATTTTGACAGGAGTGGGCAGGATTTTCCCTCCCTCAGCCTCCTCCTCAACCAGAAAAACAATATGGCTGACAGACACACACATACACACTATGACACACATACATACACACACTGTGACACATACACAAGCACACACACACACACACACACACACACACTGTCACTCGCTCTGACTCCCAGTGGCCTCATAAGGACGTGTACTACGGCCACTGTAGGGAATCTGCAGCACCGGGGGGAATGTAATGGCGCGCAAAGGGTTAAGGTAGGCCCTCATTGCTCAATTATGTCATGGGTTTCAATATTTGCCGCGCAATACAGAGGACAGGCAGCCATCAGGTACTCACTTAGCCTCCTGACTTAGCCTCCTGACATGGGACATAATCACATATAGATAGGATAAACAGGCACTGGATAAATAAAGGACTCACAAGTCCCTGGAGGAACCTAAAAGGTATATATCACCTGAGGGAGAATCTCCCAAAGTACTAAGGCCCAATCATCTCTATATATAAGATAGCTAATACAAATATATACAAATAAAGTATAATGCAATGACCCTGTAAGGGGAATCGCTAACAATACAATAGGAATGAACAAACAGAGTACCGGAGCGTTCCGGGACCAGCCGCACCGGACCGACAGCACACACAAAATGGCGCCGGGTGAAGTAAAATCAAAAGAGCACGAAGACCCGTTGGCGTGTCACTGGAGAAAGGCAGAGCCTCCCGGAGCAAGACGCGGAGTATCAGAAAAACCTGACAGGGAAGGCAATAACGTTGAGTGTACAAAAACCCACATAGCGCCATAAATAAAGATACCTTACAGTAGACTGGAATGAAATGAAGATACCTTACAGTAGACTAGAAGGCAATGAACCCCTGACAAGGGAAAAGTCACAAGTCAACAGACACATCTACAATAAAGATCAAAAGGATCAATATAGTTTAAGATAGTACAGAAACTCATAAAGGTCACTAGACATAGATAAGGAGAAGACCAAGGTCTAATATATATTAAGATAGCACAGAAAAATACAAATAAGATTTTAATAGTACATATGTAGCAAACAGTATAAGCAGCAAAGAAAGAGGGAATATTCCACTGCCGCAGCCCAGTTATAGAGAATAGAGACTGTTGATTGGCTGGGGGGAGAGGCTATTGTTACTAGCCAGTTTTTTACTTTGTATATCTTGTGCAAATAAGTTTTCCCTTTGCTGCTGAGGGTGGCAGCAGAGAGAGAGTTTTTGCATAATATGAAGCCTCCGTGGCTTGCCATAAAATTGAAGATTGCCTCTCTCTGCAGTCCATCCGGACAGTCTTGCTGCTCTGGCTGAGCAGTGTTACATCAGGTAAAGGGATGGGAGGGGGATACTTTATCATTCAATTACTCTTGAACTACAACTCTGACAGTATTGAAATAACACTCTCCATGGTCCAAATACTATGAAGATTAATTGGACCTGTTTTTATTGTGAAACATTACTATCCCTTTCATGAGCCCAATAACACTGTACTTATAAATGTTGTTACAAACAACAAAAGCTATTTTGCTACTTCTTTAAACATACGGCCCATTGTATAGTACACCCATTTTATACCCCCGTCCAGTCCCTTTGGTTTAAATTCACGAGTTGCTGTCGCTGTGACAATGTCGCTTGCATGAACGGTCCTTAGGAAAAGATCGGTGTAAAATAGCAAACCTCACTTAAAGGGATAGCAATACTTTGTTTCATCTTTATTTTATTTTGTAGGCATTAAAAACATGAAGAACGATATAAGTCTTATCTCTCAAACCTTTATGGTTTGAGAGATATTCACAAACAAAGTTTCCCCTCCCTTCTCAGATGTGGAATGCAGTCTATAGACCAGACAGATAACAGAAGAGGACAATCTTCTTCCTATGAGAACAATGAAAGAACTGCCCCTCTTGACACGTTTTTCAGGTTTTTCCCTTATCTTAATTGAAGATTGTCCCTCTCTGCAGTCTACCTGGGCACCTCCCTGCTGCTCTGGCTGAACAGTGTGACATCAGTAAAAGGGGCAGGAGGGGGATACTTTGTCATTGAATTACTCTTGAACTACAACTCTGACAGTATTGATATAACACTCTCCAAAGTCCAAATACTATGATGATTAATTAGAGCTGCTTTTATTATGAAACATTACTATCCCTTTAACCCCGTGAAGACCACCTACGCTCTGGTTCTCAAGGGTTTAAACCCCAACACATAGTAATCAGTGGAGATGGCTCTGTCAGAGTACTGAAATTCTGGAATATGCCAACTAACACCATAGAGGTGAGAAATGAAAACACGTTTCATTTAAATGGGGCATTTAACCCCTTGAATGCTACAGAAGTCTCCAACGCAGACCTCTCTAGCATTCAGACAGTTAAAACCTCTCTAGTATTCGTAAGGTTAAAATCCCAATTTAAGTCAAGGAGAACTTGGAGAGATTTTTTTTTCCACAATGGTACAGTTGGTTTACTCCAAAGTGGAGCCTCTTCAGCTTACTGAATTTCACTTTAGGAGTAAACTGAATTATTGATGGTGTATTAGACGGATGTAGGTCAGGTTAAATGTAGAAGATTGTGCTGAAGAACATTACATTATAGCATGTTAACCCAGTAATAAAAGCATTCACACATTCTATAGAACAAGATAACCCCTTATGCTAATTACATGCTGAGTGAGATGTCTTAGTAATCATCACCGCGACTGAGTGGCTTCCTATCCAACATTATCGTGGCTGATTTGGATCAGGACTATGAGGGACATTTTTAATTTTAATCTTTTATGTTAAAAGGATAGCAAAGTCTATTGTTAAGAAAAGCTAATATTGTAGCTATTACAATAATAAACTAAACAATGTTTAGTCCTATCTCTCAGACCTTTATGGTTTGAGAGATATACGAAGATAAATTTCCCCCTTCCCTCCCCCTTCTGTGACGTGACCTGTAAAGCCAGTTGCAGTATATCCTCGTCCCAGGACAAGATGGAGGCCTTCATTGGAACGGCCTACAAAGTGCTTGCAAACCAGGCACACTATGTAGACCGTTCTAATGAAGTATTTGTGTCACGATCACTGATGAAGAGCCTCCGTCTTGTACTGGGACCAGGATATACTGCAACCGGCTTTACAGGTCATGTCACAGAAGGGGGAGGGAGGGGAGAAATTTATCTTCGTATATCTCTCAAACCATAAAGGTTTGAGAGATAGGACTTAAATCTTTTAGTTTATTATTGTAATAGCTACAATATTAGCTTTTTTTAACAATAGACTTTACTATTCCTTTAAGAGTGAATTGCTCTTTTAAAGGGATAGTAATGTCTTCAGTAAAGTAGATCTCCAAGTCTTCACTGTTGTAAATCTAACACATTGCGCTATTTTTAACAACTTACTTTTATGTAGTTCAAACGATATTAAGTGTACAAAGATCCCACTACCACCCCTTCTGGCCGCCTCCCATTGGAGCTGCAATCTGGTCCCTGGACCGGATGGATGTAGCGAGGGACAAACTTCATTCAGTGAGTATAAGGAAAACCCTGCTACACTTGACGAAGCAGGGCAGGATTTTCCTTTGCTTACTGAAGATTGTCCCTCGCTGTTCTCCATCCGGACCACAGATAAAAAAAATATTACTAACACCTAAAATGAAAGTTTTCCTGTGGCGTATATTTTTTTAATTTTGGTGTTTTTGCATTGTAGGTGACAAATACTGGGTCTTTAAGGAAGTCACTGCTGAGCCGGGCTACCCGCACAGTCTAGTAGAGTTGGGAAGCTGTCTCCCGCGGGAAGGTATTGACACAGCGTTGCGCTGGGAGACCTTCAGCAAAACCTATTTCTTTAAAGGGGACAGATACTGGCGGTATAACGAGGAGAAGAGAGCAGCAGATCCAGGATATCCCAAACCCATAACTATATGGAAAGGAATCCCGGAAGCACCTCAAGGAGCTTTTGTGAGCAAAGAAGGCTGTAAGTAATATTACTTATTTTAATAAGTGAAGATGCATGTATTTCGCTAATAACAGAAAGATAATGGGGAATATATATCAAGGCGTACGCTTCATAAGAAAAGAAAAGACAGCAAACTAGTTACACCACAGAAGACAATTAAAAATGTCCACTGATTTAAAAAGATTTGTAACCCGTTGCCTGCTAGAGTTCTCCAGCACATTGCTTGGAGTCTGAGAACTTTTGGCACGTATGGTATAGTTCATTTGCTCCAAATTTTCTCCTCTTTCATTTTGTGAATGCTGCCTGATGTTATTATATATTAATATCTGGGTCAGGGCTCAAAATTTCCACTTGCCACTAGCTAATGGTGAGTGAAAATTTAGCCCTGGCGAGTAGAAATTCAGCCCTGGTGGGTATGTTATGTCTTGCAGTGGCGAGTAACTTTTGAGGTCTGGTTAGCAGCAAAGGACTTAAAGGGATAGTAATACTTCGTTTTAACTTTATTTTATTTTGTATGCATTAAAAAAACATGGATAATGATATAAGTCTTATCTCCCAAACCTTTATGGTTTAAGAGATATTCACAAGCAAAGTATCCCCCTCCCGCCCCTTTTACTGATGTAACACTTTTCAGCCAGAGCAGAAGGGAGGTGCCCAGGTAGATTGCAGAGAGGGACAATCTTCAATTAAGATAAGGGAAAAAACCTGAAAAGCTTGTCAAGGGGGGCAGGGATTTCATTGTTTTCATAGTAAGAAGATTGTCCCCTTCTGTTATCTGTCCAGTCTATGGACTGGATTCCACATCTGAGAAGAGACTGTTTACACTAGGTAAAAGGGGTGGGAGGGGGAAACTTTGTTTGTGAATATCTCATAAACCATAAAGGTTTGAGAGATAAGACATATCATTCTTCATGTTTTTTTAATGCCTACAAAATAAAATAAAGTTAAAACGAAGTATTACTATCCCTTTAAAATTATAAGCCCTGATCTGGGTCATTCTATTTTATATGCCATTTTTATCTCATCTACCGTAATATCTCGGGTATAATACGCACAATTTTACCCCATTTCACCTTATGTGAAATGTGGGGGTGCGTATTATACACGAGAGATTTTTTAAAGATTTTTTTTAATGCTGGCGATCCCTTCCCTCCCCCGGCACAATCCGCTTTCATAATAAAACTATAAAGCTTACTGAGGTCTGTAGGCAAACTTCATGTGCATCTGGGTAAATCTCTGCGGGCGGCATGCTTGCATGACCTCCTGAAAAGGGCGGGGAAGGGGACACTTAATTGGATTTTTAAGCTGAACATGACAGTAAAGGATCAGCAGAACATACTATCCAAGGGATAGTAATACTTCGTTTTAACTTTATTTTATTTTGTAGGCATTAAAAAAACATGAAGAACGATATAAGTCTTATCTCTCAAACCTTTATGGTTTAAGAGATATTCACAAGCAAAGTTTCCCCTCCCGCCCCTTTTTCCTAGTGTAAGCCATCTCTTCTCAGATGTGAATCTGGTTGTAAGACCAGACAGATAACAGCAGGGGAAAATCTTCTTCCTATGAGAACAATGAAAGCCCTGCCCCCCTTGACAAGTTTTTCAGCTTTTTCCCTTATCTTAATTGAAGATTGTCCCTCTCTGCAGTCTACCTGGGCACCTCCCTTCTGATCTGGCTCAACCGGGGGGGGGGATACTTTGCTTGTGAATATCTCTTAAACCATAAAGGTTTGAGAGATAAGACTTATATCATTCTTCATGTTTTTTTAATGCCTACCAAATAAAATAAAGATAAAATGAAGTATTACTATCCCTTTTAGTATAGAAAATTAAACAGAACAGTCGAAGGTATATTTAATTTTTTGACAATACCATCCCTTTAAATTTGACCCTCATGTATGGGGTGGGATTTTTCACTTGATTTAATAATATATATATTTTTTTTTGTTTTCCTTCAGCTTATACCTATTTTTACAAAGGAAAGGAGTACTGGAAATTTGATAACCAAAGGCTGACCGTGGAGCCAGGTTTCCCAAGGTCAATCGTCAAAGACTGGATGGGCTGCAACCAAAAAGAGGTAGACAACAGTAAGGACCGTCACCTTCCCCACGACGATGTGGATATTATGGTTACCATAAATGACGTTCCCAGCACCGTAAACGCTATAGCTGTGGTTATCCCCTGTATATTGTCCTTGTGCATACTTGTTTTGGTATATACTATTTTCCAATTTAAAAACAAAGGGGTGCAACAAAACGTAACCTACTACAAACGCCCAGTACAGGAGTGGGTATGACAAGGACAGGAACATTTTGGATTTTATTTTACTTTTTTATTTAGTTTTTATGAGGGCTAAAAGGATGCTGGGATCTGAAGTCCATAGCCTGAACTGTACAATGAACATGTGTCACTGAAGGTCTGGATTCTACCAGTTAGGAAGGACTTTAAGAAATACGGAGGTGGCCTTACACAATGGAACCTCTTTCATTCTTACTGCCTCATACTTCTATCTTTTTTCTAGTGTGCCATTTTTAAGGTCCACTTTGTGAGCACCAGGTACCTTTGCTTGGAATGCCTTCACAAAAAAATAAAATAAAAAGGATTTATCTGGCTAAGAAAACGTCTTCAAACCAGCTTTCTCCATTGAAGCCAGATACTTCCTAATGAACTCTTTTCTAAAGACTTCAGCAGAAGGTATGTCAAGCACAGTCTTCTTTGATAAAGAACAGAATTGTAACCACAACAGATCTGAACAGAGAGATCAAGCATACGTTTCTCTAATAAGGCACAGAATTGTCACTGCGAAGTTATTACGTGACAAGCCATACCGAGGAACCGGTTGTTTTTAAATGCACAAAAAAAAGAGGAACTCACAATTTTTTTTCAATCCCTGCTGGTCAGAAATATTACATACATACAATGGTTGTTAAATATAGATTATTGAATTTGGAATTTTCTGCTTGCATAAAGAAATTGTTGTAAGAGTTAAAAGGTGATCTTTCCTGCAGGTTTAAATCTCATTGAGAGGCGAGTACCAGAATAGAAAATAAAATGCTTATCCATCCATGATGATATCTGGTTAATGTTGTGTTCATGTAGAAGCTTCCAAGAAAAGTGAAATAAAATGAAAAGTTTCAATAAAAACATGGTATTGATGAATCTTGTAAAGAAAGAGAATTGATATAGTTATTAGTGTTACTGAGTCCTAGTATTAATATTCATACTGAGACACTTAAATGGGCAGTACATTTTGTAATGAAAAATATGTTATAGAACTTTTCTGGTGTGTCAAACAATGATACTCTCATACTGCAAGATGTTATAGTCAAATATTACAGCAGAAACATTTTTTGACCTAATCCTTTAAGGAACAGACAGTACAAAGCAATACATTGCTCCCCTTTAAAGGGATAGTAATGTTTCATAATAAAAGTAGCTCTAATTAATCATCATAGTATTTGGACTTTGGAGAGTGTTATTTCAATACTGTCAGTTATAGTTCAAGAGTAATTGAATGATAAAGTATCCTCCTCCCTCACCTTTTACTGATTTAACACTGCTCAGCCAGAGCAGAAGGGAGGTGTCCAGGTAGACTACATAGAGGGACAATCTTCAGTTAAGATAAAGGAAAAAGCTGAAAAGCTTGTCAAGTGGGGCAGGGCTTTCATTGTTCTCATAGGAAGAAGATTGTCCCCTTCTGTTATCTGTCTGGTCTATGGACTGGATTCCACATCTGAGAAGAGATGGCTTACACTAGGTAAAAAGGGTGGGAGGGGAAACTTTGCTTGTGAATATCTCTCAAACCATAAAGGTTTGAGAGATAAGACTTATATCGTTCTTCATGTTTTTTTAATGCCTACAAAATAATATAAAGATAAAACGAAGTGTTACTATCCCTTTAAGGAACAAGACAGTGCAAAGTAATACATTGCTCCCCCTCTCTGGTCTTTAACCCCTTAAGGACCTGCCGCGCACGCACGCGGCGGTCACTTAAGGACCGCGAAGCATTTTTTTTCTTTGTTTCTGGTTCCGGACTCCCTGAATGGCGTGCAGCCGTGGGGGAGCCCGGAATTCCATGACGGTCATAGTACGTCATGGGTCGTTAAAGGAGCAGTAAACTTTTATTTACGAAAACACATATTTTACATAGCATTTCCTGCGGAATAAAACAAGGTCACTCCCATCGCTGTCAGATGTTTTATTCAAAAATTATAGCAGTTTAAATAATCAGGAAGTGAATTTACTGTGTTTACTTCCTGATACTTCTAACTGACAGGAAATGACAGACAGTTTCTATCACATTCTATGGAGAACTGTATGTTTCTGACTTTTCTGACTTTCCTCTCCATTAGAATCTAACAGGAAATCTAATTAGAAATTGACCACTAGAGGGCACTGCTAATGTAAAAAAACATGGGTTTAAACTGAAATAACTCTGGAAATATAAATCTCTCACCAGTGGGAGTACCCTTATTTTACTCAACAGGAAAATCCCTACAATATATATTTTTTCATAAAAAAAGTTTACTGCTCCTTTAAGTCAGATTTACCCATGACGTGCTATGACCGTCAAGGGTCGTTAAGGGGTTAAACCTTTGAGGGTTAATGGGTTAAACTGCAATTTTCTATTGTTGTTAAAAAACATTTTTCGTCAGTGAAAAGGTCACTTTAAATGAGCAGTAAACTTAAGAAAAATGTTTTCCGACTTTTCCTGCTAAGGTAAAAAATAATCGTACTTTTGTGGAATATTTTTATTCAAACAATGGGGGAGATTCATTAAACGGTGATAAAGTGGTGATAAAGTAGAGATGACTTCTCCAGTGATATCACTTCTCCAATTACTATGTTATTGTATGGAGCCAAAGCACTAAGATCTCCAAAGTTGGAGAAATCTTAGTGCATAGGTTCCATAGAATAACATAGGAACTGGAGAAGTGATAAACTGGAGAAATCATCTCCACTTTATCACTGTTTAGTTAATCTCCCCCATTATCTCAACTGAAACATTTTTTAACGTTTAACTTCAAAACGGGATCGGGGAAGAACTAGGAGTTGAAATGGAAAGGTTGAAAGGTGGGACAGAAGGAAGGGAAGACATTCAAACATTATCTCAACTGAAACCTTTTTTTACATTTAACTGCAATTTTCATTTTTGGTAACAGGTGATACTATTCATATCATGTACTATTGAAAGCCTTAGTCTACGACTCATGCTCTCCTGTGGAGTACCATATGAACACTAGTGGGCACTGTTGCTAAGAGTTTTATTTATAGGTTTGAAAAAAATATTATAAATTGTATGTTGAAAAATAAGTTTGAGATGTAATAATTTTTTAATCAGAATTTTCCTCGCAGTAAGAAGATTCTTGTTTTCTTCTGCAGGAAAAGTTGTATAACATATTTTTTCCATAAAACAGTTTTACTGTTTTTGAAGTACTTGGCAGAAACTGAAATAGTTGTATTTTGATGCTTGTGTAACAAAATAGTTAATTGATTGTAGACCACTGGTTTTAAAATCCAGTGCTGTTGGTGTTTGCTGTTTTTTTAAAAAGCTATCAGCTTTAGATTGCATATTGATTTTTTTTCTAGGTTTGTCAACAGTCAGATTCTAACCCTATGCCAGAGAAGTATGCAATGTATTGCAATGCAATGAATTGGATACCTCTCTTGAACTCAAAGGCTTAAAGGAGAAGTACATTTTTTATGACAACATATATGTTATCAAGTTTTTCCTGCTGAAAAAAACAAGGTCACTCCCACCTCTGTCGGCTGTTTTATTCAAAAGTTATAACAATTCAAATAACCAGGAAGTGAATTTACTGTGTTCACTTCCTGATAGTTCTGACAGGAAGTGACTAAGCAGTTTCTAGCACATTCTAATGAGAACTGTATGTCACTGACTTTTCTCTCCATTAGAATGTAACATAAAAACTAATTGGAATTTGTCCACTGGAGGGCACTGCTAATGTAAAAAAAAACACACAGGTTTAAATTGTAATAACTCTGGAAATATGCATGTCTCAGCAGTGGGAGTATCCTTATTTTACTCAACAGGAAACATCCTACAATATATATATTTATCATAAAAAAAGTTTACTGCTTCTTTAATTTGGATTTCTTTTTACCCAGTTACACTTTCTCTGCATTTATCATATAGTATTTGGTTGATAATATGTACTCAGCACGGAAAGTAATTAGCAATACCAGGGAGCTGCCCGCTTGCAAGGGTTAAAAAAAGAATAGTGCATTAAACATTTAGATCTCTTTTTTTAACCTCTTAGATGCTTCAGAGACCTTTCCAACATCCAAAAGCTTTCTGCAAACCTGCGGAATAAAATTTTCATAATCACAATCGTTTAAAGAGAATGTTTTCCAGTCTTAGCTCTTATGTGCGAAAGGAAAATGAACCGTGGGGCAGAAACCAATAGTTGCAAAACTCCCTCTGATTTAAATGGGGATTTTTAACCCCTGGAATGCGTTGGAGACCTCCCTAGCATTTGAGGAGTTAAAAGCCCAGTTTAAATCAAGGGGAGAGTTTAATACATTTGGTGTGATCCAGAATTGCACACTTTTACTTAGTACGGCCTCCCTGTTTTCCTATCACAGATTCCTATCAAAGTCTTTGGGGAGCCGAGTGAAACGGTATACTATTGAAATGTCGCCCTCTATTGGGCGAACAACAAAAAGGCTCTTTAAAAATGCCACCTGGTTCAAAACATCGAGAGCAGAATGTTGCCTACATGAAAAGGGAAAGATTCTGATGTTGAAGGGTTAAATGTTGAGTCGTGGAACATACTTCCAATAAATTATCATATTTTAACAGTATGTGCGCCCGTGACAGGACCTGCGCATTAACCCTTTGAAGCTTTGAAACAGCTGCTTTATATATATCGAAGGAAAAAAAATTCCCTTGAAATCAGTGGGGCTTTTTTTTGTCAATACATGGGGTCGAATTATAAATGTGGCGGTAGGCCAAACTAAGGGCAAAATGTTCAGAAATTGGCGGTAACTGAAATTGTCTGTAATCAGAATAAAAAAGTTCTTACACCATGATCCGTCAATTCTCAGACACGTTTCCGTCATTTTTTGCATCCAATTCCGCCATCTCCATGAAAGGGAAAAAGCCGTCTTAAAAGGGGGCGTGGTTTAATATTCCGTCATAATGTAAGGTATTTTCAGAAAAAAATATTCGTTTGAACGTCATTTTTTTGTCTGATTAACGTCATCTTTTCCCGACATAATAAAAATGGTCTAAACTTGGAGAAGAAAAATTTGTTTCAAAGACAAAAAAAGTCTTTGTTTCTTTGAAAATTTTCGTTTCAAAGACAAAATGAAAGACAATTTTTAAGATCAGAATTTTTAACGGCAATGTTCAGTGAGATCTTTTTACCGTCATTTTTAATTCTTTAGATGAATTTTCAAGCGTGACGGATTTACTTCTGAAAATAGTGTCCTTCTTTTACCTCCAACTCATGATCCGACACGTTTTTCATTATGATGACTTTTTGAACATCTCGCCCTTAGTGTACAAAACAGAGCTGTGCAACCGATAGTTACATTTGCACTGTCTGTGACAACGTTAGTAAAACATTAGTAAAAGTTTGAAAATGAGGACATTTTGACAAGCAGCAAACAATGTATAAAAAAAGGACTCAAATTGCACCACTGTAACATGGCATGGAGTTTTAAGCAATAGATCTAATGTATAAAAACGACTCGCACTCATACCTAGGCAATATATTTGGGCACATTTCTATAGCCCACATTTATACACCACCCAATATAGTTCAAGTGTTTTGCTCTACATATGCGAAATCTTGGTGTTGCTACATATACCCAATGGGGGAGGTGCACTAAAGAGTGATAAAGAGGTGATAAAGTGGAGATGACTCGTCCTGTGATATAATTTCTCCAGTTCCTATGTTATTCTATAGAGCCTATACAATAAGGTCTCCAAAGTTGGAGAAATCTTATTGCATAGGCTCCATAGAATAACATAGGAATTGGAGAAGTGATGTCACTGGAGAAGTCATCTCCACATTTTCACCTCTTTTCACCCATTGGTGCATGATCCCCATTGTCTTTTGAGTGACAATGATACCTCTTAAAGGGATAGTAATACTTCGTTTTATCTTTATTTTATTTTGTAGGCATTAAACAAAACACGAAGAACGCAATAAGTCTTATCTCTCAGATCTTTATGGTTTGAGAGATATTCACAAGCAAAGTTTCCCCTCACTGACCAAAACAGTCAAGTCTGCCATCTAGCTGTCCGATTTGGAATCTGGTCCGCAGATCAATTGGTGGCTCTTCAGCAGAGCTGAGATCGCAAGATATAAAAATAACTATTTAATTGGAAGGGTCTAAAAACTGCGCTTGCAAACTATTTGAATGAAGTAGTTCTTCTTATATATTGCGATCTCGGCTCTGCTGTAAAGCCATGGCTGGTCCGCGGACCAGATTCCAAATCTGACAGCTAGATGGCAGACTTGACCGTTTTGGTCAGTGAGGGGGAAACTTTGCTTGTGAATATCTCTCAAACCATAAAGGTTTGAGAGATAAGACTTATATCGTACTTCATGTTTTTTTAATGCCTACAAAATAAAATAAAGATAAAGCGAGGTATTACTATTCCTTTAATAATAACACCCCACTTTCTTTACTACCGCCACAAAATCCTAATGACTTGTATGAATTTTTTCCTTGTGCTTTTGTTGAAGAGATAAGGGTGTGGGGGGGTTATGCACTAAGAGGTGAGAAAGTGGAGATGACAGTGATATCACTTATCCAGTTCCTATGTTATTTTATGGAGCCTATGCACTGCGATTACACAAGTGGAAGAGATCTTAGAGCATAGACTCCATAGAATAACATAGGACAGTGAAGTCCAAGTTCGGTCATCGAGGGCACCAAGAGGCCAGCATGTAAGGATTTCCCTGATTAAGCACAGGTGAGTTAATCATTGGCTCATTCATTGTGACTCACTCACCTGTGCTTCATCAGAGAAATCCCTAAACCCTGACACGTTGGTGGCCCTTGAGGACTGAACTTGGACAGCCCTGACATAGGAAGTGGAGAAGTGATGTCACTTGAGGACTGAACTTGGACAGCCCTGACACAGGAAGTGGAGAAGTGATGTCACTTGATATTCACTTTATCACCTCTTTATCATGCCTTAACCCTTTGAGTACCAGAGGGGTATGCAACACATTGTTGCGTACCCTTCTGGCACTCAAAATGTTAAACATCTCACCCAACATCTTCGATCAGTCCCAGACATCATATTCATGGGGAAGGACAATGTTATTTGCTTTAAAGTCCAAATTTGTGTGCAAACACATTCACTCTGGTCCTTAAAGGATCACTATTACTATTTGAACTGAGCAAAGACTGACGTCCTGTTTACAAATGTCATGTCCGCCTCCATTAGTGATTAATGATGTAAACTGTCGAGCAAAAGCGAAATGGCAAAATTAATAGGGGCCATGACTATTTTCTGGGGTTAATAAGGTAAGAGTGGGGGTTATTATTCAGAAATGTCCTTTAAATGCAATGACTGGTAGACAGAACACATAAGCAAATGCTAATGAAGCAACAGGCATCCTTTACCTAGAGAATGATAACATTGATGTTATTGTTTTATTAAAAGGAATAGTAATACTTATATTAAGGTTTATCCTCTGAGTAAAACAAGGGTACTTCCACTGAGTTGTTTTATTCAAAAGTGAATGCAGCTCAAACTTGATTCTTTATGTGTGCATTATCTCAAATGGCCTGAAGTTGTAGAGTGGCACTGTTGCTACACCATCCAATGGACAGCTGTGCTTGGTTGACCATAAATCGCCATAGGATGGTGTGGCAACAGTGCCACTGTAACATTTCAGGTCATTGAGATATTGCATCTAAAAAAAATCAAGTTTAACCCCTTAACAACCAGCCGATCGACACGGCGCGGTCAGTTAAGGACCATAGAGCATTTTTTTTTCTTCAAAATCCGCTTCCAGACTCCCCAAATGGCGTGCAGCCATGGGGGGAGCCTGGAATTTCATGACGGTCATAGTACATCATGGGTCATTCAGTCGGATTGACCCTTGACGTACTATGACCGTTAAGGGTCGTTAAGGGGTTAAGCTGTAATAACCTTTGAATAAAACACTTCACCGTAGTGGGCATACCCTTTTACTATCCCTTTAAATAATTCCAGATAATTGTGGTGTACCAAATATTTAAAGGACTTATACTGAAGTTTTAAACTCAAAAGTTTGATAGGATTCATTTTTATTTATTTATTTTGAGCTGGAGAAAAAAAATCAGTAGTGTTGTGGGAAAATTCTCTTTTTCTTTCTGAATTTTCAAGTCTCTGAGAGCCATGTTTTATAAGACTTGCTTTTTCATATTATAACGCTGATACAATATTTTTTATTTTTGCAAAAAAACATTTTTGAAAAACTTGTTTTTCCTTGAGGTGTTGTAAAGCTGGAATTTTGATGTAAAATATGAATAAACCAATACCATATTTCTGTATCATTAGCACTAAAGAAAGCTTTCGCTAGCACATCCATTTTTAATAGCTAACATTTTAATAATTAAATACAGTAGCATTATGCTGGTTTCATGGAGTCAATTGGGGGAATGGAGGAAGGTGATTAAAGGGACAGTAATACTTAAAATGTAAAAGAAAATATGTTGTAAGGTTTATCCCCCTGAGTAAAACAAGAGTACTCCCACTGCTGAAAGGTGTTTCATTCAAAAGTTATTAATTTTCAAAGTTGAATTTTTTAGGTGCAATATTACAGTGGCCTGTAATTGTACAGTGGCGCTATTGCTACACTATCCTATGGAGATTTATGGTCCCGGGACCAGAGCTGTCCATAGGATCGTGTAGCAATAGCGCCACTGTACAATTTCAGGACACTGTGATATTGCACCTAAAAAATTCAACATTGAAAATTAATAACTTTTGAATGAAACACCTTTCAGCAGTGGGAGTACTCTTGTTTTACTCAGGGGGATAAACCCTACAACATACTTTTTTTTACATTTTAAGTATTACTATCCCTTTAAACTCAAAAACAAGTGCTGGAATCGGTTTTCTAGTCCAACACCTGCCTAATGGCAATTTACTAAGCAACTTATGACGAAAATCCTTTCTTTAACACAACTGGTACCTAGAGGAGTGCAGTGGGCGTTTCATAGGGGTCCTGGCACTAAGGTGTGATAAAAGGAGATGACTTCTCCAGTGTTCAAAATGTTTTTTTTTCTCCTGTGTGACTTCTCTTATGTACAAACAAGACTTGAGGCCAAGATGTAAGATTCTCATAAATGGAACACTTAAAAGGATAGTAATGGTTACCTTTACCAAAACTCAATCGTGTACATATCCTATATAATAATTCGCTAAGTTGTGTGTAACGCCCGTGCTGCGCGTGCGGCAGTCATGCGCAGTACAGACTGCCCGCGCCGCGGCTGATACAGAGCTGGGCGCTCCGAAGGAGCGTCCAGCTCTGTATCAGCAGTGGCGCGAGCAGTCTCTGCTGCGCGTGACTGCCCCGCGACCGGCTGCCAGAGGCACTGTGGCCCGTGTAATGGGCTGTTCAACTAGTTAAATATATAAATGTAATGACCTACCTGCCATCTCTCAGACATGTATATTTTGAGAGATAAAAGCTGCTAACGTTCCCCCCCTCCCGCCCCTTTCATAGATGTCAGTGCTCTAGTTGACAGAAGGAGATTCGGTCATTTGTCCGGCTGGCGGCTCTTCAGCAGAGCCGAAATAGTGATATCCAGAAAGAAATACTTCATTGGAACGGTCTACAAAGTGTGCCTGGTTTGCAATTATACTTTGTAGGCCGTTCCAGTGAAGTAGTTCTTTATAGATAGAGTTATTTTGGCTCTTCTGAAGAGCCGCTGGCTGGTCAAATGACCAGAAACTCCTTCTGTCAGCTACAGGGGAACTTTAGCAGCTTATATATCTCAAACTATGCATGTTTGAGAGATGGGAGGTAATTCATTGCATTTATATTTTTAATATGTACACTGTTAAGCTTTGTTAAAGGTGACCATTACTATCCCTTTAAATGGTTTTGAAGACTCATTAATAAATTGCAGTGTTTGGGTCTGGATGTACAAATAGTTGAATTAATAAGGCAATGGCTGAGTGACAGGAGACAGAGGGTGGTAGTCAATTGAGAATATACAGGCGAAGGGAGTGTTACTAGTGGGGTACCTCAGGGATCTGTTCTGGGGCCCATTCTTTTTAATATATTTATTAGTGATATTGCAAAAGGTCTTCAAGGACAGGTATGCCCCTATGCAGGTGATACAAAGATCTGCAACAGGGTATGCATTCCTGAGGGAATAAGCCAAATGACAAATCATTTAGTTGTAGATGCAATGTAAGAAAGTTTTATTTCACTGAGAGGGTAGTAAATAAGTGGAATAGCCTACCAGCAGAAGTTAATACAGTGATGAAATTTAAAGGGAAACCAATGTCCAACAATAACTTTATGTTGTTTTGTAGATTTAAAAAATATGTAGAGCAGATCCCATCTCTCAAACCATTATGGTTTGAGAGATATTTGCATCTAAATTTCCCCCCTCTCCTGATGTCAGCTGTAAAGCTGACAGAAGGAGATCTGTGTCGGCCGACACTAGGCAGCTCTTCAGCAGAGCCGAAATAGCTATATTTAAGAAGAACTACTTCATTGGCACAATGTTAACAAAGAAAAGTACGGTTGCTACTCGCTGCCAATATCAAATACTGGCTAAATAGAATATATATTGTTAAGCCACTCACCCCGTGGTTTCTTGATTGGTGAACCGGAGCAGCCCTCGTCAATCTCAGCAAGATCCAACAGACATGAAGGCACAGTACGAGAGTGCTCACGGCCCACCCGAGCCTCAGAGACCAAAATATTCATCCATAAAAATAATATTTATTTCTTAAAGTATAAAACCATGAAAACACATAAAGAAGCTTGAGAACACACACTGGAACAGACACGATCCACCTAACGCGTTTTCTGAAACGAAAGGTTCACTTAATCATAGGCTTGTAGACCGTTCCAATGAAGTAATTATTTTCAAATATTGCTATTTCGGCTCTGCTGCGGAGCCGCTGGTTGGTCACAGGACCAGGATCTCCTGCTGTCAGTAGAGCACTGACATCAGGAGAAGGGGAGGTGGGACTTTAGATGCGAATATCTCTCAAATCATAAAGGTTTGAGAGATGGGATTTGTGCCACATAATTGTTTTTTTTTTTTTAAATCTACAAAACAACATAAAGTCATTATTGGACATTAGTGTCCCTTTAAGCATGCATGGGATAGATATAAGGCTGCCCTGAACATAACAGAAGCCATAGCAAGATCACACAATAAAGTTCCCAAATAATGACAAAGTATCGAGTGGAGTGTAACTCACCGCAAGCTGGTTGCTTGAACAGGTTCTCAGGATTCCAAACCCTTTTGTGAAGCTCAAAACATACAAAAGAGGACCGCATTCCAGCTTAGTGTATAAAACCAGCTCTATCTTTATTACATGATATCAACAATGAACGCTACACATGCCGCATCTGTCTCACGCGTTTCACACCTGAGTGGTTAATCATAATCTATGATTAAGCACTCAGGTGTGAAACGCGTGAGATAGATGCGGCATGTGTAGCATTCATTGTTGATATCATGTAATAAAGAAAGAGCTGGTTTTACACACTAAGCTGGAATGCGGTCCTCTTTTGTATGTTCTGAACATAACAGAAGACCAAGGACCAAATAAGGTTTGAGTTTTTTGTACAGTAGGGAAAATGGACATACTAGATGGACCAAATGGTTCTTATCTGCTATCAAATTCTATGTTTCTATTATTCTAAACTCTTCAAGTTCTATGTTATTCTATGGAGCCGATGCAATTATTTATTGATCTTAGTGCATTGGCTCCATAGAATAAGAGAGGACTTGGAAGGTTTAGAACACTGAAGAAGTCATCTCCACATAATCAGCACTTTAGCACATCTTAGTGCATAATCCTATGCGTGCGTTTTTGGCATGTTCCTTTGCTCTACCCCTTGTATGTTGTGAACTACCATAACACAGAGGAAACTGGCAGAACTTTATTCCGCTTCTTGTGCATGGTATTGGGTAGGCGTAAGGGGCTTGCTGACATTAAAGTCTTAATGACAACTGTATGCACTGGTATGCACCACAGCATTTATACTCCCTAGTCATACCTGGGAAACTTCCTATTCCAAACTTCAGAAGGTCCATTAAAGGGATAGTAATACTTAAGTATTACTAATCCCTATAGTAAAGTTCTACTAAAAAAAAAACGCATTGCCCCCAGTGTCATCTCTCAAACCTTTATGGTTTGAGGGATGAATGCTCCTAAAATTGCCCTCTCCCTCCCCCTTCCCTGTAATCAGCGTTCTAGCTGACTGCAGGGAAGCCAGTCGCACGACTTTCAGGTGGCTCTCCAGCACAGCCGGATCGCGTTACTAAAAAAGAAAACTTTCACTGAAACAGTTTTCTACATGTGCTTGGTTTGTGCTTGGTTTGCAAGCACACGTAGAAGACCGTTTTAGTGAAAGATTTTTTTTTTAATTAATGTGATCGTGGCTCTGCTGCAGAGCCGCCTGATGATCTATGACCGGATTTCCCTTCAGTCAGCTACAACGCTGACTACGGGGAAGGGGGAGGGAGAGGGCAACTGTAGGAGCGATTATCTCTCAAACCATAAAGGTTTGAGAGATGACACTGGGGGCAATAAGTTTTTTTTTTAGTAGGGCTTTACTATAGGGATTAGTAATAGTTAAGTATTACTATCCCATTAAGATCTGGATGTGGGAGTGTCCAAGTGACACAATTACATTGATTTATTTCATAATATATCTCATTATTTAAATGTGAGATTTATTTATTTATTTATTCTGAAAAAATAAACGTTATTGTTGACATGCAACATTTTAGCAGTGTTTATTGATTAATTACTTCATGGAGAGCTAATACCTCCTGAAATGAACCTTCCACTTACCTTACTATGAACTCAAAGGAGGTTCTTCAGCAGAGCCGAAATCGCGATATTTAAAAAGAACTACTTAATTGCAACGGTCTACAAAGTATGCTTGCAAACCAGGCACACTTTGTAGACCGTTTCAATGAAGTAATTATTTTTTTAAAGATCACTATTTCGGCTCTGCTGAAGAGCCGTCGGCTGATCCCAGGACCGGGATCTCCTGCTGTTAGTAGAGCTCTGACATCAGGAGAAGGGGAGGGAGTGGGGAACTTTAGCGGCGATTATCTCTCAAACCGTAAGGGTTTTGAGATATGGGATTTGCTCCACATAATTTATTTTTTTTTTAAGGAGCAGTAAACTTTTATTTATGAAAACACATATTTTATAGAGCATTTCCTGCTGAATAAAACAAGGTCGCTCCCAACGCTGTCAGATGTTTTATTCAAAATTTGTAGCAGTTCAAATAACCAGGAAGTGAATTTACTGTGTTTACTTCCTGATAGTTCTAACTGACAGGAAGTGAATTTACTGTGTTTACTTCCTGATAGTTCTAACTGACAGGAAGTGACAGGCAGTTTCTATCACATTCTATGGAGAACTGTAAGTCTCTAACTTTTCTGACTTTCCTCTCCATTAGAATGTAACAGGAAAACTAATTAGAATTTGACTACTAGAGGGCACTGCTAATGTAAAAAAACATGGGTTTAAACTGTAATAACTCTGGAAATATAAATCTCTCAGCAGTGGGAGTACCCTTATTTTACTCAATAGGAAAGTCCCTAAAATATGTATTTTTTCATAAAAAAAGGTTTACTGCTCCTTTAAATCTACAAAACAAAATAAAGCTATCATTGGGCATTACTAACCCTTTAATGCACTGGCTCCATAGAATAACAGAACTTGGAGAGTTTACAACATTGAAGAAGGCATCTCCATTTTATCACCTCTTTATCACACCTTAGTGCATCTCCCCCAAAATCTTCAATCAGATCCATGGAGGCGGACATGACAGTTGGTAGTAGAACCACAAGGCCCTGCATATGGTAATATTCATTGCATACCCCTCTGCAACAGTTAAAAAAAATGAAAGCATCTGCCATGTCTACCTATATAAACATGACATCCAGTTCTGAAAGGTTTTATATCTTGGACCAAGACACAAGAGTAAAATCCATAGGGCCATTAGGATTTTCTGGCCATAGAAAGGCAAATGGGAGATTATTCTAAGGAGATGTTAGTTCTACTCTAACATATATATATTGTTGAGAGATGAACTTTTTTGTCTAGGGTTGTGTATCACGAGCTTCCAATGTATTCTACATTGATAATTCATTATTATACAGATAGAAGGAGTTGGTCAGTAGCTGTAATGTTCATTACCCCAGGTTCACCAGGTTTCCATTCTGCCATTCACTGTGCAGATGAGAGTGGCAGAGCACTTGTCCTGGGCTCTGGTGTGGATATATGGGAAGAGTCACTATACATCAGTGCAGAGGTCTAACTAGAAGCAACAGGGTCCTGGTGCAGAAGATGCTATAGGCCCCCCGACCATATTGCACCCCCATTGGCCACCTCCATATTGCCCCCATTGGCCACCTCCATATTGCCCCCATTGGCCACCTCCATATTTCCCCCATTGGCCATCTCCACATTGCCCACAATGTCCACCTCCACTTTGCCCCCATTGGACGCCTCCACATTGCCCCCAATGTCCATCTCCACATTGCACCCAATGTCCACCTCCACATTGCCCCCAATGACCCCCAGTGTCCATCTCCTACCTCCATTACAGCGTTCCTCTACCGGGAGCACTGTAAGTAAAACGGGGCCTAAAATTGACCTCTTCAAGACTGGAGCGATTTCTCTTAGGCCCCAAAGCGGCACGCCGGTATACGTAACAGGTCACGTGTACCGGTGCGTTGGCAAGGATCAAAGTGGTCCTTAACCCCTTAAGGACCATTGACGTGCCAGGACTGTCAAGGCAGTCTGGCACTTAAGGACCAGTGACGGTCCTGGTACGTCATGGAGTTCAGGGCTCCCGGCGAGGATGCACGCTGCTCCGGAAGCCCTGAACCGGATGCAAAAAAAAAAAGCCCAGTGGTCCTCAAGTGCCAGACGCACGTGCACGCTGGTCCTTAAGGGGTTAAGGGAAGGTAACTTCCCTGGACTGCTGGTCCTTAAGGGGTTAATGTACCCACATATATTATATAATGTTTTTCTTGCTTTCTAAACTTACCATTATTTTCATCATATCATATAATTTACTATAAAAACAATTATAAAATATGATTAACAAAAATGTTAAAAAAAGCACTTTTTTTAGCTTTCACACAAAAAATCTTTTACACATCTACAAACGCTAAAAAAAACCCTGCTAAATAGATTATAATATTTGTCTTGAGTTTAGAAATACCCAATGTTTACATGTTTTTCTAATGTTTTGCCAAGTTATATGGCAATAACTAAAAGTAGCAAAAATTGAGGTGTTCTAAAACTTTTGACCGGTAGTATCCTATAACATAAAACGGTAGAATGCGTCGCTTACTGTGAGTCGTAACCGCACATGTGCAGTAGAGAGTCTGTACTGTGCATGTGTGGTTTTGCACACAGGGAGGTTCGCTGTGAGCCGTCTGGAGCTCCCTGCTAAGGATCAGCACATTCGGCGAGTCTCGACTGAGCATGACTGAAAGAACAGCCCCGCTCTGGATGACTCATGTCATGTCTCTGCTCCCGGCTACGGGGCAGCAGCCGGGGCGGCTGGGTGCGCTTTAGCCCGTGTATACGGGCTTCCATACTAGTAAATATATATATATAGCATACTAGAAGTTGGAGGGACTCGGTCTAGAGATACTATTGCCCAGGTGCACAATCCTCAGGTGAAGTGATAAGTAATGAAGATGTGAGAGGCAGCACCAGTGGGACTTATTCAGAAAAATTTATTAGAGGCAATATGACAAGATACTGGTAGACGTTTCGATCCTAAAGCAGGATCTTTCTCAAGAAAGATCCTGCTTTAGGATCGACACATCGACCTGTTTTTTGCCATATTGCCTCTAATACATTTTTCTGAATAAGTCCCACTGGTGCTGCCTCTCACTTCTTCATTATATATATATATATATATATATATATATATATATATATATCCTTTTAAATGTATCTCTTGTATCTGCCATCACCACATCCCCAGGTGGCGAATTCCACAGCTTAGCAGCTCTTACTAATAAAGTTGAAACCTTGTTTCTTGTACTTTTAAAAGGGGATACATTCTTTCAGAATGGGTGATTCCTAATTTGTTTAACGGTTGGACTTTCCAAGGCAGGGGTCAGTTATACAGTAGGCGGATATATTCACACTTTCTTTTATTTAAACTCTGCGGTCGTCTACAACTAAACTGTAACATTCTGCTACCTTGAGGTCAGTAACAGTAAAAACTGACTGTGCATCTTGTTAGTCAAAAAGATCAGCAGATGCATTTAAGAAATATTCATACTGTCATTTCTGTATGGTGAGCTCTTTGAGTACTGTGTGCTAGTGAATGCAAATGGATATGCTAATTAAGCTATGTGCTGCACTTTCTTCTTTTTTCAGAAATAAAAGTGACAATAGGAGAGCTGTACTAAGGTGGGATAAAGACAATAGCTCAACAATAGGGGTTGCACCTGCGACGGGGCCCGCCAATCCAGGGGCCCAGCTGCCCCCACCCAGAGCCAGCAGCAAACAGCTGAGGTCTGTGCTGTTTTCTGCACAGACCTCTAGCAGCTGAGCGATCCCTCTTCAGCAGTCTAGTACTAATGCAGAGCGCTGGGAGATGACATCATCTTCCAGCGCTCTGCATTACTGAAGGGAGGACCGCACAGGAGCTCCAGCTTTTGAGGTCTCTGCAGAAGGAGGCACAGACTTCTCCTGGCACGCTGCTAGATCACCAGGGAGGTAGGAGATGGACAGGGGGGTGGAGTAAATAGGGCAATGTGGCGACAATTGAGGGCAATGTGGAGGCAATTGTGGAGATGGGGGGCAATGTGGTTGGGGGGGCCCATGGCAATTTTTGCACCAGTGGCTTCTAGTTACGCCTCTGGATAAAGAGATGATAAATAGCAATGACTTCTCCAGTGTGATAAACTCTCCAAGTCCTATGTTAGTTGATGGAGCCAATGCACTAAGCTTTCTCCAACTTTTAGTGCATTTGGCTCCATAGAATAAAATAGGACTTGAAGTGTTTATATCACTGGAGAAGTCATATCTACTCTATCACCTCTTTATCACACTTTAGTGCTTAACCCCCATTTCCTCCTACGTTACCTATCTGCTGGTCTCTTGGCTAACATAACACACAGGCATTTTTGAGTGTTTTCAAATATGCTAACAAACTTAAGGTGACAGGTCCTCATTAACTCTTTAAAGACTGGATGCGTGTAACACAATGCAAAGCAATGCATTGCACACCCCACTAGTCTTTAATCCCTTAAAGGGATAGTAATACTTAAAATGTAAAAAAATATATGTTGTAGGGTTTATCCCCCTGAGTAAAACAAGGGTACTCCCACTGCTCAGAGATATTTTATTAAAAAATTATAACAGCTTAAACTTGAAATTTTTTAGGTGCAATATCGCAGTGGCCTGAAAATTTACAGTGGAGCTGTTGCTACACCATCCTATGAACTACTCTGGTCCATAGACCATAAATCGCCATAGAATGGTGTAGCAACAGCTCCACTGTAAATTTTCAGGCCACTATGATATTACACCTAAAAAATTCAAGTTTGAGCGGTTATAATTTTTTAATAAAATATCTCTCAGCAGTGGGAGTACCCTTGTTTTATTCGGGGACATAAACCATACAACATATATTTTTTTACGTCTTAAGTATTACTATGCCTTTAAGGATGGCAGCTTGTGTTCGCCGCAGGCACTTAAAGGGATAGTAATGCTTCGTTTTAACTTTATTTTATTTTGTAGGCATTAAAAAAACATGAAGAATGATATAAGTCTTATCTCTCAAACCTTTATGGTTTATGAGATATTCACAAGCAAAGTTCCCCTCCCCGCCCCTTTTACCTAGTGTAAGCCATCTCTTCTCAGATGTGAGTCTGGTTGTATGACAGTACAGATAACAGAAGGGGACAATTTTCTTTGTATGAAAACAATGAAAGCCCTGCCCCCCTTGACAAGTTTTTCAGGTTTTTCCCTTATCTTTATTGAAGATTGTCCCTCTCTGCAATCTACCTGGGCATCTCCCTTCTGATCTGGCTGAACGGGGGGGGGATACTTTGTTTGTGAATATCTCTTAAACCATAAAGGTTTCAGAGATAAGACTTATATCATTCTTCATGTTTTTTTAATGCCTACAAAATAAAATAAAGTTAAAACGAAGTATTACTATCCCTTTAAGGACCACAGAGCATTTTTTTTTCTTGGATCCGATTCAGGGCTCCCCAAATGGCGCGCAGCCGCTCGGGGAGCCCTGAATTCCTTTACGTGCCAGGACCGTCACATGTCCTTATGGCAAGTTTACCCTTGACAATCCTGGCACATCATGGGTCCTTAAAGGGTTAAAGATCAGAGAGGTATGCATTGTATTATGAAGCAATGCGTTGTTCTCCCCTCTGGTCTTTAAAGGGTTAAACAAAATTGTATAAACTCATTATAAGGTTATCATCCCCCTTTAGGGGACATCCTCAATCTATCTATCTGCTATGGCCTTGGGATGTCTTTGTCTTGACTTTGAATACACTTTATAATAGGGAACATTTTTCCTGGAGGAAATCAATTTTCTTGCTCTTCTCTGTATTTTACCAACTTAAGAATGTCCCTTTTCTGACATTTCAATAAAAGAAAATTGTCAATTTTGAAATGCATTTCACTGTGAATTAAAGTGGAACTTTAACCCTCAAGACACTTTATGTTATTGAATGTACTTATTAAAACTGTCTATAGATTGTTCAATTATTTTTTTTTAAATCACAATACTTTATTAGATATAGCCCTTTAAAAATTACCCAGTGACGTCACCAGTTCCTCTTCGTATGGTGCAAGCTGTACTGCACGGCTCCACAGGATGTCCCCTGCTCTGAAATTCTGTAGGAGTGAGCACTCCCTTTATTACAAAAGTCTCCCCCTTTACTCTCTTGCCTGCACCCTTGGTGAGTGGCTGCGGAGCTATGTGATAAACTTATATATACACCACACAGTCTGACCTCCTAAAAAAGAGGGACATCAAGGTGGGAAAGAGGGACAGAGGGATTTGGGTCTATAAGAGGGGCTGTCCCTCCTAAAGAGCGACACTTGGGAAGTATGGAGAAATACAAATAAAGATTATGATGAACACTCATGGAGAAAATCTACCTGACTGGTTTGGAAGCAAGAGCGAGTGCCCTGCCATCTTGATGACATTTAGAATGATTGGCAGCGCTCCCCTCTGCCTTTCTGCACAGCTTAGAGATCTTGCTTCCTTTACACACACAGACAGTCAGGACTTCTCCCTCTGGATTTCTGTACAATTTAGCAACCACACACACACAAGCAGGACTTCTCTCTCTCTCTCTGTCTATTCAGTTTAGGAATATTACTGCTTCTACTCATACAGACAAGCAGAACTTCTCCATCTTCATATATTTTATCCACAAGGTGTCAGCATTGAGCAACGGATTATAACAAATGAAACAGTTTTCGTCATATATTCCAGTCTGCTACTATGAGATAGAAAAATTGCAGGCAACCTTTGGCTTTCCAGTTGTTGGGGACTTCAAGTCACAACATCCGTGAAGTCACATCATCCGTTGGCTGGTTGGGGATAATGGGAGTTGTGGTCTCCAGCAGCTGGAGAGCCAAAGGTTGCTTCCAACTGACTTTAAATTTGTAAATCCCAAGACTACATCCCAGGCTGCCTTGTTCAATACAAAAGGAGCTTGTTTTTTAGTGACCAGAATAATAGTGTAAATGAAATAAAAACATAGGGCAGCATCCATCTGAAGTACATAAAAAATACCATTATCTATTCTAGTGCCACTCAGACAGTTATAAGTAAAATCACACAGGAACCACTGCATAGACAGGCTATACAGGCTAATCATGTCTCAAGATTAGAGCCACTCTTTACAATTCCCAGGCATTCAATTGCATCTCAGGTGCACCCAGGCAAGGAACCGTAGGCACCCCTAGCTCCACCAATGAACGCACCCCATCCCATATGAATCCTGTGACACTCCATCCCTGGTCCACTGGTATCCACAGAGCCACTCATACACTGTCTGCCCTCCCTCTCTTACTGGGCCATATGGCGAATCAATTAACCCGTTGTCTGCTAGAGAAGTCTCCAATACCATACCTGGGAACTCTCCGTTTCTGCCCTGAAGACTTAAGAGTTAATTATCGGGTCTCCGTGGACAAAGGCTGATTCTCCAGTGGTGGTGGGTTTCCTGTGAAAATCTGCCCATTTCTCCCGCTTCCCACTAGGTTTTGCCCACTTCCTGCCTACTTCTCCTCTTTCCTACCCTGTTCCTCCCACTTCCCACCCATTTCTCCTCCTTCCCACCCTGTTCTGCCCACTTCTCCTCCTCCTTCCCACCTAGTTCTGCCCACTTCTTGCCCAGTTGTTCTCCTTCCCACCTAGTTCTGTCCACTTCCTGCCCAGTTCTCCTCCTTCCCACCTGATTCCGCCCACTTCCTGCCAATTTCTCCTCCTTCCCACCCAGTTCCTCCCACTTCCCTCCCACTTCACAACATAATGACAGTAAGCCCCACACACCCGATTAAGCCTCCACCCACCTTTCTGACTCAAAATGTGTCATTGGCATATGCCTGGTCGCAGCACATAGCCATCTCCGGGGGCTCAAGAAGATGAAGTACCCAGGTCAGGGGTGTCCGTAGAAATTTTTCCATAGGGGGCAAAGCCATAATATGACCCCCAGGCCAGCCCTCGCTGAAAAGCTCAGCGCAACTGACATGGCGAGCACTCCCCTCACAACTAAAAAAAAAAAGCAGTAAACTTTTTTAAACTCTTTGATTGCAAGGGAGATATGCAATGTGTTGGGTTCCTACCTGGCACCCAAAGGGTTAATGAAACCTATATGTTTTGTAGGCTTTTCCGTGATGTGTAAAACAAGGGTACTCATTTCCTATTTGTCTTTTTTTTTTTTTTTTTTTAAATGAAAGCCTGTTCAAGAGATAACATCTTTAACCCTTTGATCGCCGAGAGGTATCCGACCCATTGCCTTGCAATGGGTTGGCTACCTTTCTGGTACTCAAAGGGTTAATCAGCCCCATGGAGGTGGGCATGGACATGCAATGACTAGATCTAGGCAGAGCCCTCACACTGGGGGCGTGTTTAATAGCACAGTGAAAGGTATGATTGGCCTTGAACTTAGGGTGACCACATTTCCATTCTGCCATTCCGGGACATGTGGTCACCCTAGTGAGTCCCGCGGCTGAGGCTCCCACCGGCGCTGACCATCTTTCTGAGGCTGACACAGGGTAAGAGTTACCAGGAGGAAATATTACTCTGTGTCAGCCTCAGAAAGATGATCAGCTCAGCGCCAGCATACCAGCGGGACTCACTCACAGCGCCAGCATACCTGCATCATCCCAGCTGTCTCGCACGAACCAGTCCAGCCAACCAATTAAATGTATTTTCTATATGATCCTCATTGGCTGGCTGGACTGGTGCGTGCTGCGCTATGTAGGGAGGCTGTGGGTGCCATCTTTGTTGCTCCATTCCGGGACTCTTTGTTGTCCCGGTGGGGGGGTGACCAGGGACGTGGGACACAGACCTCCAATAAGGGACAGTCCTGGGCATTCCGGAACATGCGGTCACCCTACTTGAACTGAACTAATTAGCATACTGTGCCACACTGAGTTATTAACACATAATTTCTCAAAACCAATTTATTTTGTAGAAAATTGGCTACTATCACATATAGGAAGATTTAATTACCTATAAAACAAACTTGTCTTAGGGTGACATGACCACTTTAATGAAACACAACTTTTTGGTATATTGGCCCATATTTATAAAACTGACGTTATTCTGGAATAAACCAACTGCGTGACAGGGGACGAAATAAAAATTCCCAAATTCCCATGCAGTTGAATAGAGCTTTTAAACCCTTTGAATGCATTGGAGACCTCTCTAGCATTCAAGTTGTTGAAAAGCCTAATTTAATTTAACAGAAATTTTTATGTGTTCCCTGTGGTACAGTTGGTTTACTCCAGAATAACTCCAGTTTGCATTTATAAATATGGGCCAATTTTCTTTTAAAGGAGTAGTAAACTTTTTTATGAAAACCTATACGTTATAGAGATTTTCCTGCTGAGTAAAACAAGGGCAATCCCACTGCTGTCATTTGTTTTATTCAAGATTTATAACAGTTCAAATAACCAGGAAGTGAATTTACTGTGTTTACTTCCTGATAGTTCTAACTGACAGGAAGTGAATTTACTGTGTTTACTTCCTGATAGTTCTAACTGACAGGAAGTGACAGGCAGTTTCTATCACATTCTATGGAGAACTGTATGTCTCTGACTTTCCTCTCCATTAGAATGTAACAGAATAATTGATTGGAATTTGATCACTAGAGGGCACTGCTAACGTACAATAAAAACAGAGGTTTAAACGGTAATAACTCTGGAAATATACATCTCTCAGCAGTGTGAATACCCATATTTTCCTCAACAGGAAACATCCTACAATATATATGTTTTCCTAAAAAAAAGTGACTGCTTCTTTAATAATTGACAACTACCTCTACCACATAATCCCAAAATGATCAGGAAAGAGAATATACATTGCATGTTGTTTGTTTGTAAGAATGGAGGCAATTTTTATAAATAACAATGGCTTCAGTGCACAAACTAGAGTACAAGGACAGCTTCTATAAATCTTCTGTGGTTTTACGGTTGGGTTGGACGCGTTCTAATTTTAAGCTTGTGTCCTATTTACTATGTTTAGTTCTTTGAGGTTTAAGCTCTGATACAGCACTTACAATATTACTGTTTTTGTAGTATGAAGTAGATCAGCATTTCTCCTTCAGTTTATAGACAGATCATCATAGTTCCTTCAAGTGATTTATCAGTGCATATGAATATGTAGCATACCTGAGAACTGTCCGGATCAGCCCCAGAGATTCTGGTTTTCAGACTGTTGACCAGGTCTCCGGGATCTGATGCTGATTCTCCAGCGATGGTGGGATTCTTCTCCTTCCCACCCTGTTCATCCCACTTCCCACCCACTTATCTTCCTTTCCACCCTACTCCTCCCACTTCCCAACCACTTCTCCTCCTTCCCACCCTGTTCCTCCGACTTCCCACCCACTTCTCCTCCTTCCCACCCTGTTCATCCCACTTCCCACCCACTTATCTTCCGTTCCACCCTACTCCTCCCACTTCCCAACCACTTCTCCTCCTTCCCACCCTACTCCTCCCACTTCCCACCCACTTCTCCTCCTTCCCACCCTGTTCCTTTCACTTCCCGCCCACTTCTTCTCCTTCACACCCTGTTCCTCCCACTTCCCCACCACTTTTCCTCCTTCACACCCTGTTCTTCCTGCTTCCCTCCCTTTTCTCCTCCTTCCCACCCTGTTTCTTCAACTTCCCTCCCACTTTTCATCCTTCCCACCCTGTTCCTTCCACTTCCCGCCCACTTATTCTCCTTCACACCCTGTTCTTCCCGCTTCCCAACACTTCTCCTCCTTCCCACCCTGTTCCTCTCACTTCCCTCCCACTTTTCCTCCTTCCCACCCTGTTCCTTCCACTTCCCGCCCACTTCTTCTCCTTCACACCCTGTTCTTCCCGCTTCCCACCACTTCTCTTCCTTCCCACCCTACTCCTCCCAATTGCCATGCACTTCTCCTCCTTCACACCCTGTTTCTCCCACTTCTCACACACTTCTCCTTCCCACTATGTTTCTCCCACTTTCCTCCCACTTCTTCTCCTTCACACCCTGTTCCTCCCACTTCCCCACCACTTTTCCTCCTTCCCACCCTGTTCCTCCCACTTCCCTCCCACATTTCCTCCTTCCCATCCTGTTCCATCCACTTTCCACCCACTTTTCCTCCTTCCCACTCTGTTCCTCCCACTTCTCCTGCTTTCTACCCTATCCCTCCCACTTCCCATGCACTTCTCCTGCTTCCCACCCAGTTATGTCCACTTCCCATCCTCTTTATGACACAAATATAATTAAGCCCTGCCCCTTTATGATGCAGATTGCATCACTGACATCCCCCTGGTCTTCAGCACATGAGCCCTCTCCAGGGGCTCAAGATGAAAAGGTTCCCAGGTGTGACGTTTAGCGCACATGGAGCACACACTTCAGTGTATTTATGAGTCTGTATGAACACTTTAGTGCACACATCACGCACACTTCAGTGTATTTACAAGTGTATGACCATTTTAGTGCACATGGAGCACACACTTCAGAGTATTTATGAGTCTTTATGAACGCTTTAGTGCACATGGTGCACAAACGTACAAGTGCATACGAACGTTTTAGTGCACACCGGCGTACACGCATCGGTATATTTATGAGTCTGTATGAAAGCTTTAATGCACACGGCACACACATGTATGAAGGCTTATGAAAGCTTTAGTGCCCACGGCACACAGTCTTCAGTGTATTTATAAGCGTATATGAAGGCTTTAGTGCACACCGCACACAGTCTTCAGTGTATTTATGAGTCCGTATGAACACTTTAGTGCACATGTAGCACCCACTTCATTGCATTTACAAATGTGTATGAATGCTTTCGTGCACACGGAGCACAAACTTCAGGGTATGTACACATGTATATGAAGACTTTAGTGCACATGATGCACACACTTCAGTTTATTTATGAGTGTGTATAAATACTTGGGTGCACACATATTAGCGTATGTATGAGTGTGTATGAATGCTTTAGTGCATTCCAGCACACACACACATCAGTGTATTTACAAAGGTGTATGAATGCTTTAGTGCATTCCAGCACACACACACATCAGTGTATTTACAAGGGTGTATAAATGCTTTAGTGCATTCCAGCACACACACACATCAGTGTATTTACAAAGGTGTATGAATGCTTTAGTGCATTCCAGCACACACACACATCAGTGTATTTACAAGTGTGTATAAATGCTTTAGTGCATTCCAGCACACACACATTAGTGTATTTACAAGAGTGTATGAATGCTTTAGTGCATTCTGCCGCAAGCACTTCAGTGTACTCACCAGCCAATATGAAAGTTGTAGAGCAGACCATATCACAGAATCTCACATTCTTAACATTAAAATGAGCAACCTCTGAATGTCTCATCTATAATAAGCGGAACCACACAGAGAACATTTACGCCTATTTCCTCTGCTCCTTGTTAGTATATGGCATTAAACAATGCACAGAGGTACTGAACACCCAAGTGCACCAATACAGTGCCCCTCCTCTCTACCCCTGCACAAGCAGTGTAAGTGGGATCATTTTTGGCATAGACCCAAAGGCATAACTAGAAGCCTCCGGGCTCTGGTGCAAGAAGTACCATGGCACCCCCCGACCACATTGGCCCCCTCCACATTGCCCCTCAATCTTCACAATGCCCCCATCTTCTACCTCCCTGGAGCTCCTGCACGGTCCTCTTAGTAATGCAGAGCGCTGGGATATGATGTCATCTCCCAGCGCTCTGCATTACTAGAGCACCGGAGGGAGATTGCGGGCGCCAGGTGGAGGGGTCACAGGGGGCGACCGGGCCCTTGGTGTGACGGACCCAGTCGCAAGTGCGACCCCTATAGTTATGCCACTTTATAGACCACTTAAAGGGATAGTAATACTTCGTTTTATCTTTATTTTATTTTGTAGGCATTAAAAAAACATGAAGAACAATATAAGTCTTATCTCTCAAACCTTTATGGTTTGAGAGATATTCACAAGCAAAGTTTCCCCTCCTGCCTCTTTTACCTAGTGTAAGCCATCTCTTCTCAGATGTGGAATGCAGTCCATAGACCAGACAGATAACAGCAGGGGACAATCTTCTTCCTATGAGAACAATGAAAGCCCTGTCCCCCTTGACAAGTTTTTCAGGTTTTTCCCTTATCTAAATTGAAGATTGTCCCTCTCTGCAATCCACCTGGGTAGTCGATTGTTGAACTTCCATCTGTTGCGGACTCCAATTCCCATCATCCCGCAGCAACAAATTTAGGTTTGATAATTAACTACGCTTGCCACAAATGCAATAGAAGTCTCCAGTGTACAGACATTCACAGGGTTAATATTTGCACATGTACTAAAATAAACTTGTTTGGTCTGACAATAACGGACAGGATACAACATGAAGGGTCTGCAGTTGTGGTTGGGAAATGTGGTCAGTGCACCCGAGTCTTCCTGTTTGTCAGAGTATCTTGTTATCGAATCTTGTTCAGTGTTGACTGCTCAAAGTGTATTTTTGTGCGGTTTTACAGTGGGTCCTCTTAGGGGTGAAGACAACCTGCTAAGTACTAATCAACCAACATTTATTTTATATATTATTTACTTTACTAAAATAAATACCCTACATTGAAAGTGCAGGGCCTCCTAGGCAGGGGAGTTCCTAGGTTTGCAAGAGCACTGCAGGGCTTGGGTCAACATAATGCCTTATCAGAGCACCATGTGCCCACTATTACTAGTAGGGAGATTAGCACCATTACATGCCACAGGCTGGCATCAAGACCCAGGGCTTTAAAGTGGAACTGTCACTGTAACAAATAGGTGATTCTGAAAGACCTTTCAAAAATCACCTATATTTAAGATTTTTTTCAGACAGTCATTTTTGAGATATTTATCTTTAGTTATGTTAAAGCAGTGGTTCTCAACCTGTGGGTCGGGACCCCTTCGGGGGTCGAATGACGATTTGCCAGGGGTCGCCTAAAACCATCAGATATTTATATTTCGATTCATAACAGTAGCAAAATTACAGCGATGAAGGAGCAACGAAAATAATTTTACTGTTAGGGGTCGCCACAACTTGGGAAATTTTATCAAAGGGTCGCGGCACTAGAAAGGTTGAGAACCACTGTGTTAAAGGGTTAGTAATGCCTAACATTAACCCTTTGAGTGCCAGAGGTGTACGGAATGCAATGCATTCCGTACCCCTCTGACATGCAATGGGTTAACTAACCCTAATATTGAAGGTATTCAAAAGATAATGTTACTGTGCCAAGTTGGATCTCTCAAACCTTTATGGTTTGAGAGATATAAGTGCTGGAAGTTCCCCCCTCCCCTTTTCCAGACATCAGCATGTAGCTGACATCATGAGATCCCGGTCCCAGTCCAGCCGGCGGCTCTTCAGCAGAGCTGAATGAGCGCTATCGAAAAAAAAAATACTTCAGTTGAATGGTCTGCAAAGTGTGCTTGCAAACCAAGCACATTTCGTAGGCTGTTCCAGTGAAGTATCTGTTTTTGCACTCCAGCCAGACATAGTATCTGTTTTTCAGTTCTGCTGAAAAGCCGCCGAGGCGCATGACTCAGATCCACTGCTGACAGCTTTACAGCTGATCAGCAGAAGGGGAGAACTTTAAGAGCTTATATCTCTCAAACTATAAAGGTTTGAGAGATCCAACTTGGCACAGTAAGATTATCATTTGAATACCTTCAATATTAGGGTTACTTAACGCTAGACATTACTAACCCTTTAATATCTGGATTGCATGGCGTAACAGATGGGAAGGAGAGCAGTTTGGAATGCTAGGATCTTGTCAGCAGGGAGAGTGAGTTAGAATGGGAAGCAAGGTAGAATGTTAATATGGAAGGGAGAGGCAGGTTGGAGGGAGAGCAGTGAACAATGTTAGTATCTGAATGGAAGGACGTGGCACCTGGGAGGGAAAGCATTGTGGAGGGTTAGTATCTGTCTGGCAGGGAGAGGCATGTTGAGGGAGAGCAGTATGGACAGATAGTACCTGGTTAGCAGGGAGAGACAGATTGGAGGAAGAACATTATGGAATGTTAATACCTGGCTAGCAGAGAAAGGCATGTGCGAGGGAGAGCAGTGTGGAATGTAAGTGTCTAGCTGGCAGGGTGAGGCACGTGGAGGGAGAGCAGTGCGTACAGCTAGTATCTGGTTAACAGAGAGAGAGGCAGGTTGGAGAGAGAGCAGTGTGGAATGTTTGTATCTGGCTAGCAAGGAAAAGCAGGTGGGAGGGAGAGCAGTGTGGAATGTTAGTGTCTGGCTGGCAGGGAAAAGCAGGTGGGCAGGAGAGCAGTGTGGAATGTTAGTGTCTGGCTGGCAAGGAAAAGCAGGTGGGAGGGAGAGCAGTGTGGAATGTTAGTGTCTGGCTGGCAGGGAAAAGCAGGTGGGCAGGAGAGCAGTGTGGAATGTTAGTGTCTGGCTGGCAGGGAAAAGCAGGTGGGAGGGAGAGCAGTGTGGAATGTTAGTGTCTGGCTGGCAGGGAAAAGCAGGTGAGAGGAAGAGCAGTTTGGAATGTTAGTGTCTGGCTGGCAGGGAAAAGCAGGTGAGAGGAAGAGCAGTGTGGAATGTTAGTGTCTGGCTGGCAGGGAAAAGCAGGTGAGAGGGAGAGCAGTTTGGAATGTTAGTGTTTGGCTTGCAGGGAGAGGCAGATTGGGGGGAGAACAGTATGGAATGTAAGCATCTGGTTAGCAGGGAGAGGCAGATTGGGGGGAGAACAGTATGGAATGTAAGTATCTGGTTAGCAGGGAGAGGCAGACTGGGGGGAGAACAGTATGGAATGTAAGTATCTGGTTAGCAGGGAGAGGCAGATTGGGGGGAGAACAGTATGGAATGTAAGTATCTGGATAGCAGGGAGAGGCAGATTGGAGGGAGAACAGTATGGAATGTAAGTATCTGGTTAGCAGGGAGAGGCAGATTGGGGGGAGAACAGTGTGGAATGTAAGTATCTGGTTAGCAGGGAGAGGCAGATTGGAGGGAGAACAGTGTGGAATGTAAGTATCTGGTTAGCAGGGAGAGGCAGATGGGGGGGAGAACAGTATGGAATGTAAGTATCTGGTTAACAGGGAGAGGTAGATTGGAGGGAGAACAGTATGGAATGTAAGTATCTGGTTAGCAGGGAGAGGCAGATTGGAGGGAGAACAGTGTGGAATGTAAGTATCTGGTTAACAGGGAGAGGTAGATTGGGGGAAGAACAGTGTGGAATGTAAGTATCTGGTTAGCAGGGAGAGGCAGATTGTGGGGAGAACAGTATGGAATGTAAGTAACTGGTTAGAAGGGAGAGGCAGATTGGGGGAAGAACAGTGTGGAATGTAAGTATCTGGTTAGCAGGGAGAGGCAGATTGTGGGGAGAACAGTATGGAATGTAAGTAACTGGTTAGAAGGGAGAGGCAGATTGGGGGAAGAACAGTATGGAATGTAAGTAACTGGTTAGAAGGGAGAGGCAGATTGGGGGAAGAACAGTGTGGAATGTAAGTATCTGGTTAGCAGTGAGAGGCAGATTGTGGCGAGAACAGTATGGAATGTAAGTAACTGGTTAGCAGGGAGAGGCAGATTGGGGGGAGAACAGTGTGGAATGTAAGTATCTGGTTAACAGGGAGAGGTAGATTGGAGGGAGAACAGTATGGAATGTAAGTATCTGGTTAGCAGGGAGAGGCAGATTGGAGGGAGAACAGTGTGGAATGTAAGTATCTGGTTAGCAGGGAGAGGCAGATTGGGGGAGAACAGTGTGGAATGTAAGCATCTGATTAGCAGGGAGAAGCAGATTGGAGGGAGAACAGTATGGAATGTAAGTATCTGGTTAGCAGGGAGAGGCAGATTGGGGGGAGAACAGTATGGAATGTAAGTAACTGGTTAGCAGGGAGAGGCAGATTGGGGGGAGAACAGTATGGAATGTAAGCATCTGATTAGCAGGGAGAAGCAGATTGGAGGGAGAACAGTATGGAATGTAAGTATCTGGTTAGCAGGGAGAGGCAGATTGGGGGGAGAACAGTATGGAATGTAAGTAACTGGTTAGCAGGGAGAGGCAGATTGGGGGGAGAACAGTATGGAATGTAAGTATCTGGTTAGCAGGGAGAGGCAGATTGTAGGTAGGGCAGTGTGGAATGTGTCTGGCTGGCGTGCAATAAAGTACACATAAAGTTACATAGCTCATAAACTATTGTTTTAACAATTTGAGTGCAGATTTGTTTAGGCTTGTGAAGTCACTTAGATAGTTGCATTGTTACCATCTAGCAGGCACTTCGCCTTTAAAAAACAAAACTAAATAAAACCAAATACAGCTGAATAGTCCAAATAGCGTACCCAGGGTATCTAGTGCTGCTTGCACAGGAAAGTGGAACAATTGTGTAACAAACCAACGGTACCATAAGAAAATATAATATTTCCAAAATGCTCATTGATTTAAGTGGTGCTTTTAACCTCTTGAATGCTTGTGATGTCAATGCGTTGGAGACCTCTCTAGCATTCAAGGGGATAAAAGCCAGTTGCTCAGTAAATAAGCAGGTGTAGGGCTCCCAGTTTAGAGTGGAATTGTGTTCCTACTCCCCCTAGTGGTGGAGGTACAATATAAGCAGACAAAACAGCTGCATAGGGCCCCCATTTGGTCAGAGGGCCCCACCTCAGTTATACTGTAGCGTCGCCACATGTAAACGAAATTGGATGGCAGTGTTTTATTAATTTTTTTAATTCCAGTGTCCCTTTAAATAAAGTTATAGTCTACAGTTTTGCTTTTGAAGATTAACCCTTTGAGTACCAGAGGGGTACACAACACATTGCAAAGCATTGCTTACCCCTTTGGTGCAAAAATAGCTAATGCCAAGCCATGCAAAATGACTTGATTGTATGTTCTGATTCCAGTGGTCTTTCTGCTGAAGTAACATCAGAGGTGTTAAGTTTCCATTCCTAGACGGTAACTAAAAACGCTATAGTTGTCATTGAGCAACGAACATAAGGTGCTCAAAATAACATTGTGCTAACCATATCCTCCCACTGCAAGTGGTTTCACTGCTTTTACTTAGAATTCAGCATTAACCCTTTGAATGCAGAGAGGTATCCAACGCATTGCAACACGTGTTGGAGACCTCTCTGGCGCTGAAAGGGTTAAAGTAAGCAAACATATAACATACCTCCCAACATTTCAAACTGCCAAATAAATGTGTAACCTAATAAATGACTTATAATAAGACCAAAGTATTTTATTGACACATTGAAAAACAGGGTGGGAAGGAGGAGAAGTGGGAGGAACAGGGTGGGATGGAGGAGAAGGTGGAGAAAAGTGGGAGGAACAAGGTGGGAAGGAGGAGAAGTGGGAGGAAAGTGGGAGGAACCGGGAGGGAAGGAGGAGAAGTGGGCGGAACAGGGTAGGGATGGACAGGGTGGGAAGGAGGAGAAATGAGGAACAGGGTGGGAAAGAGAAGAAGTGGGTGGGAAGGAGGAGAAGTGGGTGGGAAGTGGGAGGAACAGGATGAGAAGGAGGAGAAGTGGGAGAAACAGGGTGGGAAGGAGAAGAAGTGGGAGGAACAGGGTGGGAAGGAGGAGAAGTGGGTGGGAAGTGTAAGAAACAGGGTGGAAAGTAGAAGTGGGAGGAAAGTGGGAGAAACAGGGTGTGGAAGGAGGAGAAGTTGGAGGGAAGTGGGAGGAACAGGGTGGGAAGGATGAGAAGGTGGAGAAAAGTGGGGGGAACAGGGTGCGAAGGAGGAGAAGTGGGTGGGAATAGAAGAAACAGGGTGTGGAAGGAGGAGAAGTGGGAGGAAAGTGGGAGGAACAGGGTGGGAAGGATGAGAAGGTGGAGAAGAGTGGGGGGAACAGGGTGGGAAGGAGGAGAAGTGGGAGGAACAGAGTGGGAAGGAGGAGAAGTGAGAGGAACAGGGTAGGGATGGACAGGGTGGGAAGGAGGAGAAGTGGGAGGAACAGGGTGGGAAGGAGAAGAAGTGGTTGGGAATAGGAGAAACAGGGTGGGAAGGAGGAGAAGTGGGAGGAACAGGGTGGGATGGAGGAGAAGGTGGAGAAAAGTGGGAGGAACAAGGTGGGAAGGAGGAGAAGTGGGAGGAAAGTGGGAGGAACCGGGAGGGAAGGAGGAGAAGTGGGCGGAACAGGGTAGGGATGGACAGGGTGGGAAGGAGGAGAAGTGGGAGGAACAGGGTGGGAAGGAGAAGAAGTGGTTGGGAATAGGAGAAACAGGGTGGGAAGGAGGAGAAGTGGACAGGAAGTGGGATGAACAGGGTGGGAAGGAGGAGAAGTGGGCAGGAAGTGGGAGGAACAGGGTGGGAAGGAGGAGAAGTGGGAGGAACAGAGTGGGAAGGAGGAGAAGTGGGCGGAACAGGGTAGGGATGGACAGGGTGGGAAGGAGGAGAAGTGGGAGGAACAGGTTGGGAAGGAGAAGAAGTGGTTGGGAATAGGAGAAACAGGGTGGGAAGGAGAAGAAGTGGGCAGGAAGTGGGATGAACAGGGTGGGAAGGAGGAGAAGTGGGCAGGAAGTGGGAGGAACAGGGTGGGAAGGAGGAGAAGTGGGCAGGAAGTGGGAGGAACAGGGTGGGAAGGAGGAGAAGTGGGCAGGAAGTGGGAGGAACAGGGAAGGAGGAGAAGAAATGCACCACTGTTGGAGAATCAGCCTGTGTCCCTGGAGACCTGGTAATTAATTGCAAAAACCCGGAGTCTCTGGAGCAGATCCAGAGAGTTCTCAGGCATGGCAATGTGTTGGATTCCTCTCTGTCATTCAAAGGGTTAAAGACAGCAAAGGAAGTCTTATTTCCATTAAACTCGTGGACACCAGTGATTTCTATTGACACATTAATTCATATGTCTCTATACATTCCCCAATCTGAAATGGAATTGCAAGTTGCTACTAGTTATTAACGTTTCTTTAAAATGATGCATACGGACGTCTCATGATCTCTATTAACTCCTTAATGACTGGCTGCGCAGCTGGCAATTAAGGACCACCGCATTTTTTTTTTTGCCCAGAGGATTCAGGGGTCCCCAAATAACGTGCAGCCGTGCGGGGACCCCTGAATTCAATTACATAGCAGGACCGTTATGGGTCCTTAATGCAGGTTTTCCAATGTCTTGGGTTCTTAAGGGGTTAAAGAAACCTCTAATCCAAACATTTGTGAACTTGTAGAAAATCTTTGATCTGTATAGAGGTAGGTGTTCTGTGAAAACTCCTGTTTAACCCTTTGAGTGCAATGCGTTCCGTACCCCTCTGGCACTCAAAGGGTTAATTTTTTTTTTTTTTTTTTTTTTTTTTTTAACTTTTACAGTAAAGAACTAACAACTTATAATAATAACCCCTAAAAATCCTAATGCCCCCTATGAATTTTTGTCCTTGTTCAAGACAGAGAGAATATCTTCCATCAGTCCTGGATTTAATGTCCCTAGACAGTTACCAACAGGGACCACAGGCCAAAAACTCTGCCCTCTAGTCATGGTAATGTTAACTCTTTAAGGACCAGAACCCTATAGTCCTAAAAGAATTAAAGAGATAGTAATGTTTCACAAAAACAGCAGCTCCAATTAATCTTCATAGTATTTGGGCCATGGGGAGTGTTATTTCAATACTGTCAGAGTTGTAGTTCAAGAGTAGTTGAATGATAAAGTATCCCCCTCCCGCCCCTTTTACCTAGTGTAAGCCTCCTCCCCTCAGATGTGGAATCTGGTCCTGGGATCAGACAGGTCACAGCAAGGGACAATCTTCTTACTGTGAGCATAAGGAAAACCCTGCCCCCTCGAAAGGATTTTCCTTAGGCTCACTGAAGATTGTCCCTTTCTGTCAGAGTTGTAGTACAAGAGTAATTGAATGATAAAGTATCCCCCTCCAGAACCTTTTACTAAAGTAACACTGCTCACCTCAGAGAAGCAAGACTGTCCTGATATATCATAGAGAGGGACAAACATCAATTAAGATAAGGGAAAAACCTGTCAAGGGGGGCAGGGTTTTTGTTGTTCTCACAGCAAGAAGATTGTCCCTTGCTGTGAGCTGTCTGGACCAGATTCCACATCTGAGGGGAGGTGGCCTACACTAGGTAAAAGAGGTGGGAGGGGGAAACTTTATCATTCAATTACTCTTGAACTACATCTCTGACAGTATTGAAATAACACTCTTCATGGCCCATATACTATGAAGATTAATGGGAGCTGCTGTTTTTGTGAAACATTACTATCCCTTTAACACAATTATTTTGGTGCATATTTTGATATTTGTAATTTGGTATTTAACTCTGTGATGTCATAGGGATCCCCATTATAGCGTTACGTTTGGCGATTTCATGTTGTTTGTTTGTGATTGGTTGGGCAACCCTATTTAACATCAGGCATTGGCCCTTCTTGGGCAGCCCAGAGGAAGGTCTATGTTTGGACCGAAAGCATTTGGCTCATGATGGAAATCATTAATAAAATCGCTTATCAGTTCTGAATTAACCTTTGGTGTGCTGTCCCGTCCTTGGAGCTTCCAGGCTCGGTATATTTGTGAATTCTATATTTATTGCCATATTTGTGTGTGCCACGGTCTCTGCAACATAACATATAGATATATTTATATCACGGTGCCCGTGATTGGTGCTGTTCAGTGTCAGTCACTTGCTGAGTATCATGATTGGCTGTCTGTGATTAGCCCTCCTCACACAGCCTTTTTAAACCCAGGCTGAGCACTTCCAGGTTGCCCTTTCGTGGTGTTTCTGACTCCACTCTGCCTGACCTGCTTGTCAGGCTTCTGGGCCTGTTCCTGCTGTACTTGCTGATCCTGTGTTCCAGTGTTCCTGTATGCTAGTGTTCCTGTGTTCCAGAGTTCCAGTGTTCCTGTGTTCCAGCACCTCGCGGGTTAATCTTACTGAGTTCCAGTGTTCCTGTGTTCCAGCACCTCGCGGGTTAATCTTACTGAGTTCCTGAATCTCCTGCTCCAGCCGTCGCTCTGGCGACATTGTTCTTCTCGCTGCTGATCATACTTTGTTGGTTTACTCCACTAAGCCTGGTTGCGATATACATTGTTGGTCCCAGCGTGGGGACGCTGGTTTACTCCACTAAACCTGGTTGCGATATACATTGTTGGTCCCAGCGTGGGGACACTGGTTTACTCCACTAAACCTGGTTGCGATATACATTGTTGGTCCCAGCGTGCGGACGCTGGTTTACTCCACTAAGCCTGGTTGCGATATACATTGTTGGTCCCAGCGTGGGGACGCTGGTTTACTCCACTAAACCTGGTTGCGATATACATTGTTGGTCCCAGCATGCGGACGCTGGTTTACTCCACTAAACCTGGTTGCGATATACATTGTTGGTCCCAGCGTGCGGACACTGGTTTACTCCACTAAACCTGGTTGCGATATACATTGTTGGTCCCAGCGTGCGGACGCTGGTTTACTCCACTAAACCTGGTTGCGATATACATTGTTGGTCACAGCGTGCGGACGCTGGTTTACTCCACTAAGCCTGGTTGCGATATACATTGCTGGTCCCAGCGTGCGGACGCTGGTTTACTCCACTAAACCTGGTTGCGATATACATTGTTGGTCCCAGCGTGCGGACGCTGGTTTGCTCCACTAAACCTGGTTGCGATATACATTGTTGGTCTCAGCGTGCGGACGCTGGTTTACTCCACTAAACCTGGTTGCGATATACATTGTTGGTCCCAGCGTGCGGACGCTGGTTTACTCCACTAAACCTGGTTGCGATATACATTGTTGGTCTCAGCGTGCGGACGCTGGTTTATGTCATCTCACGGTTGCCTTACCCGGTATAGGCAAGGCCGGTAGAGCCTGTCATTAAAACTGTCACTTGGGTTGCCTTGCCCGGTATTTAGGCAAGGCCGGTAGAACCTATTATATGTTATATTACTATTGTATTGTTATGTGTGTTTACCCTACGGGGACTGCCTTTAACTTTTAATAAAGTTAAGTTATTTTACCAAACCTTAAGTCTGAGAGTCTTCAAATCCGTGACAATTTAACATATTATGTGTTACTATCCCTTTAAGCAAGAACATTTCACTTTTGTGCTGGTAGCATGTAAATAAAAGGTGATTATTGTTGCCCGTCTCCTGCAGTGAAAACTCGGTGTGGAGTGTTATGTTCTTTTCACTTTCACTACCCAGCTGAACTCAAAACAGGAATAATCTGTAGGCGTCTGAGATGAACCCGATTGCTAAAATATTCCCTACCTGCTGTTTTGTCACATTCTCCTGTCACACAGTCTCTGATTTATAAAAATAAAATATTTATGGAAAAGTGTAATAGTAGTATATATGAAAAATAAAAATAATACTTACCTGTACGGATGTTCACTATTTATGGAACACACACACCTCTCAAAGGCATAGTACCACTTACAGGGGAGGGCTGCAGGCGAGGGCTGGCCTGGGTGGCAGGGGGGCAATTACCCCCTGGGCTGGTCATATGTCTGGGCTGGTAGGCCACTGCATCTCACTAAATCTCCCGATTGCTGCTGTAAATGGAGCTACACTAGTGATACCACAGAGCTACAATCCAAATGGAACTACACTAGTGATACCGCAGGGCTACAATCCAAATGGAACTACACTAGTGATACCACAGGGCTACAATCCAAATGGAACTACACTAGTGATACCACAGAGGTACAATCCAAATGGAGCTACGCTAGTGATACCTCAGAGCTACAATCCAAATGGAACTACACTAGTGATACCACAGGGCTACAATCCAAATGGAAGTACACTAGTGATACCACAGGGCTACAATCCAAATGGCACTACACTAGTGATACCACAGATATACAATCCAAATGGAACTACACTAGTGATACCACAGGGCTACAATCCAAATGGATCTACACTAGTGATACCACAGAGCTACAATCCAAATGGAAGTACACTAGTGATACCACAGAGGTACAATCCAAATAGAACTACACTAGTGATACCACAGGGCTACAATCCAAATGGCACTACACTAGCGATACCACAGATATACAATCCAAATGGAACTACACTAGTGATACCACAGGGCTACAATCCAAATGGATCTACACTAGTGATACCACAGAGCTACAGTCCAAATGGAAGTACACTAGTGATACCACAGGGCTACAATCCAAATGGAAGTACACTAGTGATACCACAGGGCTACAATCCAAATGGCACTACACTAGTGATACCACAGATATACAATCCAAATGGAACTACACTAGTGATACCACAGGGCTACAATCCAAATGGATCTACACTAGTGATACCACAGAGCTACAATCCAAATGGAAGTACACTAGTGATACCACAGGGCTACAGTCCAAATGAATCTACACTAGTGATACCACAGAGGTACAATCCAAATGGAACTACACTAGTGATACCTCAGAGCTACAATCCAAATGGAACTACACTAGTGATACCACAGATATACAATCCAAATGGAACTACACTAGTGATACCACAGAGCTACAATCCAAATAGAACTACACTAGTGATACCACAGAGGTACAATCCAAATAGAACTACACTAGTGATACCACAGGGCTACAATCCAAATGGCACTACACTAGTGATACCACAGAGCTACAATCCAAATAGAGCTACACTATTGATACCACAGAGGTACAATCCAAATGGCACTACACTAGTGATACCACAGAGCTACAATCCAAATGGAGCTACACTAGTGATACCACATGGCTACAATCCAAATGGAACTACACTACTGATACCACAGGGCTACAATCCAAATGGAGCTACACTAGTGATACCACAGGGCTACAATCCAAATGGAGCTACACTAGTGATACCACAGAGCTACAATCCAAATGGAGCTACACTAGTGATACCACAGAGCTACAATCCAAATGGAACTACACTAGTGATACCTCAGAGCTACAATCCAAATGGAACTACACTAGTGATACCTCAGAGCTACAATCCAAATGGAACTACACTAGTGATACCACAGGGCTACAATCCAAATGGAACTACACTAGTTATACCACAGAGCTACAATCCAAATGGAACTACACTAGTGATACCTCAGAGCTACAATCCAAATGGAACTACACTAGTGATACCACAGGGCTACAATCCAAATGGCACTACACTAGTGATACCACAGAGCTACAATCCAAATGGAGCTACACTAGTGATACCACAGAGGTACAATCCAAATGGCACTACACTAGTGATACCACAGAGCTACAATCCAAATGGAGCTACACTAGTGATACCACAGAGCTACAATCCAAATGGAACTACACTAGTAGCATATCCCATTTTTCTTGTAAGCTTAATGGTATTGCTAGTGGAGCTTTACTTAAATTGTCAGCTCTGTGGTATCACTAGTGTAGCTCCATTTCAACTCTAAGCCCTGTAGTATCACAGCTGTAAGTTATGTGGTATTACTTACTTCACAGCAGGGGGTGGGCTGGGACAGTGGGCTCAAATGGTAAAAGATATTGGCCATTTGACTGAATTTGCCCTACAGGCCACAAGCTGCCGGCCCTCCCCTGACCACTTAGTATGTAAAAAAAAATATGCATTGTTAGGTACTACCACTGCTGAGAGGTGTTTTATTCAAAAGTTGTTGCAGCTTGAACTTGTATGTATATTTATATGGAGCCACAGAGTGTACCCAGTGCCTTACAACAGTAGTATGTTACAATAAAGAAATAGGTATAAAATAAGTATCTCAGTCATAGAAACAATAGGATAGATGTCCCGGCCCCAAGGAGCTTACAGTCTAAACTTGAAATTTTTTAGGTGAAATATCTTAATGGCCTGAAATTGTACAGTGGCGCTGTTGCTACACCATCCTATGGAGATATATGGCCAATTGACCACAGCTTCTCCAATTTATCTTCATAGTATTTGGGCCATAGAGAGTGTTATTTCAAAACTGTCAGAGTTGTGGTTCAAGAGTAATTGAGTGATAAAGTTTTCCCCTCCAGACCCTTTTACCTAGTTTAAGCCACCTCTCCTCACATGTGGAATCTGGTTGCTAGACCAGACAGATAACAGCAGGGGACAATCTTCTTCCTATGAGAACAATTAAAACCCTGCCCCCCTTGACAAGTTTTTCAGGTTTTTCCCTTATCTTAATTGAAGATTGTCCCTCTCTGCAGTCTACCTGGGCACCTCCCTTCTGATCTGGCTGAACAGTGTTACAGCAGTAAAAGGGGCGGGAGGGGGATACTTTGTCATTCAATTACCCTTGAACTACAACTCTGACAGAATTGAAATAATACTCTCCAAAGTCCAAATACTATGATAATTAATTAGAGCTGCTTTTATTATGAAACATTACTATCCCTTAAGGGACATAAAACATTTTTATTTTTTTACCTTTTTTAAAGTGTAAGAGATGTCATCTGGGAAGCAGCTGTTTCTGATGACTCAATATATTAGTGATGTTCATTTAAGATCAGGTCTTCTCTTCCCCCATAGGAAGATATGCCATTTATTTCTCGTTTTCACTTTGTAGGGCGGGGATAAGAGAAAAAAAATAAATCAAAAAACCTACTCGCAAAGATCACTGCACGGCTTTAATCTTTGGGTGGAAATGTCTCTGAAAACTGCTTTCAGGTAGAATGAGTGAATCACACACAGACACACTGCATGTTTCATTAGTTTGGGTATACTTACTAATATGTTGACCTCTTAGAATTGTACACTGCACACCCCTTTGGCATTCAATGTCTTAAGTATTCTTTTAACACAAATGATATATAGACTCTGGGGTCACCTGGATTTAAAAAAATTACACATACAGTTCTTCACCATCCTTAACCCCTTTATAATAATAAAAAGCAGCTCTAATTAATCATCATAGTATTTGGACTTTGGAGAGTGTTATTTCAATTATGTCAGAGTTGTAGTTCAAGAGTGAATTCAGTGACAAAATATCCCCCTCCCTCCCCTTTTACTGATGTAACACTGCTCAGCCAGATCAGAAGGGAGGTGCCCAGGTAGACTGAAGAGAGGGACAATCTTTAATTAAGATAAGGGAAAAACCTGAAAAACTTGTCAAGGGGGCAGGGCCTTCATTGTTCTCATAGGAAGAAGATTGTCCCCTTCTGTTATCTGTCTGGTCTACGGACTGGATTCCACATCTGAGAAGAGATGGCTTACACTAGGTAAAAGGGGCGGGAGGGGAAATTTTGCTTGTGAATATCTCTCACACCATAAAGGTTTGAGAGATAAGACTTATATCGTTCTTCATGTTTTTTTAATGCCTACAAAATAAATAAAGATAAAACAAAGTATTACTATCCCTTTAAGGATCCATGACGTGAAAGGACCGTCATGGGTAAACTTGCCACAAGTACCCATGACCGTCATGGAATTCAAGGCTCCCCGTGTGGCTGCACTCCGTTCGGAAAACCCTGAATCCATTTGCAGAAAAAAAAAATGCCCTGTAGGCCTTAACTTCCGGCCACAGCTGGTCCTTAAGTGGTTAATACTTGGTCTACTGTTTATCAGAGAACCCCAAACTATTTCCCCAGCTTTGATCCACTGTCCACTGTAAATCACAGAACCACAAAAACTATTCCTCATCCTTGTCCCACTGTCCACTGGTAATCACAGGACCACATACATTGCTTCCCCAGCCTTGATCCACATTCAGAACCACATACACTCCATTCAAGATTTGATCCACTGTCTACTGGTAATCACAGAACCACATACACCGCATTCAAGACTTGATCCACTGTCTACTGGTAATCACAGAACCACATACACCGCATTCAAGACTTGATCCACTGTCTACTGGTAATCACAGAACCACATACACCACATTCAAGATTTGATCCACTGTCTACTGGTAATCACAGAACCACATACACCACATTCAAGACTTGACCCACTGTCCACTGGTAATCACAGGACCACATACATTGCTTCCCCAGTCTTGATCCACATTCAGAACCATATACACTCCATTCAAGATTTGATCCACTGTCCACTGGTAATCAAAGAACCACATACACCACATTCAAGATTTGATCCACTGTCTACTGGTAATCACAGAACCACATACACCGCATTCAAGACTTGATCCACTGTCTACTGGTAATCACAGAACCACATACACCACATTCAAGACTTTATCCACTGTCTACTGGTAATCACAGAACCACATACACAGCATTTAAGACTTTAAGACTCTGATGAAGGAGGCCATGTGTCTCTGAAACGCGTTATGAAGGAGGCCATGTGTCTCTGAAACTCGTTAGGAATGGACTGTCGTTAGTGTATGTAAGTCCTGTGTTGCTGCTTTTTATGCTAAGTGTCTAATAATTCAATAAACATTATATTTTTTATCCCGTCTTCATCTGATTTTTATAAAGGGGATGTGTTACGCTTGGAAGGCTGGATACTAGTAGCAGTATCTTTGTTTTAGCACAACTCCTAACATCCCCCAAAAGCCTAACTCTGGAGTGCTGAAGGCTGTATACTTCTGACCCAGAATGGGAGTTGTAGTCCAACAACGGCTGGAGAACAGAGTTGGCCCTGCCCACCCATGACATAAAGCAGCAGCAAACATTTCTCATTGTTGGAGTTCTAAAGCGTTGTCCACGCTCTGAGTTGAAGGCGGCAGTAAAGTGAAAGGGTTTTTTTTTTTGGCAACCAGACACCCTTCAATTTGCCTTTGATTTACACCTACAGCTCTATTCACATTCACAAAAATGTATGTAAAGTCAACAGAACAGGTTATAACCCTTTAAAGGGATAGTAATGTTTCATAATAAAAGCAGCTCTAATTAACATACCTTCCAAGTGTCCCTCTTTAGGAGGGACAGTACCTCTTTTTGACCCAAATCCCCCTGTCCCTCTTTTCCACCCTGATGTCCCTCTTTTTAGGGAATCAGACTTTGTGGTGTGCATATAAGTGTATAATTTAGCTCTACAGCAATAAAACTTATATTATTGTTTGTTTAAACTTCAGTATATGTGTTTAAAAATGGGTATGTGTAAATAAAATACTTTGGTCTTGTTATAAATCATTTATTAGGTTACACAAATAGGTGTCGATAGGTCATGAAATAACCCAAAAATTCTTGGTAATGCCCTACCCACCAGCCACGCACCCACATACATTTACTACCTGAAACACAAGTGTCCCTCTTTAGACATTTGAAATGTTGGGAGGTATGAATTAATCATCATAGTATTTGGACTTTGGAGAGTGTTATTTCAATTCTGTCAGAGTTGTAGTTCAAGAGTAATTCAATGACAAAATGCCACCCTCCCGCTCCTTTTACTGATATAACACTGCTCAGCCAGATCAGAAGGGAGGTGCCCAGGTAGACTGCAGAGAGGGACAATCTTCAATTAAGATAAGGGAAAAACCTGAAAAACTTGTCAAGGGGGCAGGGCTTTCATTGTTCTCACAGGAAGAAGATTGTCCCCTTCTGTTATCTGTCTGGTCTATGGACTGCATTCCACATCTGAGAAGAGATGGCTTACACTAGGTAAAAGGGGCGGGAGGGGAAACTTTGCTTGTGAATATCTCTCAAACCATAAAGGTTTGAGAGATAAGACGTATATAGTTCTTCATGTTTTTTAATGCCTACAAAATAAAATAAAGATAAAACGAAGTATTACTGTCCCTTTAAGAACAGGTTATATACCTGACGGTAAGATTCAACCACAAAAAGCTCCTTTATTTTTTATGCAACTGGCAAATTTCATTACACATACGTTGCGACACAATTCTTATTTGGACACGTTTATTTCTATTACTATCCCTTAAAGCATTAATGACCCTTTAAAAACAGACAAATAGGCATATACATGGATAGACAGGCAGACACAGATAGAAAATAGACACAGACAGATAGAAAATAGACAGATTGACATAGATAGATAGATATATAGACAGATAGATAGATAGATAGATAGATAGATAGATAGATAGATAGATAGATAGATAGACAGACATACTTGGGTACGTTCTCATCCATGGCCCCCAGAGAAACACACACACACAGGGATGGGGATGGGAGTGTCTACAGGACACTATTTGCAGCTTAATTATGGTGACAAGAGTTTGGGCTTGAGATGTGAGGTTTTACTTAAAGGAGCAGTAAAGTTTTGTTAATGAAAACATTTATGTTATAGAGCTGTCAGTTGTTTTATTCAACATTTATAACAGTTCAAATAATCAGGAAGTGAATTTACTGTGCGTTTACTTCCTGGAAGTTCAAACTGACAGGAAGTGACTCAGCAGTTTGTACCACATTCTATGGAGAACTGTATGTCACTGACTTTCCTCTCCATTAGAATGTAACAGAATTACTAATTGGAATTAGACCACTAGAGTGTATTGCTAATGTAAAAAACATGGGTCTAAACTGTAATACAGCTGGAAATATGCATCTCTCAGCAGAGGGAGTACACTTATTTTACAGGAAAATCCCTACAATATTTTTTTTTCATAAAAAAGTGGGAGGAACAAGGTAGAAGGGCAGAATGGGTGGGAAAGTGAGCAGAATGGGTCGGAGAGTGGGCAACAGTATATCTCACCTCTAAAATAAACCCAATAGGAACTCCAACAATAAAATGCTACTTCTTTGTATATAAAAGAATTTCACATTTTCAAATATTTACACAAAAGGTTCCATAATTTGATAGAACATGAGATATATGATAATGTTGCTTGTGCTGCTTTTCTGCAGTCAGAGGGGAAGCCTTTTTCTGCGCACACCTCACTTCCTTACCGTACAACATCCTGTCGGGGGGGAGGGGCAAAAAAATGGCTTCCCCCAGTCTTCTAAAAATGTCACACTCTGAGGCTGATATAGTAACAACAACTAGAACAATTCTGGGATAAAACTGCACCCTAGTGGACTGTGACGGGTACAGGAGTTACTGCTTGGTAGACCGAGGGTTAAGTGATTTATACAGCCAGACAAAAAGATAATAAATTTCATTTATTAGAGAGGTCACAGCACACAAACATAGGTCAACAATTACAGGCAAACAAACTGGGGTAAAGTATAAAAACTACACACTTCTGCTGTTCTCTTCTTGGTCTGCCAGAAAAGTTGCACAGCTTGCCAGGGGTCCCACATAATACTCACAGTTCATTTTAGCTTTATACCCATACCTGGGAACTCTCAGGGTTTGACCTTGAGACTCAGGGTTTTGACCCCAATCGCAGGGTCTCAGGGTGAAGAGCCAGATTCTCAGAGTGAGATAGTCCAGTTCTACCTATTATCTAATCTGCTCCAATTAACTGTTTCATAAGTCCCAAAACTGGTACCACTTATACTAGGAAGGCAGAGGGATAAGTCCTGTTGTCTTGGGTGTGTCCAAGCAGTGATATATCTAATTTGTTGCATGACAGTGGTTCCTTGAGGACCAATTGAAGCTCCTCTCCATTAGAGCGAGTAGGAACATTTCACCAATAACCTATGTTGAGGGGAAATTTGAGGGTTAATATCTATAAAATCTCAGGGTTAGCTAATTTTGAAAGTTCCCAGGTATGTTTATACTGGAGCTTACACATAGTCCCACTAGAGGCAAGAGTGGGCTCCCCACCCACTACACATGGTGCTGGATTGCATGAAGTTTCCTTGTACCTTTTAGTCCTGACAGAGATTTTGGAGAAGGCATTCTAAGAGATTATTCACAGTCACTTTCCTTATTCTTGGGCCATAACCACTGGAGTATAGCTTAATGTCCACCATCTTTGTTATGAGAACATCAGAGTACTTTCTGTGGCTGCACCTTGGCTTTAGAACCCACAACTGAAAGGGGCACCTGGCCACTTCAGTGCCTACTCACACTAACTCTTCCGATGAGGGCACACACCAGTCCCAGTTTCCCCAGTACTCCTTCAACAAGCACATGGGCCAGTCAGACTCCAGACTGGCCCTAGGCCTCCCTCAATCCTAGTGAGTCCTTCTCTCCTTCTCCTCCATTTCAATCTCTCTCTCTCTCCTTACGCTTCCTTCTACCCGCCCCCTACATGATCTGATATCACAGGTAACATTTACCAGGTCTATCTTGCTTAGCCTGATGTAAGGTGGAAGGGACACACATTCAGCTCATAGATTTGCACCCCACCCCCACACCTCTATCTGACCACCACTGGGCTATCTCATAACACAATCTCTTTGGTCAGCTAGACTGCAGGGCACCATCCCTCTGTACATCATACACACTAACCAGCCCATTCAATGCTGGTAAATGGCCAACACTCTCTAATGCATGCACACACAGGGGACATTAATGTTTTCAAGAATGGGAACACATTTTAAAGGGATAGTAATACTTCATTTTAAATTTATTTTATTTTGTAGGCATTAAAAAAACATGAAGAATGATATAAGTCTTATCTCTGAAACCTTTATGGTTTAAGAGATATTCACAAAGTATCCCCCCCTGTTCAACCAGATCAGAAGGGAGATGCCCAGGTAGACTGCAGAGAGGGACAATCTTCAATTAAGATAAGGGAAAAAGCTGAAAAACTTGTCAAGGGGGGAAGGGCTTTCATTGTTTTCATACAAAGAAAATTGTCCCCTTCTGTTATCTGTCTGGTCTTACAACCAGATTCACATCTGAGAAGAGATGGCTTACACTAGGTAAAAGGGGCAGGAGGGGAACTTTGCTTGTGAATATCTCATAAACCATAAGGGTTTGAGAGATAAGACTTATATCGTTCTTCATATTTTTTTAATGCCTACAAAATAAAATAAAGTTAAAACGAAGTATTACTATCCCTTTAAGACAATGGAGATCACTGAAAACAGACGTGTTTCATTCTCAAGGTGACAACCATTCCCTCACATGGACAAATTAAAATCCATTTTGATGTAAATGAGTTTTTAACCCCTGATTGCTAGAGAAGTCTTCAACACATTGCAAAGTAAAATGCATTAAAGACGTCAAGCATTCAAGGGGTTTTAAAAGTCCCATTTAAACCATTTGGTAGATTTATTTGTTCAGTTGAGTTTCCACAAAATGGCTCTACTTTGCTTTGTCCACATGACCCTCAATATCATCTAAAAGGTCTCATTTTCTAGATGTGTTACTCATCCGGTCATTAAACAATTACATTAATGTTTTGAAAATAGTTGACGCAGCACATAAAAAATTAAATTAAAAAATGCATATAGAAGTAAACACTGACATATTAAGCAGCACAGCTGCCATAAATATTTTAATGTATTGACCCTTATGGTCCCAGACAGAAATTATTGCACTGCAATGTTCTGCTGAACAGGTACCAAACAGTTCCATTTACATCGTACTACAGTACTTTGGATTTTGAAACATTTCCACAGTGAGTTTTCCACAGTGTCTTTCTGAAGAAATGAATCATTTTTGCCTCACAATAAAGTTATGTGAAATAGGTAAAAGCTAGTTAAATAGTTTCCAAGTCTGTTAACTCCGTGAAGTTGTTTTCCAGACTCTAAGTATTTTCCGTAATCTTTGTTATTACAATCAACAGGTCTTCCACCAATGTTCCTTCCTTAAAGTTGCAGCAGAGTTTGAGTCTTCAGTTAAAAGCATGTAAGAACTGACGGCTTCCCTTAGACCAAGGCTGACCGGACAGTCTTCGTTTAAGTTGTTTTCTCCATTAAATAGTGCCGAGCTGGAGAGATTGGGGAATATGGAAAAAAATGTAAATAATCTTTTAGGGTTAGGAGACTTTTTGAAGGTAATTTATTAAAGCCTACCACAGTGGTGGTCCTCCTGCTGTGCTTCGGCTGTTGAACTTAAAGTGTTAGTAATGTCTAAAAAAAACTTTTTTGCATTTAGAAGAGCTTAAAAAGCTGATCTTAATGCAAAAAAACGTATCTCTCAAACCGCTATGGTTTAAGAGATACAGGCATTTAAAGTTTGATCTCTCCTACTGACAGCTGTAAAGCTGTCAGCAGGAGATCCGTGTCGGTCGACACGGAGGCACTTGAGAAGTGCCGGGATCTCGTTTCTTACACAGAATCCCTTTATTGGAATGGTCTAAAACGTATCTAAATGTGTCTGGTGTTCAAGCACACGTTTTAGACATTTCCAATGAAGGGATTCCATGTAAGGAACAAGATCCCAGCACTTCTCAAGCGCCACGGTGTCGACCGACACGGATCGCCTGCTGACAGCTTTACAGCTGTCAGTAGGAGAAATCAAACTTTAAACGCCTGTATCTCTTAAACCATAGCGGTTTGAGAGATACGTTTTTTTTGCATTTAGATCAGCTTTTTAAGCTCTTCTAAATGTAAAAAAAGTTTTTTTTAGACATTACTATCACTTTAAGTTCATGTCATCCTCAGCTGGCCATTGGTCAACAGAGGATGATATGAATTGAAATCCAACAATAGCTGGGGAAAAATGGGCTGCCCTCACTGGACTTCTAGATCCCCGCTTTAGGCATAATCTCACATGAACACAAGTGGATTTGCCATTAGAACAGGTGACTATGTCATTAAAACAAGTGTTTCCATTATATTAGCACAAGTGCATTTGTCATTAGTACTGCATGATCTATTACTAGCAAAGTTGGGTCTATCATAAGGTGAACCTATCAATATCCAAATTACTGAGCCACTGATTGATCCACTGCACTGTTGGTGAGGCCAACTTTGAGCACTTGTTAAAGGGATAATAATGTTTCATAATAAAAGCAGCTCCAATTAATCATCATAGTATTTGGACTTTGGAGAGTGTTATTTCAATTCTGTCAGAGTTGTAGTTCAAGAGTAATTCAGTGACAAAGTATCCCCCTCCCGCCCCTTTTACTGATGTAACACTACTCAGCCTGAGTAGAAGCGAGGTGCCCAGGTAGATTGCAGAGAGGGACAATATTCAATTAAGATCAGGGAAAAACCTGAAAAACTTGTCAAGGGGGGCAGGGCTTTCATTGTTCTCACAGGAAGAAGAGTGTCCCCTGCTGTTATCTGTCTGGTCTATGGACTGCATTCCACATCTGTGAAGAGATGGCTTACACTAGGTAAAATGGGCGGGAGGGGAAACTTTGTTTGTGAATATCTCTCAAACCATAAAGGTTTGAGAGATAAGACTTAAATCGTTCTTCATGTTTTTTTTAATGCCTACAAAATAAAATAAAAATAAAATGTATTACTATCCCTTTAAACATAGATGAAGAAGATAACAATGCATTTTGCTTGTGATTCCTAACAGGTCCATCACTAGTGCGGCTAGTAGTATAGATCAAAGCTTCTCCATCCCTGGTGTGGCTAGTGGTATAGATCAAAGCTGCTTGTATAAGAGAGGTAATCCTCAAAGTCTATATGCCTACAGCTGGACCCGCTACAGTGATAAAAAGATGTCACCTCTTTTGGCCACCTCCTGAGGTTCATTACCCCGATCCTTTCAATTACAGATGTCTTACCCATCTAGATTCTTCCAGTTGAGTGTTGGATTCCTGACGATGATTGGCTCTGAGGTCCTCCGGACAACAGGTGCAATCATTACCATTCGCGCCATACATGGCTCCTTCAAAATGCAACAGATTCCATCTGCGACTTCTGCAAAACGATGCCATAAAAAAGTAAAAATTCAGAAATAAACAACATTAATATTTAAGATTTTAGTAAGTATTTGCATTGTCATCTAAACTATAACAGCATTAAAGATTTCTGAAGATGACACAAAACACTATGATCTATATTCACAAAGAAAGGTGGGAATTTCTAGATTAAATCAACTGTATTCCACGTAAAAGAGAAATATTCCTATTGATTTTAATGGGGATTTTAACACTTTGAATGTTAAAGGGATAGTAATACATTAAATGTAAAAAACAAATATGTTGTAGGGTTTACCCCCCTGTGTAAAACAAGGGTACTCCCGTTGCTGAAAGGTGTTTTATTCATAAGTTATTACATCTCAAACTTGAATGTTTTTAGGTGCAGTATAACAGTGGCCTGAAATTATACAGTGGCGCTGTTGGTACACCATCCTATGGACAGCTCTGGTCAGTTGACCATAAATCTCCATCTACTATATAATTATACACATATATTGCTTAAATTAAAATGTTTTTAGTTTGTATAGACATTTTTTACCCTTATATCATGTTGGCTAGCCAGGGACAATGAGACATGTAGTCAACAGCTGGAGGGCCTCATGTTGACCATAACTGCATTAGATGATAGATAGGTCTCTAAAGCATTGCTTCACAATGTGCTGCAGACTTGTCTAGCTTCCTATTGGTCAGTTACATTAATGATAACCTGTAGAGTATCTCAAACTCCATTCTCGTATAATCTGATGTATTTAGGCTTTCTTCCCCTAGGGCCAATCAAGTGCATGCACACTTTGCCACTCCCTCACATTATCTGGCCCCTTTCACAGACCACACCCCTTCCCTTAAAGATACACGCCATGCAAATAGCATCAAAGGAGTTACAAGAAAGTGGAAAATGTGATATATGAAGAAAAAACATTTGGGTTTGTTTAATTTGGGGAAATAATGTGCGTATGAGGAAGCTATAATCCATGAGCCTCAGATTTTTAAAACAGCTGTCCAATCAGCTGTACCAGTGCAAATTGCTTCCATTGGAAGATTGGCTTAGGCCTAAATACATCACTGATCTTCACCTCCAGAATATATTAACCCCTTAAGGACCATTGACGTGCCAGGACCATCACGGCGTTTCGGCACTTTAGGACCAGTGACGGTCCTGGCACAGCAATGAGTTCAGGGCTCCTGGCGCGGCTGCACGCCACTCCAGAAGCCCTGAACCGTAAGTTAGGGAAAAAAAAGGCCCCGTGGTCCTCAAGTGCCAGCTGCGTCTGCACGTGCCGGTCCTTAAGGGGTTAAATAACCAAAAAAAAAAATAGGTATTTACCAGAGTAGTAATCCACCATTTCCTGAAGAGAGGGAAAAGTCAGTCGAGGGGAGATATAAAACCACCCATTGTCTAAGCGATTAATACGATAATGTTTGATTGAATCCCGTGAAGCTTGATTCGCTCGTCTTACTGACAAGGTAAAACTGTCTGCAATGGAATGGAAAATAGTTTAGAGATGTAAAAAGCAGAACCCATATCATGTTTTTACGGGAAAATACTTTTATATAACAATACGGTTATTTTTTTGCCATTACTGTGTAGCCTCTGAAAACAGTTTTTTTTTTAAATCCCAAAGTGCCTTTTTTGTAAATATAAAGTTGTAAAAGCTGCAGTGCTGGAGGCAGCCATATTGTCTATGCAGTTACTACAGATGAGACAGCTGTGATTAAAACTTGTTATGTCTTCTTATCTGCATTCCTTTGTTGCCGCCGGTTGTTAATTACTGGTCCAGGCTTGTATGGCATTCAGAATACCACCTGGCTTAGCCAACACAATCACAGTTGTCTCAGATGTTTTCTTTAGTGGGAGGAGTTTGGAGTTATTGAGTCCTGTAAAAGGAATCATCATGTCTGCCTCTATAGTCATGACATATATTACTAAATCTAGATTAATTTTGGAGGATGAACTCACATAATTGATTCATAGTGTCCATTAGTAAATGGATGGGGCTTGCTGAGCATCTGTCTATAGCTCTTGAGCTGTTAATGGACTACAACTCCCATCCTACTTAGCCATCCATTCACTGGCTTGGGATATTGGAAGGTGTAGTCCAACAACAGCTATCGAACAAATATTACAAACTCTTGCCATAAGTCTTCATATGTATTTAACAGGGCTCAAAATTTCCACTCGCAACTAGCCAATGGCGAGTGAAAATTTAGCCCTGGCGAGTAGAAATTCAGCCCTGGTGGGTATGTTTTGGCTTGCAGGTCTTTTCAGGTCTGGCTAGTAGCAAAGGACTTAAAATTATAAGCCCTGTATTTAATATCTTATTGCATGGATCATATGAACGATTATCTGTCACCTGTCTAACTTTAATCTTAGTGGGGGCATCCATTTTGACAGAATTTCATGATTACCCCCACCCCCATTAATATATTCCAATCCTTTGGTTGAAGCAGATATATTTTGGCAACCTCAGAAGACAGAGTGAGGAAAAGGGCAGCATTATTATGACACATGATTGATTAATTATGCAGGCTATGCCACATAAGTCAGAAAACTCAGGTCTGCTGAGGAATCTCCAACTACTAAACCATAATTCCCTAAAGCCTTTACATTGATTGAAAACCAGAAAGCTCAAGGCATAGAGACAGATCCTCTTTAATAAACAATGAATCTGCATATAAAATAAATGGTAGCTGTTGGTAATGACTGCTGTACAGCAAATTAATTCAACAGTTCTTCAGAAAAGCATTTCACCCTGAGTAGCAGCACACTGCACCTGCAGAAGCTAGTTTGGCAGTGTTTTGGTTTCCTGTCCTCATTGCCTGTAATGCATCATTTCCATAACCAACACCACATTCTCTGACAGGTGTGAGGACTTCCTGAGGGCAGACAACAATAGAAAGATACCTTGGGGGTTATGCACTAAGACGTGATAACTTCTCCAATGATATCACTTCTCCAGTCCTATGTTTTTCCACCAACAATATCACTTCTCCAGTCCTAGGTTATTCTACAATGATATAACTTCTCCAGTCCTAGGTTATTCTACAATGATATCACTTCTCCAGTCCTGTGTTATTGTACAATGATATCACTTCTCCAGTCCTATGTTATTGTACAATGATATCACTTCTCCAGTCCTAGGTTATTATACAGTGATATAACTTCTCCAGTCCTATGTTATTGTACAATGATATCACTTCTCCAGTCCTATGTTATTGTACAATGATATCACTTCTCCAGTCCTATGTTATTGTACAATGATATCACTTCTCCAGTCCTAGGTTATTATACAGTGATATAACTTCTCCAGTCCTATGTTATTGTACAATGATATCACTTCTCCAGTCCTAGGTTATTTTACAATGATATCACTTCTCCAGTCCTAGGTTATTCTACAATGATATCACTTCTCCAGTCCTGTGTTATTGTACAATGATATCACTTCTCCAGTCCTGTGTTATTGTACAATGATATCACTTCTCCAGTCCTATGTTATTGTACAATGATATCACTTCTCCAGTCCTATGTTATTGTACAATGATATCACTTCTCCAGTCCTATGTTATTGTACAATTATATCACTTCTCCAGTCCTGTGTTATTGTACAATGATATCACTTCTCCAGTCCTGTGTTATTCTACAATGATATCACTTCTCCAGTCCTGTGTTATTGTACAATGATATCACTTCTCCAGTCCTATGTTATTGTACAATGATATCACTTCTCCAGTCCTAGGTTATTCTACAATGATATCACTTCTCCAGTCCTGTGTTATTGTACAATGATATCACTTCTCCAGTCCTGTGTTATTGTACAATTATATCACTTCTCCAGTCCTGTGTTATTGTACAATGATATCACTCCTCCAGTCCTGTGTTATTCTACAATGATATCACTTCTCCAGTCCTAGGTTATTCTACAATGATATCACTTCTCCAGTCCTAGGTTATTCTACAATTATATCACTTCTCCAGTCCTATGTTTTTCCTCCAAAGATATCACTTCTCCATTCCTATGTTTTTCCCTCCAATTATATCACTTCTCCAGTCCTGTGATATTCTACAATGATATCACTTCTCCAATCCTAGGTTATTCTACATGATATCACTTCACCAGTCCTAGGTTATTGTACAGTGATATAACTTCTCCAGTCCTATGTTATTCTACAGTGATATCACTTCTCCAGTCCTATGTTATTCTACAGTGATATAACTTCTCCAGTCCTATGTTATTCTACAATGATATCACTTCTCCAGTCCTATGTTATTTTACAATGATATCACTTCTCCAGTCCTATGTTATTCTACAATGATATCACTTCTCCAGTCCTGTGTTATTCTACAATATCACTTCTCCAGTCCTATGTTATTCTACAATATCACTTCTCCAGTCCTATGTTATTCTACAATATCACTTCTCCAGTCCTATGTTATGCTACAATTATATAACTCCTCCAGTCCTAGGTTATTCTATAAAGTATTTGCATCTCCAAAGGAGCAGACATAGACTCCATAGACTAACATATGAAATGGAGAAGTGATATCACTGAAGAAGTCATGCATAACCCCTCTTGTCTCAGAATGCAGTATGCAGACCTTTGTCCTCTCCTAACATACAAAGTACCTGGGATCTATTACAGTTACCAACAGACTCAATGAATTAAAAAGTCTTAAAGGAGAAGTAAACATTTATTATGAAAAATTCATATGTTGTACGTTTTGTCGCACAGACAAATCCATTTTTTTGGGGGTTTATAATGCATTCTATGGAAGAGCTTAAGCCAGTGACAATGGCTCCCCACAGTAAGTGATAGGAAGAGTGCCACCTGAGGACAGAGTAGAAAATTGCAGTTTCATGTTAAAACCCCAAATCGAAGCTTTAATCATCTTTGAATTAAAAAAGCTCCCAGCAGGAATAATTGTATTATTCACCAGGGAAAGCCCAATAACACATCCTTAACCCTTTTGGTGTCAGAGGGATGCCCTACGCATCGTGAAGCAATGCGCTGGGCACCCCCTCTATCTCTCAAAGTGTTAATTTAAAAAAAAGTTTGCTGTTCCTTTAAAATAAAAAAATACGTTTCAAGGTATCATGGGCAATGTAGAACATGGAGCCATATTAACCCTTTGAATGCCAGAGGGGTACACATTGCATTGCAAAAGCAATGTATGGTGTACCTCCTCTAGCACTGAAAGAGTTAAGGAAGCTGTTGAGCAATTCTGGCGCAAACCAACCACGCCATAAGGGACAAGGTACAATGGGGCTTTTAACCTTTTGAATGCCAGAGAGATCTCTCTCTAGCATTCAAAGAGCTACAGCCCCCCCGGCACCCTTCGAGTGCCAGAGGGGTATCAAAAGCATTGAAGAGCACTCAAAGGGTTAAATCAATGAGATTTATTTTGTATGTGTCCCCTAAACCGCAGTTAGTTCGTCCCATACTTGTTCCACTTTTCATGTACAAGTAAAAACAAAAGATAAATTAAGCATACCTCTTCTCGTTTCACTTTCTCGAATTAGGAAGGAACCCCCATGGTTGCAGCCTAGAGAAAGCAATTCTTCTGCTTTTTCACGATTTATGCCTTTATAAAGCCACCTAATAAACAAGAGAGAACTCGTGGTAAACAGCGCAGTTCCTTATGAATCAAGTCATACATGAACCACAAGAACATCATGCACTCGTTAATTTGAAGGGGACCTGAGAACGTAATATATGTTTAGTTCATTTTAAAGAGAATTAAACATTAGAACCGTAAAAATTAAGCATAAAAGGGATAGTAATGTTTCATTATAAAAGCAGCTCCAATCAATCATCATAGTATTTGGACCTTGGAGAGTGTTATTTCAATACTGTCAGAGTTGTAGTTCAAGAGTAATTCAATGATAAAGTATCCACCCCTTTTACCTAGTGTAAGCCACCTCCCCTCAGATGTGGAATCTGGTCCTGGGATCAGACAGGTCGCAGCAAGGGACAATCTTCTTACTGTGAGCGTAAGGAAAACCCCCTCAAAAGGATTTTCCTTAGGCTCACTGAAGATTGTCCCTTTCTGTCAGAGTTGTAGTTCAAGAGTAAAGAATGATAAAGTATCCCCCACCCGCCCCTTTTACTGATGTAACACTGCTCACCTCAGAGCAGCAGGGTGGCATCCAGGTGGATCACAGAGAGGGACAATCTTCAATTAACATAAGGGAAAAATCTGAAAAAACTGTCAAGAGGGGCAGGGTTTTCATTGTTCTCACAGTAAGAAGATTGTTCCTTGCTGTGAGCTGTTTGGTCTGTGGACCAGATTCCACATCTGAGGGGAGGTGGCTTACACTAGGTAAAAGGGGCGGGAGGGGGATACTTTATCATTCAATTACTCTTGAACTACAACCCTGACAGTATTGAAATAACACTCTCCATGGCCCAAATACTATGAAGATTAATTGGAGCTGCTGTTTTTGTGAAACTTACTATCCCTTTAAAACTAAAAACTGTTGTACTAGTAATTTATGAAAGAAATAGTTTTGATAAAATAGACTTTCCTGGTGGCACAGTGTGGAACTTTATGCTAATCAGTTGCTATGCTGAGCCTATAGTATCACACACTGTGCTATGAAGGAATTAGGCCGAACCCACACACTGGTGTCACTTCTAATAGCATGGTGATGGGTAAGTTTGGATTTGAACAGGATTAATTATCATATTGTACAGGGAACTGGCATTAAAGGGATAGTAATGTTTCACAAAAACAGCAGCTCCAATTAATCTTCATAGTATTTGGGCTATGGGGAGTGTTATATCAGTATTGTAAGAGTTGTGGTTCAAGAGTAATTGAATGATAAAGTTTCCCCCTCCCGCCCCTTTTACCTGGTGTAAGCCACCTCCCCTCAGATGTGGAATCTGGTTGTAAGACCAGGCAGATAAGAGCAGGGGACAATCTTCTTCCTATGAGAACAATGAAAGCCTTGCCCCCCTTGACAAGTTTTTCAGGTTTTTCCCTTATCTAAATTGAAGATTGTCCCTCTCTGCAATCTACCTGGGCACCTCCCTTCTGCTCTGGCTGAGCAGTGTTACATCAGTAAAAGGGGCGGGAGGGGGATACTTTGTCATTGAATTACTCCTGAACTACAACTCTGACAGAATTGAAATAACACTCTCCAAAGTCCAAATACTATGATGATTAATTAGAGCTGCTTTTATTATGAAACATTACTATCCCTTTAAGTGCAAGACCTTAACCCCTTAACAACCACCCGATCTGCATAGTTGGGAACTCTCCGGATTTCCCCCGGAGACTCAGGTTTTGACTTTGAATTACCGGGTCTCCGAGGCAGAATCTCTGGGTGTGGGAAGTTTCTTATGAAACTCTGCCCACATCTTCTCCTTCCTACCCTGTTCCTCCCACTCCGCTAGGGTTGCCACCCTGCCAGTATTTTACTGGCACGGCCGGTAATTAGAGCGCTGAAGCCGGTGCCGGTATAACTACTATACCAGCAACTGAAGAGCCGGTATTTGTGTGTGTCAGCAGGGAGTGAGGTGAACAGGAAGAGGAAATCTAAAAACTTTATAATATCCAATGGGAGGTAGACACCACAGTCACACAGATCTGCCTCCAGATGGCAGCAGAGAGCACTCACACATTCCTCTGGCACTCAAAGGGTTCAATTTCCTTGAAAAATTGAATACACTCTAATGGGCAAACATCAGTCTTACACAATTTTAATAACACGGGAGGGGGTGCTTTACTGATAAGATGCTTATATAGGGGCCTATAGAATGGAGCAGTTATGAATCACGCACTAGGATAGATATACAGTTGGAGCTTTTAACTCCTTGAATACCTCTCACTCTAGAATTCAAGGTGTTAAAACCCCTATAGGAATCTGGATAATCTGTATTTGTCATTATGGTGCAAGTGCAACTGATTTGATCCAGCGTTACTCGATTTCATTTTAGTTTATCAGCCTTAACCCTTTGAGTGTCAGAGGAGTACACAACGCCTTGCTTCACAATGAGCTGCATACCCCTCTGGCACTCAAGGGGTTAATGTTTCTTAAAGGGATAGTGATGTTTCACAAAAACAGCAACTCCGATTAATCTTCATAGTATTTGGGCCATGGAGAGTGTTATATCAGTACTGTCAGAGTTGTGGTTCAAGAGTAATTGAATGATAAAGTTTCCCCCTCCCACCCCTTTTACCTAGTGTAAGCCACCTCCCCTCAGATGTGGAATCTGGTCTCTTGACTGGACAGATCACAGCAAGGGAGAATCTTCTTACTGTGATCATAAGGAAAACCCCGCCCCCCTTGACAGGTTTTTCCTTATGATCTCTGAAGATTGTCCCTCTCTACGATCCATCCGGACAGTCTTGCTGCTCTGAGGTGCGCAGTGTTACATCAATAAAAGGGGCAGGAGGGGGATACTTTATCATTCAATTACTGCTGAACTACAACCCTGACAGTATTGAAATAACACTCTCCATGCCCCAAATACTATGAAGATCAATCGAAGCTTTTTTTTTCTGAAACATTAATGTCCCTTTAATTTCCTAATCTGCTTTTCATTTCTTTTTAACATTTATACAATCGTAGCAGTTTTATGGATTTAAGAAAAGAAAATAAGGGTATTAAGTGATTTGTGCACTTTCTAATCAGAGTTAATCTGTATTAACCTCACACACAAACATAATTTCAGTTAAACTAACATTATCCTCTAATAGAAGATAATTTACCTATTATAAACTTTGGCTATATAATTTCTGGGCATGTAGCATTCTTGTCGAGTAGAAAGCGATACTACTTTCCACCAGTCTCCATCCCTGTATAAGAGAATTGAAAATATTTTAGAAACACAGAGAAATAAGTGCTAATTAAAAATCTTAAGTAACGAATCTTTAAACCGGAAATATCACTTTGTAACAAATATGTGATTCTGAAAGAGCTTTAGGTTAGATATTTTTTTTATTTAACAACAGCTTGAAATATTTAGCTTTATTTATTTGAAAGTTTATTCAACTGAACTAGTACTGGCTGGAATGTAGGTTCAGAATCTGGCTGGCAGGAAAAGACAGTTGGGAGGGAGATATGTAATGATAGCATCTAGCTGGCAGGGAATGGGATGTAGATGGGAGAGCAGCAAGGAATGTTAATATATGGCTGGCAGGGAGAGCAGCGTGGAATGTTAGTATCTGGCAGACAGGGAGTGACAGGTAGATGGGAGAGCAATGTGGAATGTTAATATATGGTTGTAAGGGAATGGTAGGAGCTTGCATCAATTAAAGGAACCCAATCCCCTTAAACAACTTAGATGATTTTGAAAAAACTTTCAAAAACAATTATATGATGTACTGGCTGTGCAGGCACATCCTGTTGTAGACCCTAACACTTAACCTTGTAAGTGCTATAGGTGGTGGGCAATGCATTGCTGAGCAGTGGCAGTAAGTGGGGGAGGTAATATAGGGATAAGACAGGAAGTCAGTACTAGGGGAGGTGGGTAATGCATTGCTGAGCAGTGTCAGTGAGTGGGGAGGTAATGTAGGGATAATACAGGAATTCAGTGCTAGGGGAGGTGGGCAATGCATTGCTGAGCAGTGTCAGTGAGGGGGGAGGAAATGTAGGGATAAGACAAGGAAGTCAGTGGTAGGGAAGGTGGACAGTGCATTGCTGAGCAGTGTTAGTGAGTGGGGGAGGTAATATTGGGATAAGACAGGAAGTCAGTGCTAGAGGAGATGGGCAATGTATTGCTGAGCAGCGTCTGTGAGTGGGGAGGTAATGTAGGGATAAGACAGGAAGTTAGTTCTAGGGGAGGTGGGTAATGTATTGCTGAGTAGTGTCAGTGAGTGGCGGAAGTAATGTAGGGATAAGACAGGAAGTGCCTGCTTGGCATGCCTTAAAGGGATAGTAATACTTAAAATGTAAAAAAATATATGTTGTAGGGCTTATCCCCCTGAGTAAAACAAGAGTACTCCCACTGCTGAAAGGTGTTTCAAAAGTTATTCATTTTCAAAGTTTATTTTTTTAGGTGCAATATCACAGTGGCCTGAAATTGTACAGTGGCACTGTTGCTACACCATCCTATGGAGATTTATGGTCCCGGGACCAGAGCTGTCCATAGGATCATGTAGCAACAGCGCCACTGTACAATTTCAGGCCACTGTGATATTGCACCTAAAAAATTCAACTTTGAAAATTAATAACTTTTGAATGAAACACCTTTCAGCGGTGGGAGTACTCTTGTTTTACTCAGGGGGGTAAACCCTACAACATTTTTTTTTTTTACATTTTAATGATTACTATCCCTTTAATTAGCACAAACTATACATCTAAATAGCTCGTTTTCAAAATAAAATATTCCCAGTACTATACATAGGTGATTTTGAAAGCTCTATAAGAATCAAAGCTGTTTTAGATGATCAGGTGCCTTTAACCCATTGAGTGCCAGAGGGGTGCCCAACTCTAACACTCAGAGGATTAACGGGGGTCAAAGGGCCATGCTGGCAGCTGCATACCCACCAACACATCCATAGGAAAAGCACAGTATGTAAGGCGATTTTGCTGTAAGGTAGATTATGGGACCAGAAACAACTTGATTGCACGTATATAGAGGTTTTTTTTAACATTATTGCAACATGTTCACCTTCAGGAAAAAACACACACATTTGTGGTCACTCACTCAGAAAGGACGTTTAGTTGTTCTCCGATTTGCACGGTTATATCTGTTTGGCCAATGAGTGGAAAGTCGTACAAAGCCACAAACACGCACTTGTCCAATTCTAAAAAAACAAGTGAGATAAATAACATCGCAAACAGTTTACGTCTCGTGTGTGTAGACAAAGGTGATTGTAAAGTTATTGCTAAATCGCTCTGCGCATTAATTTGCAATTGGAAACTTCTAAAAATAATCTTGTTTTTTTAAACGTTTCCTATGTTAAACAAGTTGTTAGATATTGTCTTACGTAGCAACTAGAGATAAGAGAACTGGGTCAAGCACATTAACCCAGAGGGGTACGCAATGCATTACACATTCCTCTGGCACTAAAGAGTTAAAGCAGCAGACCTGTCTCCTTAAAAAAAGTTTTGTTTTCATGAATAGAATTAAAGTCTGCCTGTATGTTTTACCAGCCATTTTTTTTCTCTGACATAAATGGTTTATGAAAAATTAACCTTTATGTTTTGGCACAGAGTGGAACTTTATGCTAATTCCTGGAACAGTATGCTAATTACTTTTGACTGAGGCCAAGTTTACACCTTACATAAAACACAACTAATTTACACTAATAAACCGAGTCTCCGGGGCAGAAAAGCGTTCAAATACTATCAAGATGGATCCTCCCACTGAGGGTAAATGACAGCTTCACTTTAAAGTGACAGGTCATTTTAAAGTTTAAAGGCCCCCTTTAAATGAATGGATTTCCCAAGTGATCATGGTTTTAAAAGGAGCTTTTAATTCCATGAACGCATTCTGAAGAACTCAAAGCGTTACAAAATCCATTTTAAATCAAAGAAGGATATAGTGTTTGATCCTGTGGTGTATTTTTAATTTGAACCAGATTTGTACAACTTTTCTTAAAGGGACAGTAAAGTTTCACAATAAAAGCAGCTCCAATTAATCTTCATAGTATTTGGGCCATGGAGAGTGTTATTTCAATACTGTCAGAGTTGTAGTTCAAGAGTAATTGAATGATAAAATATCCCCCTCCCGCACCTTTTATTGATGTAACACTGCTCACCTCAGAGCAGCAAGACTGTCCGGATGGATCGCAGAGAGGGACAATCTTCAGTGATCATAAGGAAAAACCTGTCAAGGGTGGCAGGGTTTTCCTTATGCTCACAGTAAGAAGATTTTCCCTTGCTGTGACCTGTCTGGTCAAGAGACCAGATACCACATCTGAGGGGAGGCGGCTTACACTAGGCAAAAGGGGCGGGAGGGTGAGATTTTATCATTCAATTACTCTAGAACTACAACTCTGACAGTATTGAAACAGCACTCTTCATGGCCCAAATACTGTGAAGATTAATTGGAGCTGCTTGTTTTGTGAAACATTACTATCCCTTTAATACACCAGTCTCACTGTTGCTACCACCTCCTAGTCTAATACTTAAGCTCTCCTGGGATTGGTCCAGTTCTAATTAGTACAGGCCTCAGTGTAGCTTCTCCTACCTGAAGTTCTGAAAGAAAGTCCTTCCTGCATTGTTATGAGAAACCACACTGTTTCTCATAACAGAACTGTAAATGTATTCCCTTGGTGGATTTTGTCTGGCCAATTTGCATACTATTGGTAGGTTGTTCATTCTGAATGTCGGAAAATATGAGTATATCTGCACAGAAGAACAGTGCATGCAAAGTATTCTCACCAGAATATCTACAGGTTATCAGCTGGAGAACTTCACAGACTAGGTGAGATACTAGACCAGTGGTTCTCAGCCCATGCCCTCAGTGGCAACTAACAGGCCAGGATTTAGGAATTTCCCTGCTAGGGTACAGGTGTGGTGATCAGAGGCTCATTCACACTGATTAACTCACCTGTGCACTAACAAGGAAATCCTCAAATCCTGGCCTGTTAGTGACCACTGAGGGCAAGGGTTGAGAACCACTGTACTAGACACATCTAAAATGCATTGCTTTAGAATGGGTTGGAGATGCTTTTAGCATCCAAGAGCTTAAATGAATAGTAATGTTTCACAAAAAACAGCAGCTCCAATTAATCTTCATAGTATTTGGGCCATGGAGAGTGTTATTTCAGTACTGTCAGATTTGTAGTTCAAGAGTAATTGAATGATAAAGTATCCCCCTCCCTCCCCTTTTACCTAGTGTAAGACACCTCCCCTCAGATGTGGAATTTGGTCTTTTGATCGACAGGTCACAGCAAGGGACAATCTTCTTACTGTGATCATAAGGAAAACACTGCCCCCCTTGACAGGATTTTCAGGTTTTCACTGAAGATTGTCCCTCTACGTGATCCATCCAGACAGTATTGCTGCTCTGAGGTGAAACAAGCCATAAGATACGAGAGGATCTGAGCAAGAACAAAAGCAAAATCGTCTGTTTTCCGGCTAGTCACCACTCAAGAGCATCACATTTTAGCTCTCTAGTGCATTACAGAGGAGAAAGTTCCACATGCATATTAGACTAATCCCGCCCAAAAGGGCAGTCCAGTTCCTAAATGATAGGCAAGTCCCCTCTGCATAGAAACATTACCTCTGTAATGGCACTAGAGAGCTAAAATGTGATGCTCTTGAGCGGTGACTAGCCGTAGAACATGCAATTTTGCTTTTGTTCGTGCTCAGGGCCTCTCACATCTCTTGGCTTGTTTCTGAGAAACACTTAGGGTCTCTCCCTAAGTGTGAAGGGTAATCCAGACCTGGACCCCTTGCTCTCAATGCCTAGGGAAGCCAGCTGCACCTCACTGACAAGGCCCAAACGAGGCTGTAACGTGCGTCTGGGATTAGCTGTTTTTTTCTGTGCAGAGTGGACTTGCCCATCATTTTGGAACTGGACCAACCTTATGGCCGGGATAAGTCTAATATGTATGTGGAAATTTCTCCTCTGTAATGCACTAGAGAGCTAAAATGTGATGCTCTTGAGTGGTGAGTAGCCGGAAAACAGAGGATTTTGCTTTTGTTCGTGCTCAGAACCTCTAGTATCTTTTGGCTTGTTTCCTCAGAGCAGCAAGACTGTCCGGATGGATCACAGAGAGGGACAATCTTCAGTGATCATAAGGAAAAACCTGAAAATCCTGTCAAGGGGGCAGTGTTTTCCTTATGATCACAGTAAGAAGATTGTCCCTTGCTGTGACTTGTCGGTCAAGAGACCAGATTCCACATCTGAGGGGAGGCGGCTTACACTAAGTAAAAGAGGTGAGAGGGGGATACTTTATCATTCAATTACTCTATGCAAATTGGTCAGACAAAATCCACAAAGGAAATACATTTACAGTTCTGTTATGAGAAACAGTGTGGTTTCTCATAACAATGCAGGAAGGACTTTCTTTCAGAATTTCAGGTAGGAGAAGCTACACTGAGGCCTGTACTAATTAGAACTGAACCAATCCCAGCGTTCTCAAACTGTGTTCTACTAGGACTGAGACAGTATGCATTTTGGTGCTATTCCTGATTTTACACAGTGCAGCAGTAAAAATGGTCTGATATAATGATTGTAACGTGCAAAATCAGTAATTTCCCCAAACACTGCACTGTCTTGGATCTTTAGGAACCAACTGGACACTCTTAGCTTAAAGGGAAAGTATTCTCATAAACAAGTAAGGAATCTCAAAAGAGGCAGGAGAAATGGTTTAAAACGGTCTTCTTTCCCCCAGCAGATCTCTGTCATCTGCAGGGCTGGGTGACATTAGTTATTCACTTGGTGCTTCTGGGAGATTTCTGTCCAGTCCATTGAAGCCCACTGTCAGTGAATTCACCAAGTCAGGACTTCAATGGCGAGGATACTGATGTTGGTTCCTCTCCAAGAAGTGCAGAGGGAAGAGCTGACATTAACCAGCCCTGCAGATTACTGAGATCTGCAGCACTAACGGCAAGAGAATGGCAGAGATTTAAGCCAAATGTTGATATTAAGCCCCATGTAATTCAGTCAGAAGCTTTGGAATTTCTGTTCTCTGTGCTGGATCTGCCTTGACACACACACACACAAATATACATATTTTATCTATCTATCTATATCTATATCTGTATCTATCTATCTATATATCTATATATATATATATCTGAGATATCTGTGGCTGACCATCTTTACCTGAGGGAACCAGGTCATTTAGTTGCAATGCATTGGATACCTCTCTGGCACTCAAATGGTTACATGAAGCTTTCAACCCTTTGAATGCTAGAGATACTTCAATGAATTGTGAAGAGAATTTCTATTTAGTTTATAAAATCCTGTTGGATTGCTCCAGAACTGCTCAGTTTGTTTACTATATATACACATATTTACACACACATACCCACACACGCTATATCTATTATATACAGATGTGTATATATGGAGGATATAGAGATACATATACTGTCTGACACCCCAACCTTGTTCCATCTTACACTGATAACCACACACAGTCTGACTCCCCATCATTTTTCCACTGTCCACATACATTACCATTCTCTACTGCCACCCCTGGGTGTATCTAGCAGCAGAGTAGTATTAGGCTAGCCTTAAAGGGATAGTAATACTTCGTTTTAACTTTATTTTATTTTGTAGGCATTAAAAAAACATGAAGAATGATATAAGTCTTATCTCTCAAACCTTTATGGTTTAAGAGATATTCACAAGCAAAGTATCCCCCTCCCGCCCCTTTTACTGATGTAACACTGCTCAGCCAGATCAGAAGGGAGCTGCCCAGGTAGACTGCAGAGAGGGACAATCTTCAATTAAGATAAGGAAAAAACCTGAAAAGCTTGTCAAGCGGGGCAGAGCTTTCATTATTCTCATAGGAATAATATTGTCCCCTGCTGTTATCTGTCCAGTCTATGGACTGCATTCCACATCTGAGAAGAGATGGTTTACATTAGGTAAAAGGGGCGGGAGGGGAAACTTTGCTTGTGAATATCTCTCAAACCATAAAGGTTTGAGAGATAAGACTTATATCGTTCTTCATGTTTTTTTAATGCCTACAAAATAAAATAAAGTTAAAACGGAGTATTACTATCCCTTTAATATACATATATGGATTGAAGACTTCACTAGACTTCAAGGGATTAAAAGCCCCATTTAAAATCAATGGGACTTTTTTTTGTTTTTAATTTGAATTTGTTCCCTGTGAAGTATTTGGTTTTCCTACATAATTAATGCATTTTGTTCTAGGGCCCTATAGACAACCAATGTTCGTGGAACAGAGTATGGTGGAAGAAAAATAAAATTTATCAGGAAAACAAGAATTTCGTACCTGAATGAGTCATTTGTGTGCTGGACAGATTTGCCTCTATTGCTGTATATCCTCTTTTCCCAGGCAGGTTCCCCATTCTTTAATGTGTCACGGACGTTCAACGATTCTCAGAGCAGTAAAACCACCACTCTGTAAGGGAAGTGATCAGAGCTATTAAACCTCCAAAATAGAATCTTGTGTGCTTACCTACACATTAAAGAGGAACTATACCGAATCAGGACACGTATGTGTGTGTTTGTGTGAATATGAGTATGTATGCACTCTTGTGTTTGTGTGAATATGTGTGTGTGTGTGTATGACTGCACGAGTGTGTGTTTATGTGCGTGTGTGTGTGTTTTGGGGTATAATATTGTCATTGATGTGTGTGTGTGTATCATTGTGAGAGTGTGTGTGTGTGTGTATTGGGGTGTAATGATGGCATTGATGTGTGTGTCATTGTGAGTCTGAGTTTGTGTGTGTGTGTGTGTGTGTGTGTGTGTATTGGGGTGTAATGTTGATATTGATGTGTGTGTATCACTGTGAGTGTATGTGTGTTTTGGGGTGTAATGTTGTCATTGATGTGTGTGTATCATTGTGAGTGTGTGTGTGCGTGTATTGGGGTGTAATGATGGTATTGATGTGTGTGTGTCATTGTGAGTTTGTGTGTTTTGGGGTGTAATGTTGGCATTAATGTGTGTGTATCACTATGAGTGTGTGTGTGTGTTTTGGGGTGTAATGTTGTCATTGATGTGTGTGTGTATCATTGTGTGTGTGTGTATTGGGGTGTAATGATGGTATTCATGTGTGTGTCATTGTGAGTCTGAGTTTGTGTATTTTGGGGTGTAATGTTGGCATTAATGTGTGTGTGTATCACTATGAGTGTGTGTGTGTTTTGGGGTGTAATGTTGTCATTGATGTGTGTGTGTATCATTGTGAGTGTGTGTGTGCGTGTATTGGGGTGTAATGATGGTATTGATGTGTGTGTCATTGTGAGTTTATGTGTTTTGGGGTGTAATGTTGGCATTGATGTGTGCGTATCACTGTGAGTGTGTGTGTGTTTTGGGGTGTAATGTTGTCATTGATGTGTGTGTGTGTGTATCATTGTGTACGTGTATTGGGGTGTAATGATGGTACTGATGTGTGTGTCATTGTAGTCTGAGTTTGTGTGTGTGTATTGGGGTGTAACGTTGATATTGAGGTGTGTTAACATTGATTGCATCTTTTTATTTCCGTTTTATATTTTATTTTCTCTAAATTTTGTAATACAGGGTTGTACACCCGTTAGTTTGAATACATATTGTTTGTTACCTTTTAAAATTCATACCCAGACAGCAAGTCACACATAGAATATAAAAATGTGTTACAGTTCATTCTCCTAATAGTTTCTCCTCCAACGTCAGTCTGCAATAACATTAGGAACTTACATTTTTTAGTGCTCAGGTTCTCCCATCCTTCTCCACTCTGAAGCTCATAATGCGAGATGACTGACTGATACTACTGGCTGCTATTCGCCCACTCACGGTTCCTATTGGTCACAGTGAAATTGCGGCACCAAATGTCTCCAATAGGAATGAAGCAGCCATTTGGTGGGAGGACTTGAAACCCAACCACTGCGAGTTCTTAACCTTACAACTGCCAGAGCAGCATTTAACCAGTGAAAACTGTACATTAACATATCTTATATCCTACATGTTAACTGCACTTTATCCTCTACCTAAAAGGGAGATATAAAATAATAGTATATTCTACTGAATCCAGTCTCAAACACCAACAACTTTAGTTGCTGAAAAATAAAAATACAATACAAGGGCCTTATTTATTAAAGAAATGAGAAGCAGTTCTGGAGCATGCCATAGGGAACACATAAAATGTCAAATTTTTTTTAAACAAGACTTTTAACTCCTTCAATGCTAAAGAGAGACTTCTATAGCATTCAAAGGGTTAAAATCCACATTTAATCCAATGAAAATTTGGGTGATAATTATTTTGCCCTGTGGCGCAGTTGATTTGCCCCAGAATTTCTACGTAAATATTTTTATGAATTAGACGCTATGGGAGAGATGTATAAAACTGGCGCAATAATTTAAAATTGTCTGTAAAATTGTCACGAAGGGATATAAGGATATATAAACATTTTAAAAAATTCTCGCTAAGTACTAACCCCAATCACATGACCTTTCTGTGGAGTAGAAATAAATGTGTCCAAATAAGAATTGTGTCGCAACGTATGTGTAATGAAATTTGCCAGTTGCATAAAAAATAAAGGAGTTTTTTGTGGTTGAATCTTACCATCAGGTATATAACCTATTCTTAAAGAGCTAGTAATACTTTGTTTTATCTTTATTTTATTTTGTAGGCATTAAAAAAACATGAAGAATTATATAAGTCTTATCTCTCAAACCTTTATGGTTTGAGAGAGATTCACAAGCAAAGTTTCCCCTCCCACCCCTTTTACCTAGTGTAAGCCATCTCTTCTCAGATGTGGAATGCAGTCCATAGACCAGACAGATAACAGAAGGGGACAATCTTCTTCCTGTGAGAACAAGGAAAGCCCTGCCCCCCTTGACAAGTTTTTCCCTTATCTTAATTGAAGATTGTCCCTCTCTGCAATCTACCTGGGCACCTCCCTTCTGCTCTGGCTGAACAGTGTTACATCAGTAACAGGGGCGGGAGGGGGATACTTTGTCATTGAATTACTCTTGAACTACAACTCTGATAGTATTGAAATAACACTCTCCATGGGCCAAATACTATGATGATTAATTAGAGCCGCTTTTATTATGAAACATTACTATCCCTTTAATGGAAGAATATAGGGACAATGTATAAGCTATATATATGTGAAAAAACATTCTCATTAGCGGCTTTCTGAGAACTTTGACTTATTTATAAATATGACTGGTTGTTTCAAATTTTAGTGACCTTCCTTACCCTTTTGAATGCCAGAAAGGTATCTGATGCAATGCATTAGAGAACTCTGGCACACACACTTAGAATGTTTTTTTTACACACCCCCCCCCCCGTCCCCCCAGTCCCCTTAGGACCTTATTCATCAAGCTAAAAAAAGAGGTGCATTTCTGGATCAAACCATCTCCGCCATAGGGGAGAGGGTGCAAATCTCACAAGATCGAATGGAATTAAAATGTACATTTAACCCCATGAATGCTAAAGAGGTCTCCAAAGCAGTGGAAAGCGCCTCACTGGCATTCAAGGGGTTAAAGGGATAGTAATGTTTCATAATAAAAGTAGCTCCAATTAATCATCATAGTATTCAATGACTAAGTATTCCCCTCCCGCCCCTTTTACTGATGTAACACTGCTCAGCCAGAGCAGAAGGAAGGTGCCCAGGTGGACTGCAGAGAGGGACAATCTTCAATTAAGATAAGGGAAAAACCCGAAAAACTTGTCAAGGGGGCAGGGCTTTCATTGTTCTCATAGGAAGAAGATTGTCCCCCCTCTTATCTGTGTGGTCTATGGACTGCATTCCACATCTGAGAAGAGATGGCTTACACTAGGTAAAAGGGGCGGGAGGGGAAACTTTGCTTGTGAATATCTCTCAAACCATAAAGGTTTGAGAGATAAGACTTATATCGTTCTTCATGTTTATTTAATGCCTACAAAATAAAATAAAGATAAAACAAAGTATTACTATCCCTTTAAGAGAACCATTTAAAATCAATGAAAATTTTAAAGGGATAGTAACATCTTAGATAAATAAAAAGTTATATTGTAGAGAATAAAAAAAGAAATCCATCGATGCAACTCCTATCAATCAAACCTTTACGGTTTGAGAGATAGAACGTTTTAAAGTCCCCCCCCTCCATGACGTCAGCTGTAAAGCTGACAGCAGGAGATCTGTGTCAGATGACTCAAGGAGTTTCTTCAGCAGAGCCGAAATAGTGAGATTTTCTATAATACAATTGGTTTGTACAATAATTTCTTTACTTTGGCTTTACACATAAGGCCTAACGGGACCATGGTACTTAAAGTGTTTGTTCCAAATCAAACATGCTCTGCCCATCCCATCACAAGAGCAGTAAAGTTTTACTATGAAAAAACATTATAGTTTTTTTTTCCACTGGTGTAATATGCTTCTCTCAAAAGTTATAATAACTCAAAATGTTTTAAATCAATCGGTGTCCAACAGCACCAACTAGTTTCCAACAGTGCCACATGCTGACCACATATGAAAATTGCAGTTTAATTTCCATAAAAAGTTTGATTTGTAATAAGTTTAGAATTAAGCATCCCTCAACAGTGGGCCTACCCTTGTTTTTCTGAGCAGGAAAAGCCCTGTAATCCGTTTCATAATGAAACATGTCTACTCTTTTAAAGTTTTCGGTAAGTTCCTACATAAAGTCGCCATCTGTATGACAATCAAAGAGATTCTAGAAAACTGTAAAACATCAAAGAGTTTCTTGTGAAAACGAACGTTTTAGAAACCACTGTAAGATGCGATGCAGATACCAGAACTTTCCAACCACACGTTGTTTAGTTACAGAAGCAAAGTAGAGCCTAAGACACTTACCCAGTTTTCTTTTTTAACAATTTATGTGCCAGAGGATACCTTTCTGGCAATCAAAGGGTCAATGACCGGAAAGTGCGAGATGCAGCGCGTCTCACATTGTTCTGGTGTTTAAAGGGTTCATAAAACACACACAGTACAGTAGGAAGATATACTGAGGCTGACGTCCTAAGAAAACAGTTGGAATGTTGATGCAAACACATTGTACCCATGAGGGACAGGAAGATTCACCAGACCTCCATTGATTTCAATCATTTTTAGCTTCCTGATTATAACAGAGGATTCCAATACATTTGCTATTTTGTTAAAGGGATAGTAATGTTTAATAATAAAAGCAGCTCTAATTAATCATCATAGTATTTGGACTTTGGAGAGTGTTATTTCAATTCTGTCAGAGTTGTAGTTCAAGAGTAATTCAATGACAAAGTATCTCCCTCCCGCCCCTTTTACTGATGTAACACTGTTCAGCCAGATCAGAAGGGAGGTGCCCAGGTAGACTGCAGAGAGGCACAATCTTCAATTAAGATAAGGGAAAAACCTGAAAAACTTGTCAAGGGGGGCAGGGCTTTCATAGTTCTCATAGGAAGAAGATTGTCCCCTTCTGTTATCTGTCTGGTCTATGGACTGGATTCCACATCTGAGAAGAGATGGCTTACACTAGGTAAAAGGGGCGGGAGGGGAAACTTTGCTTGTGAATATCTCTCAAACCATAAAGGTTTGAGAGATAAGACTTATATCATTCTTCATGTTTTTTTAATGCCTACAAAATAAAATAAAATAAAGAAAAAACAAAGTATTACTATCCCTTTAAAGCACGGCTGTAGCTTTTGTGGGGTCCTTGGCAGCAGCTGATCACTAGTAGTCTAACTTGGAGATGGATTGCATGTTTGTGTATTATTCTAGGATTATTACCTTTTAAAGGGATAGTAATGTTTCAAAATAAAAGCAGCTCTGATTATTTTTTATAGTTTTGGGGCCATGTAGAGCATTATTATCATTTTCTGTGATGTGTAGTTCCAGAGTAATTGCATGATAAAGTGTCCCACCTCCCACCCCTTTTACCTATTGTAAAGCTAAGCAACAAGACTCTCCAGATGGATCGTAGCAAGGGACAATCTTCTGTTAGCACAAGGAAAAACCTACCCTTGTCCTTCAATGGGGGCAGTGTTTTCCTTATGATCACAGTAAGAAGATTGTCCCTCACTGAGAGCTGTCCGGTCAAGAGACCAGATTCCACATCTGAGGTGAGCAGTGTTACACTAGGTAAAAGGGGTGGGAGGGGGATACTTTATCATTTAATTACTCTTGAACTACAACTCTGACAGTATTGAAATAACAATCTCCATGGCCCAAATACTATAAAGAATAATCGGAGCTGCATTTATTTTGAAACATTACTATCCTTTTAAGTGCCTGAGCGCCAGCTCAATGCATTGGATTCCTCCCTGGTAGGGTTGCCACCTTTTCTTCAAAAAAATACCTGCCAAGGAATTCCCTCTACAGACTTAACTTTGGAAAGAAGCCAATTTTTTTCCGGCCTGCTGGTAAAATACCGGCTGGGTGGCAACCCTACTCCCTGGCACAGAGAAAGTTAACAGCAGGCATGTGAGCAAACATCAGATAAGGAAAACTTCCTCTAGTTCCAACTGAGCACCAGATGGCTGCGGGTGTAGGAGTCAAGCGCATTACAGAATATATGGACTGGGAACACAAGTGACTGGGTTACTACAATGACTGACACAGAACAGAGAACTAGAGCTGGTGCATGTACTCTCAGCCTCTCTGGCACTCACAGGGTTAAAGAAAGTCATTTTTTTTTCTATGAAAGCTATAGGCTAAAGGGCTTTCCCTGATGAGTGAGAGAAGGTAGATTTTTATACTCAAAAGTTTTTACAGCTTAGTTTTTTGTTTGGTTGTTTTTAATTACATTGCAGTTTTCTGTTCTTGTCACCAGGTGGGGCAGTTGCTATGAATTACTATGGAGAACTGTATTCGGTGAGAATATAAACTAAGTAAGAAATGGCGAACATTCAACCAGCTGGCCCATCTAGGCTGCTCACCTGCCCATCAATTATCTCAGACTTATTTTATTATTGGAATAGTCATATGCTTAGTCATATTCCCCAGTGGCTGGGTGGGGATGTTGGGAGTTGCAGTACCAAACAACTGAAGGTCAATAATTTGCCATATATCTGTCCCAAGTGGTCTTAACTTCATTTACTGTTTAAGACTTGAATGCACTGGAAACCTCTATAGCATTCAAGGGATTAAAAATAGACTGACCAGACCTCACCTTTAACTGGGGACACATAGGAAATAGGCATATTTCAGGAGTGCACTAAAATCAAAGCAGCCATGCAGTATACATTTTTCATATGCGTCACCGCTTAAAGTGTTAGTAATGTCCAAAAAATTTTTTTTTTTTGCATTTAGAAGAACTTAAAAAGCTGATCTAAATGCAAAAAAAAATGTATCTCTCAAACTGCTACGGTTTAAGAGATACGGGCGTTTAAAGTCCGCTGTTTCCTACTGACCGCTGTAAAGTGGTCAGCAGGAGATTCGTGTCGGTCGACACAGTGGCGTGAACCTGAACACCAGGCACACGTTTTAGACCATTCCAATGACGGGATTCCTTGTAAGTAAGGAGATCTCGGCACTTCTCAAGCACCACCATGTTGACCGACACGAATCTCCTGCTGACAGCTTTACAGCTGTCAGTAGGAAACAGCGGACTTTAAACGCCCGTATCTCTTAAACCATAGCGGTTTGAGAGATACGTTTTTTGCGTTTAGATCAGCTTTTTAAGTTCTTCTAAATGCAAAAAACTTTTTTTAGACATTACTAACACTTTAAAGGTGAGGTCTGGTCACCCTAATTAAAATCCCAATTTAATTCAACAGGACTTTTTATTTGTCCCCTATGGTGCAGTTGGTTTACTCCAGAATACCTCCAGTTGTTATAAACACAGATCGTAGTTCTTTAGTGGAGGATTTCCATTGACTCTATATAAATGTAATTGTTACACTTATACCTCTTAATGTATGTACACTCATTCCTTTGTTGGAAATATACCCTGTATTAGCTTCTAGATTGATGCTTTTATATATAAAAAAAAATGACACTTGCAGGATAGATTTACTCAGTGTAAATATTGCTTAAATTGTTACCATTGTTTATGTTCTTGTTTAAAATGCATTCATATTAATTGTAACGTGCATAGAGATGTCTTTATCATACACATTGAAACAAAATAGACTATTTACTTGCAATTGAATGCATTATCACCTATTTTCGATGGTAACACTTACGGACAATAATACTGTTACGGTGAAATACAAGTTGTTTCTTCACAAGGTCATTAGATGAAGGTTAAAGCAGTGACCAAGCGGGGGATATTTGTTCAGAAGTGTTAACCACTTCAAATTTTAAGAAAAGGTTAAGACAAATAATGTATTCTGAATCTCGCTATAGCCCCTAAAAAAACTCATTTATTCTCAAAGGTTGCAAAAACATGTTAGTATTCTTATTTAAGTTTTGACCTTACTTACTGCGTTATCAACTATCAGATAATCTTGATTAAGGTCACATAAGTGGGAGAAATTACTTTTTAACACCCCCAACACATACAAATAGACACACATAAACACCTCTACATACACACGTTGACACATATCTCTCAAGCACCCCTCTTTAGGAGGAACAGTATGCCTTTGAGACCCAAATCCCTCGGTCCCTCTTTGCCACCCTAGTGTCCCTGTGGTTGCCACGGACCACATTAACACTAATGGTCACCCCAGCCTTGTTCCACTCTCAGAATACAATCTTATTTTTCTTAAATTTTGAAGTGGTTAACACTTTTGAACAAACATTCCCCACTTGATAACTACTTTGACCTTCATCTAATGACCTTGTGAAGAAACAACTCCGTTACTTACATTTGTTCAGTGGAATCCCTTGTCCATTATGGAACCCCAGGGTTCTGCAAAACACAGTGTGATAACCAGTGTCCTAGCCTACGCAATAATAAAGTACAATGGGATAACTAGTCATTATAGGGCCCCAGAGCTTCCAAAACAAATTTATATTTTCATAGAGCCATGGACCTGGCGGCAGATAGATCCTTAGCACATCTGCACCCGCACCATCTGTAGTTTCACACCTGATAAAATGCTTATGTTGGTCTTTGACATTTATAAAATATGCAGCTAAGCATAAAATATGCATAGAGAGTATTGGAATCCCTGTAATGTCAGTATCGGTATTACAGCTCAATGAAATGAATTTACATCTATATAGACCTCAATGGGGTGTCCTTCTTAGTCAGCATCAACCTCTAAAATATAGAACGTGCAAGAAAGGGAAGGGAAAAGGAACTCCCTTCAGATCATATCATTAATTAATGCCTTGATAAACTTGTATTCTCTCTCTGTATGTTTATATATCACACACACACACACACACACACACACACACACACACACACACACACACACACACACACACACACACACACACACACACACACACACACACACACACACACACACACACACACACACACACACACACACACACACACACACACACACACACACACACACACACACACACACACACACACCAACCTTTACAGGGATAGTAATGTTTCATAATAAAAGCAGCTCAGCTCTAATTAATCATCATAGTATTTGGACTTTGGATAGTGTTATTTCAATTCTGTCAGAGTTGTAGTACAAGAGTAATTCAATGACAAAGTGTCCCCCTCCCGCCGCTTTTACTGATGTAACACTGCTCAGCCAGATCAGAAGGGAGGTGCCCACGTAGATTGCAGAGAGGGACAATCTTCAATTAAGATAAGGGAAAAACCTGAAAAACTTGTCAAGGGGGGCAGGGTTTTCATTGTTCTCATAGGAAGAAGATTGTCCCCTGCTGTTATCTGTCTGGTCTATGGACTGGATTCCACACCTGAGAAGAGATGGCTTACACTAGGTAAATGGGGCTGGAGGGGAAACTTCGCTTGTGAATATCTCTCAAACCATAAAGGTTTGAGAGATAAGACTTATATTGTTCTTCATGTTTTTTTTAATGCCTACAAAATAAAGTTAAAACGAAGTATTACTATCCCTTTAACACAGTATAACCCAGATAATGAGAATTTTATAAGCATTCCTGACTCCTAAATGGGTAGTCGTCATTTACAAAAACTTTGTTTTGCCTATTAATATACAGTATAACCCTGTATGTTCTAGAAATACATCTAACCTTCTCTTAAAGGTATAGTAATACTTAAAATGTAAAAAATATATGCTGTAGGGTTTATCCCCGAGTAAAACAAAGGTACTCCCACTGCTGAGAGATATTTTATTAAAAAATTATAACAGCTCAAACTTGAATTTTTTAGGTGCAATATGACAGTGGCCTAAAAATTTACAGTGGTGCTGTTGCTACACCATTCTATGGAGATTTATGGTCTACAGATCAGAGCAGTCCATAGGATAGTGTAGCAACAGTGCCACTGTAAATTTTCAGGCCACTGTGATATTGCACCTAAAAATTCAAGTTTGAGCTGTTATAATTTTTTTATAAAATATCTCTCAGCAGTGGGAGTACCCTTGCTTTACTCAGGGGGATAAACCCTACAATATATATTTTTTTTACATTTTAAGTATTACTATCCCTTTAAATGTATCCACTGTATCTGCCATTACTACATGCTTGAGCAAGGAATTCCTTACAGACCTTACTGTAAAGAACCTGACCCTACTGAAGTTGAAACCTCTTTTCCTTTAATTGTAAGGGGTGGCCCATAGTTATTTGATCAGATCTTGGCATGTAAGGCTCACTAGAGAGATCCATATATCTATTTCTCACACTATCCTATATTATAATTCACTAGGATGTTTGTCATGATGCAGACATGCGCAGTAGAGGCTGCCCGCGTTCGGGCAGTTTCTACTGAGCATGATTGCATCGCGTGAGTGAGGCGACGCGAGACTGCATCGCGTGGAACACCGAGGTAGCGACCTCTTAACCCTTTGAGTGCAAGGCAATGCACTGCGTACCTCTCTGGCACTCAAAGGGTTAACATTACCCGTACCTTGGCCCGTGTTCACGGGCTTTTACACTAGTATATATTATATTAAATGTATTATAGGTCTATAAATAAATAATCTGATACACCCTTTTATTTACTCAAAAAAAATAAATAAATAAAAAAAAAAAGATTATCCTTTGCACATTGAATATAAAATATATCTACTAGGGAGACAGGCTGGTGTACTAAGTAAAATGTGGTGCAATTCTGAAGCAGACCATTTGCACCACAGCGGAGAAATAACAATTCCCAAAACCTCCATTGTTTTAATTTTTTTAACCATTTGAATGCTAGAGGACTCCATCTCGTTGTTTTGCATTATTTGACCTTAGGAAAGGATTCATCTCTCAAAAGTTTGTCCTATAACAGGAGAGGAGTGCTGAAATTGACCTTTTTTATAGCAGAAGCTGGTTAGCCAATCATGAATTTAAAAAAAAAAAAAAAAAATCAGCCTGACATGAATAAGGAAACATGGGACAAAAGGGCCTTTAGCATTTCGTGATAAAGTCACTTCATAGGCTGAAGATATTTTTTTGTGTTGGTTTGTTTTTTGAGAAAACAAAAAGACTTTAACCACTTAAGGACCATTGACGTGGCAGGTCCGGCACTTAAGGACCAGTGACGGTCCTGGCACGTCACATACTTTTACTCACCGTGCTCCCGTAGGAGCGAGGTGAATAATACCGGGGACTGAAGTTGATCGCTCCAAGACCGGAGCGATCTCTATCAGTCCCCTGTTCAGTGTGCCGCCCCACGTGATCAGTCACGTGTGACGGCACGTCAAAGTTTCCTATCTGGTCCTTAAAGGACGGCACACCCCGGGACCGCTGGTCCTTAAAGGGTTAATTCATCATTGTCTGCCGCTAACAAGCTCCGGCTTCTAATCATGGTCCGTTTACATGCTCCCTTCCCAGGTACTGGTGTGTCCTGGGCAAAGTTTAGAGTAGAAGGACCATTTAAGTTTAACCTCCTAGATGCTAGAATGGTGCCAAAAGCATTGCTTTGCAATGTGTTGGAGACCTCTCTAGCATTCAGTGAGTTAAGTAATATCTACATTCAGGTGCATTTTAATGCATGTGTGTATCTGGCATTTGCAGTGCGGTTCACCACGGATTCCCAACAATCCTGTGGTTTTACAGGAAGGAACCAATATAATCCTGAGGCCGGACAGTCAGAGAGGAGGGAGACTGTTATGGGTGCACAACACTTACATGCGGCTGCTTTTTTTTTTTTTTTTTTTCTCAAATACAGTTAGGGAAAAAATTATTAGATCCCCCGGGGATTTTGTACGTTTGCCCACTGACAAAGAAATTATCAGTCTATAATTTTAATGGTAGGTTAATTTGAACTGTGAGAGACAGAACAACAACAAAAAAATCCTGAAAAACGCATTTAAAAAAGTTATAAATTGATTTGCATTTTACTGAGTGAAATAAGTATTTGACCCCTATCAATCAGCAAGATTTCTGGCTCCCAGATGTCTTTTATACAGGTAAAAAGCTGAGATTAGGATCACTCTCTTAAAGGGAGTGCTTCTAATATCAGCTTGTTACATGTATAAAAGACACCTGTCCACAGAAACAATCAGTCAATCAGATTCCAAACTCTCCACCGTGGCCAAGACCAAAGAGCTGTTCAGTGATGTCAGGGACAAGATTGTAGACATACACAAAGCTGGAATGGGCTACAAGACCATCACCAAGCAGCTTGGTGAGAGGATGACAACAGTTGGTGTGATTATTCACAAATAAAAGAAACACAAAAGAACTGTCAGTCTCCCTCAGTCTGGGGCTCCATGCAAGATCTCATCTCGTGGAGTTTCAATGATCATGAGAACGGTGAGGAATCAGCCCAGAACTACACTAGAGGATCTTGTCAATGATCTCAAGGCAGCTGGGACAATAGTCTCCAAGAAAACAATTGGTAAAACACTACGCTGTGAAGGACTGAAATCCTGTAGAGCCCGCAAGTGCCCCTCGTCAAGAAAGCACATGTACAGGCCGTCTGAGGTCTGCCAATGAACATTTGAATGATTCAGAGGAGAACTGGTTGAAAGTGTTGTGGTCAGATGAGACCAAAATCAAGCTCTTTGGCATCAACTCAACTTGTCATGTTTGGAGGAGAAGGAATGCTGCCTATGACCCCAAGAACACCATTCCCACCATTAAACATGGAGGTGAAAACATTATGCTTTGGGGGTGTTTTTCTGCTAAGGGGACAGGACAACTTCACCTCATCAAAGGGACGATTGACATGGCCATGTACTGTCAAATCTTGGGTGAGAACCACCTTCCCTCAGCCAGGGCATTGAAAATGGGTCGTGTATGGGTATTCCAGCATGACATTGACCCAAAACACACAGCCAAGGCAACAAAGGAGTGGCTCAAGAAGAAGCACATTAAGGTCCTGGAGTGGCCTAGCCAGTCTCCAGACCTTAATCCCATAGAAAATCTGTGGAGGGAGCTGAAGGTTCGAGTTGCCAGATGTCAGCCTCGAAACCTTAATGACTTGGAGAGGATCTGCAAAAAGGAGTGGGACAAAATTCCTCCTGAGATGTGTGCAAACCTGGTGGCCAACTACAAGAAACGTCTGACCTCTGTGATTGCCAACAAGGGTTTTACCACCAAGTACTAAGTCATGTTTTGCAAAGGGGTCAAATACTTATTTCACTCAGTACAAATACAAATCAATTTATAACCTTTTTGAAATGCGTTTTTCAGGTTTTTTTTGTTATTCTGTTTCTCACTGTTCAAATAAACCTACCATTAAAATTATAGACTGATCATTTCTTTGTCAGTGGGCAAATGTACAAAATCAGCAGGGGATCAAATAATTTTTCCCTTACAACTGAAAACTTAATAGGATCCTAAATGTTAACCTACATATTGGGGCATCCATTATTTATGCCCTCAAGGGCTTCAAAGGAATGCATTGGAGACATTTCTAGCCCCCAAAGGGTTAAAATTGTCCTGTCTACGTTTGTTTTATCTCATCCAAAAAAGGGAATATTCAGCAACACTAGCTTTACAAATAACTGAGCTTACATTAAACAGTTGTGTGTTCATACTCCGGTTTTCACTATATTAAGCTCTTACACCTACATTTGCTTGACAAAATACTGAGTTTTTACACCCATCTTCAAACAATGTTAAAGGGATAGTAATGTTTCATAATAAAAGCAGCTCTAATTAATCATCATAGTATTTGGACTTTGGTGAGTGTTATTTCAGTTCTGTCAGAGATGTAGTTCAAGAGTAATTCAATGACAAAGTATCCCCCTCCTGCCCCTTTTACTGATGTAACACTGCTCAGCCAGAGCAGAAGGGAGGTGCCCAGGTAGATTGCAGAGAGGGACAATCTTCAATTAAGAGAAGGGAAAAACCTGAAAAACTTGTCAAGGGGGCAGAACTTTCATTGTTCTCATAGGAAGAAGATTGTCCCCTGCTGTTATCTGTCTGGTCTATGGACTGCATTCCACATCTGAGAAGAGATGGCTTACACTAGGTAAAAGGGGCAGGAGGGGAAACTTTGCTTGTGAATTTCTCTCAAACCATAAAGGATTGAGAGGTAAGACTTATATTGTTCTTCATGTTTTTTTAATGCCTACAAAATAAAATAAAGATAAACAAAGTATTACTATCCATTTAAAGAACTAACAGTCCAATCTAGATGTGCCCTTCACCTTTCATGACTATTTTATAACCACTTCTCTAGGAAGCAGCATGCTCACACCAGCTCCCCATAGTATCTATAATCTCCGCTCCATTGCTAACAACTCGCTACAGGAAAGCAGCTGATCGATCTGCCTTCTCCTACAGAGTTGCAAAAACCTGGAATGATCTACCAAAACAAAAACAAAAAAAACAGATCTTCTCCCAGTCTAAAATCCATTAAGACAACAGCATCCTTGCATCTAAATACAATATGTAACTATATAATTTTGTGTGTGTGTATTGTTTCTCTATTTGTGTAAATGTCATTTTTTTTACTATAAAAGCTCTCAACAAAATACTTAAAAACAAGACAAGTCTCAACATATTCTTCCGGGCAAAACATTTTCTAAATAAATAAGAAATCACCAAACACCAAAGCATTCATATGTTTTTTACTACAACCTGAAAAAATGCAGAGTACAGATTCCTAAATGATAATTAAAAGGACCTTATTAAAGAGAAAACGTACCTGGTAAGCATAGTTTCAGCAGCTGACAGTGTTGTCTAGTGTAGTTGTAGCTTGCAGTGAGTTCATGTGAATAGGAAGTTTCCACTTTTAGATTAGGTATAAAAGTGGGACGTCTTCTTGCTGCGAGTGCATCTCCCACATTTGATGACTTCAGCACGTGTCTGTTGATGTAACACCTCTCCCAGAGCCAGACAGAGTATTTGGTCTTGTGAAGGAGAGAAGTAGGAGGAGATGTAAGAAAAAACAGCCGGTGTGATATCTGTATCTGTGTCATGGAGTAGCTGTGTCGTTCGAAGTGTTATGGAGAGAGCCATAGGTCAGTGGAAAGTATTTTTGTTTTTCTAGTCTGGTAAGGAGACACACACATACACAACGTAGCTTCACAATCTCAGCTGATATATTTCTACGCTGCATTATAATTCACTGACATTTAAAGGGATAGTAATACTTAAAATGTAAAAAAAAATATGTTGAAAGGTTTATCCCCCTGAGTAAAACAAGGGTACTCCCACTGCTGAATGGTGTTTCATTCAAAAGTTATTAATTTTCAAAGTTGAATTTTTTAGGTGCAATATCACAGTGGCCTGAAATTGTACAGTGGCACTGTTGCTACACCATCCTATGGACAGCTCTGGTCAGTTGACCATAAATCTCCATAGGATGGTGTAGCAACAGCACCACTGTACAATTTCAGGCCACTGTGATATTGCACCTAAAAAACTCAACTTTGAAAATTAATAACTTTTGAATGAAACACCTTTCAGCAGTGGGAGTACTCTTGTTTTACTCAGGGGGATAAACCCTACAACATATTTTTTTTTACATTTTAAGTATTACTATCCCTTTAAAGGGGAACTAAACTCCTATAGGGCCAGATTTCCCATTAGACAAAGTAGGCAACTGCCTAAAGCTCAGTTTTTAGGAGGCGCGTCACCTGTGCTGACCACATGCACATTCTGGATTGTGGGTGTCTCCACTGCAATTCCAATGTCCCTACTCGAGTTGTATTCCCGTTTAAAGGCTATTTAACCCCATGGATGCTTGAGAGATCGACAAGGCATTGCAAAGCAATGTGTTGGAGATAGCTTGGGCAACCATGGGGGTTAAAGGCTTTTTTTGTCCATGCTTGGTACAGGCCAAAGGTATTTTCTGTACCAGGAAATAGTGGATGGGACTGGGACCATGTGAGGAGTGATGCAGATTTCCAAGGGATTAACGCTTTTTGTACTTGCCAGTTATAGGTAAAGGCACACCTCCCAAGTATCCATCCGAGACCCAAATCCCTCTTTTTAGGAGATCCGACTGGGCATTGTGTATATAAGTGTATCACCCTGGTGTCCCTGTGTTTAGGAGATCGGACTGTGTGGTGTGTATAGAAGTGTATCACCCTGGTGTCCCTGTGTTTAGGAGATCAGACTGTGTGGTATGTATAGAAGTGTATCACCCTGGTGTCCCTGTGTTTAGGAGATCATACTGTGTGGTGTGTGTATATAACCGTATCACTCTGGTGTCCCTGTGTTTAGGAGATCAGACTGTGTGGTGTGTATATAAGTGTATCACCCTGGTGTCCCTGTGTTTAGGAGATCAGACTGTGTGGTGTGTATAGAAGTGCATCACCCTGGTGTCCCTGTGTTTAGGAGATCAGACTGTGTGGTGTGTGTATAGAAGTGTATCACCCTGGTGTCCCTGTGTTTAGGAGATCAGACTGTGTGGTGTGTATAGAAGTGCATCACCCTGGTGTCCCTGTGTTTAGGAGATCAGACTGTGTGGTGTGTGTGTATAGAAGTGTATCACCCTGGTGTCCCTGTGTTTAGGAGATCAGACTGTGTGGTGTGTGTGTATAGAAGTGTATCACCCTGGTGTCCCTGTGTTTAGGAGATCAGACTGTGTGGTGTGTATAGAAGTGCATCACCCTGGTGTCCCTGTGTTTAGGAGATCAGACTGTGTGGTGTGTATAGAAGTGTATCACCCTGGTGTCCCTGTGTTTAGGAGATCAGACTGTGTGGTGTGTATAGAAGTGTATCACCCTGGTGTCCCTGTGTTTAGGAGATCAGACTGTGCAGTGTGTATAGAAGTGTATCACCCTGGTGTCCCTGTGTTTAGGAGATCAGACTGTGTGGTGTGTATAGAAGTGTATCACCCTGGTGTCCCTGTGTATAGGAGATCATGCTGTGCGGTGTGTGTAAGTGTATCACCCTGGTGTCCCTGTGTTTAGGAGATCAGACTGTGTGGTGTGTGTATATAAGTGTATCACCCCGGTGTCCCTGTGTTTAGGAGATCAGACTGTGTGGTGTATATATAAGTGTATCACCCCGGTGTCCCTGTGTTTAGGAGATCAGACTGTGTGGTGTGTATATAAGTGTATCACCCCGGTGTCCCTGTGTTTAGGAGATCAGACTGTGTGGTGTGTATAGAAGTGTATCACCCTGGTGTCCCTGTGTTTAGGAGATCAGACTGTGAGGTGTGTATATAAGTGTATCACCCCGGTGTCCCTGTGTTTAGGAGATCAGACTGTGTGGTGTGTATAGAAGTGTATCACCCTGGTGTCCCTGTGTATAGGAGATCATGCTGTGCGGTGTGTGTAAGTGTATCACCCTGGTGTCCCTGTGTTTAGGAGATCAGACTGTGTGGTGTGTATATAAGTGTATCACCCCGGTGTCCCTGTGTTTAGGAGATCAGACTGTGTGGTGTATATATAAGTGTATCACCCCGGTGTCCCTGTGTTTAGGAGATCAGACTGTGTGGTGTGTATATAAGTGTATCACCCTGGTGTTCCTGTGTTTAGGAGATCAGACTGTGTGGTGTGTATAGAAGTGTATCACCCCGGTGTCCCTGTGTTTAGGAGATCAGACTGTGTGGTGTGTGTATAGAAGTGTATCACCCTGGTGTCCCTGTGTTTAGGAGATCAGACTGTGTGGTGTGTGTATAGAAGTGTATCACCCTGGTGTTCCTGTGTTTAGGAGATCAGACTGTGTGGTGTGTATATAAGTGTATCACCCTGGTGTTCCTGTGTTTAGGAGATCAGACTGTGTGGTGTGTGTATAGAAGTGTATCACCCTGGTGTTCCTGTGTTTAGGAGATCAGATTACATGGTGTGTATAGAAGTGTATCACATTGCTCCACAGCAATAAAACTCACATTAATATTTGTTTTACACTTCAGTATGTGTTTGGGTAAATAAATCATTTATTCAGTTACACAAAGAGGTGTCAGTAGGGCATGAAATAACCTAAAAATTATTGGAATTGACTCACCCGTCTCTCCCCTCCCCCTAGCAACACCATCTAAAACAAAACAAAAAGTGTCCCTCTTTGGCCAGTTGAAATGTTGGAAGGTATGGGCTAAGGTTATTTTTGTTCCAGGAAATAGAAAGTGGGGCCATGGGTGGAGCTAAGGGCACCTAGAATGCCTTGCCTAGGAGCACCTGGGATGTAAATGAAGTCCTGTTTCCAAGTATTTGCCTTTTACACTCTACCAACAATTTCCTATTTCCCCCCTCCCTTTCAGGTTTTTGCCTTAACTTAATTGAAGATTGTCCCTCTCTGCAGTCTACTTGGGCACCTCCCTTCTGATCTGGCTGAGCAGTGTTACATCAGTAAAAGGAGTGGGAGGGGGATACTTTATAATTCAATTACTCTTGAACTACAACTCTGACAGTATTGAAATAACACTCTACAAGGTCCAAATACTATCAAGATTAATTAGAGCTGCATTTATTATGAAACATTACTATCCCTTTAAAGTTCCTGGTCAAATTTGAACAAGGCCTAATAAACACCCCGTGTACAGGAAACTGCAGATTTTTTTTTTTAATTATTATATTCCTGGTCTGTTGTTTGAAGGTCCTCTACCTAGGTAAATATATTAAATAATAATAATAATAATAATAATAGGAGCTTACTTCCAAGGTATATTTCTTCTTTAACAAACACATAGAAAAAAATAGACAAGAAAAAATCTTGCCACCTGGTGGCCAACTGGCATTTTTACAATATCGGATTGTGTATACAGCTTTGAGGTATGATCAGGCCCTGTACAAGGATACTCATTACGGTAGGAAGATACTTCAAGCTGGTGCCCCCCCCCCCCGCAAAAATAAATAAATAAAATAAAATCCTATTACAACTTACCCTCCTCTTAACTCTGAGTGCCAGAGGGGTATGGAACGCTTTGCAGAGCAATGCGTTCTGTACCCCTCTGGCACTCAAAGGGTTAACAATTTTGAATGACAGAAGTGTTGTGGAAGCGCCTCTCCTGGTATCTAAACCCAGAACTTGAAGATTTCAGTTTCTCTGTGTTAGACTAGCGTCCGATAGGTGACTTGGTAGTGCTATGTTGTTTTGCTGAAGCGGTCTAGGAAATTTACCTCAGAAATCCCGTGCTTCTCCCGAGATCCCAATCCTAGGACATGCTTGAGGTGTGACCAACAGCAAGAGCATATGTCTGTTCAGATAAACATGATTGGTTGATGCCCATGTAGACCATCATTGATTGGATTGCTATGGTGAGAGTTAAGATAATTGCCTGTTCTAACGATCTGCATGGTGGCCCCATAAGGCTCCATGGTCACTGCATTCTATGTGGAACACAGTAAATATGCGGCCTTCTGCATGGACAATAGACACCAAGCTTTTCTCTATTTGTGTATTCATTAGTGTTAGAAACTCTGCACTAGTGCCATTTACGTGAAACTAGCTTTAAAAGAACATGTAACAATTCCCACCTTAATATGGCAGAAGAATCACTCCTCTTGGAGTGTAGTCCAGGTATGACTTGGTACATTTTATAGAAGAGTGCTTCATGAGAGGAGGAAGAAGAGGAAGAGGAGGAAGAAAAATATATATATCATATATATGTCCTCCAATACATGGTTAACGCTGCATCAATGTGTAGTTATTATTATGTATGTACGAGTGGACCTGCTGATCAGAGTCGCATTTTATTGGGAGATTGATACCATGTATAAGAGGTTTCTTATATTTGTTACCAAAAGCTTGTAGCCTTTTTGCTGACGTTAGTGAGCTTATCCTATTCATTTGCATGAGGACTGTATCTATGCAATTCATTGATCTATTGCTTACATCAGCAGGAACCATAAATCTCTGGTTGCCATTTGCCCTTGCGAGTTGTCTTCATGTCTCAAAGTATGCCTGTATTAAAAGGATACATTTTGTTTGTTACGGTAAGTTGCACATACACCTTCCCTGTGTGACGTATACAGACTAGCCCATAAGACCTAATCAACGTGCCTTCTTGGAAACATTTATAGAGCAATTAAGAGCAGCAGTCCGACACAAATATTGAGAATTTAAGAATGAGATTGTACACACAACACAAGTTATCCTATTTTTACATTTTATGCTATTGTTTTTAATTGCATTTGCGCATACATTTAATATTAAGATAGCTTTTAGAGTTCAATAGGATTATCTGTTTGTTGGGGGTGCAGCAGCTTTGAATCAGTGACCACTGAATGGAGATGGTGAGAATTATCCATATGTCTGGTCATTCAGCTCTGGCAACACCATTACCTGACTGCTTTCAAACACGAATGCAATTTCATTTATTCATCTGGTTTTTGAATTATAGGCTATATTACACTATTGGGTGCTCCACACTGCCTTTGGTGAGGTGACTTCTAAAAACATTTCTCTCTCCCCTTGCCTTGTGTCTTCACACAAGGAAGAAATCTTACTGGAAGGGGATTGGCTAGCTGCAAGCTAAGGAGAGGAGGTAAGCTTCACCCAGTAGTCACTTCTCAGAATTGTTCCTGCCTACTTCAAGGGCTGATCGCCTACGCAAAGTTACCAGTAACCTGTATTGGACTACAGAAATTATTTTTTTTCTTATAACTTACTAGTACCTTCTAAGTGCTTATTACAAGAACTACCACATACGCTTAACCCAGCCTTGTTCTATATAGATTGTCCACAGGTAGCCACACAACATACATGGTCAACCTATCATTAATGTTAGGATTCCATATAATAGATAACCACTGCTTTAGTAGGAAGAAAGTGATCGAAGCAGGACTGCAAAAGAAATGTGCGTGGACAAGCCTTTCACAGCTGTATTTATTAATAAGAAATTCAATGACAGTGGAATGCCTTTCAAATAAGTCTTCTAGACACGAATGAAGGAAAGTTAACACAATTACTCAGAACTCTCCTTTCATCTACAAAACAGAATTTGTTTGAAGACAGAACTACATTAATCCAGGTTTTGTTTTTACTTAATATGGGGTTACAGATGGGGTTACAGATGTAAGACCAAAAACTACAGTCTTACCACTGAATCATTTTTAGGTGTTACAAAAGGTTATCACTTGATTTTAGATATTTATCTTTGTCAGTATATGAACAAGCTAGTAATTCCTCGTAGTTTAAGTCGGGATGCTGAACAGTGTGGCAGAGCCTGCCAGATATGCATTGACAAAGTTAAAGGGATAGTAATACTTAAAATGTAAACAAATATATGTTGTAGGGTTTATCCCCCTGAGTAAAATAAGGGTACTCCCACTGCTGAAAGATATTTTATTAAAAAAAAATTATAACAGCTCAAACTTGTTTTTAGGAGCAATATCACAGTGGCCTGAAAATGTACAGTGGTGCTGTTGCTACACCATCCTATAGAGATTTATAGTCTACAGACCAGAGCAGTCCAAAGGATGGTGTAGCAACAGCGCCACTGTACATTTTCAGGCCACTGTGATATTGCACCTAAATAATTCAAGTTTGAGCTGTTAGAATTTTTTAATAAATATCTCAGCAGTGGGAGTGCCCTTGATTTACTCAGGGGGATAAACCCTACAACATTTTTTTTTTTCACATTTTAAGTATTACTATCCCTTTAAATACTTTAAACAATGGTTTTAACTAAAAAAATGCCAACATGCAGATGCTTTCCAAAATAACTAACAAAGTCAGTTCCACTTTAAAGGGATAGTAATACATCAAAATAAATGGAGCACAGATTAATCTCTCTAATTCTTTGTCCGTGTAGAGCGGTATTTAAATAGTATCCAAGTTGTAGTTGAGTAATTCAGTAATAAAAAGAATCTCTCCCGCTCCATTTAACCATTCTATGCCGCCTCCCCTCAGATGTGGAATCCGGTCATCGGACTGGACAGCTAGCAGCAAGGGACAATCTTCATGCTGTGAGCATAAGGAAAACCCTTCCCCCTTGACGAAGGAGGGCAGGTCTTATGCTCGCTGAAGACTGTCCCTCACTGCAATCCATCCGGACGGTCTTGAAGAGGCAGAGTTACACAAAAGGGGTGGGAGGGGGATGCTTTATAATTGAATTACTCATGAACTACAACTCTGAGACTTTTGAAATACTGCTCTACATGGACAAAAACGATGGCGATTAATCTGAGCTCTGTTTATTTTGATCTTTTACTATTGCTTTCAATGCGATAAAAACCAGTACTGGCAGCATGTCAGGAAACGTACAGTCATTTTGGAGAACCACATTTCAGGTGAGTGAAATGCCAACAGGAACTTCTGACAATGAATTTACTGCATTAGGAAGAAGAAATGACAGGGTCAGGCATCTGTCACTTGGGCAAAGGAGAACCATCGCCTCCTTCCATATAAGTGGAGGTTTATTACCTTACTATGGACAGAAACTCCTATTCACTCCAGTGGACTTTGCTGTTTTTCCTTTGTTTGAGATCAGAGGTCCTCTCTCTCTGGAGGCAGACATGACAGTTGCTAGCAGGACCAGCACCTTAAACTCTGCTCAAACCACAAGGTAATCTAAAGAGGACTAGAGGGGTGTGCAACACAATGACTGCACCCCTCTGGTCCTTAACCCCTTCGCATCCAGTGACATACCCGGACCGTCACACTGGTCCGCCACTTAAGGACCAGTGATGGTCCTGGTACGTCACGTAATTTTACTCACCGCGCTCCTGCAAGAGCACAGTGAGTAATACCGGGGACTGAAGGTGATCGCTTTCAGTCCCTCGTTCGACGTGACGGCACACGTGGTCACGTGGGTTGGCACATCGAACTTGCCAATCTGGTCCCTAAAGGACCAGACACCCCGGGACCGCTGGTCCTTAAGGGGTTAAATTGTTTTGTAGGCTTATAAGTTCCAACTGCTTCAGTCTGAAAAACTTTCCAGCAACTGTCATGTCTGCCTCCATGGACAGACATGACTGAGTACTAACTGAATAGGTTCTCTCTTAAGCCAAAACACTAGTTCATAGAAACAAAGATTTTTCTTGCCATGGTAAGGTAAAATGGTAGACTTATTATAAGGAGTTACTTCTACTTCAATAGTCCATGAAGCAGTCAAAACCAACTCCCCCCCCCCCCCCCCCCCAAAAAAAAAAAGACACACATTTGTACAATCAAGGCGCACCATCTGTATTTACATATTGCTTTCTTACATATTCCATGTGAGGTAAACAAAGCTGTGAAAGACCAGTTCATAAAATATTACAACTACCAGAACTCTCAAAATATTAAGTATCAACAGTTCTCTATTTTTCATAACGGACATAACTCAGTTATATAATGTCATTAAGCAGAAATGCAGGCTTGAAATACATGGAAATACCAACTCACAAAGCCAAAAGCAGTACAAATTCCCAGTTGAAATTAGTTCTTCTGTTGCAGACTACATTAGAATTTATTGCCTGTTTGCAAAGATTTAATAAACTGGACCACTTGGTCAATGAAATGGCCTTAACAATAATTCTCATATTAAAATAGTTTATAATTCAATATTTTGCTATTTAGGAGTGACTAAATCTCAGTCATTGTATTTTACCAGTTACTTATGTTTATACCCTCCCCTCTTTAACCAAGGGGGATGGGGGAACCGTCTGGTGTTCTGTCAGCCATAGCTGGAGCTGCCGTGGTAACCATACCTGGCAATCTGCTGGTTGAGACACCCCCTGATTTTAAATAAGGTCTGAGCACTAGCTACAATACATCTAGTGCTCAGGACACATTTGCAGCAACACATGGGAGTATCCCAATAGGCAGATCAAGCAGCTTGACCATTATCTCTTTGGTTTGCATGGTCTGGCAACTAGCTACGCATTTGCAAGGAGAAGGAATGGAAATAAATGGAAAATAAACTTCAATAACTGACAACATACAGAATGACCTTTCAGTCCTGCTCTTAAATAGCAAGCTATTACATTAATACGTAGGCCAACCATTCTCTAATGAATCACTTTAGAAATAGCATCGCTGTGGCTCAGATAAGCATTTCTTTTTGGAATTGGCAAAGTCCGGTCCAGCCTAAATACAGTCATGGATAAGCTAAAGTATACAGCAAGTGATCATGTGTGTACATACGATCGCAGTTCAAGAGGCCTCATCTATAAAGGCAAATGAAGCAATTCTGGGGAACACACAGCAGCTCCATAAAAGAACAATGCAAATTCTCAAAACCAAATATTTGTTAACCCTTGGAGTGCAAGAGGGGTGATCAACGCATTGAAGAGCAATGCGTGGCACACCCTTCTGGCACTCCAATGGTTAAAGCGCAACTTTCACTACGACATAGCGCTGCAAATTATTATTACACTAGTTGAAGAGCCCGTTACACAGGCCACAGTGCCACTGCCACCCGGTCGTAGGGCAGTCATGCGCAATGGAAAGCGTCCAGCTCTGTATCAGCCGCGGCGCGGGCAGTCTACTGCGCATGACTGCAAAACGCGCAGCAGTGTCTACTGCACATGATGCGGCGTTACACATTTTAGCAAATTATTATATAGGATTAGCGATATGCAGACACTTTTTTTTTTTTTTATTTCAAGTATAATTGCTGCTTTAACGAAAAATATAACCTTTTATGCAGGTCGGCACCGGGGAACGCAGACATCTTGCAGAGCCGGCACCTGTACGTCTGCACTGTCCGTCCCCTTCAACTCCACTATTGCAGAGTTGAATGCCTTTGTGCTGGAAGGCACCGGAAGGTACTGATAGCGCAGGTGCAAATAATGCCAACTGCAAAATCCCAGCCAGTGCCTGCCTGCATAAAGATTATATTTTTCGTTAAAGGAGCAATTATACTTGAAAATAAAAATAAGTGTGCGCATATCGCCAATGTCAATCATTTGCAGAGCTGTGCCACTGTAGTTCCTCTTTAAGAGTGGTTCTGGACACCATGAATGCCATCGGTATCCAATGCATTGCAAATCAATACATTCAAGACCGCCAGCATTCAAGGCGATAATGGCTCCAATTTGCTTGCTTCACTGCTTTTATGCACAAGGTTTGAACTTGAGATATTAAGTAACTACAATTACTCCCTTATGTATAGTGTCAAAAAACAAAGAAATTAAATTAACAATATAACAAATACAAAACCAATAAGTGCTTAACCTGACACATATTAAGAAAAGGTGAAGGAATAAAAGGGAACAAAGTCTGAACATTTAAATTTTGTCTAATCACTTCAACAAATCAAATAACTGGACATTGCAAACATTACAAATTATTAGTCAAAAAGAAAAAAAAAATTCTGGAAATGAGAAGTCTAGACTAAACAGGGTCATATACAGTTTGGTCATGCAAAAACAACACTCATCAATAAACTACATGGAATAAAGAGCTCGTTTCCAGAGCAATGGAAGATTAATCTCTGGATGGGTCCATTGTGTAGCACAGTACTTGGAACATGGTTCAGCACGATAACTCCATTGTTTGAGGTGTTTCATGAGCTTCGTTTATCACGGAGGCGTTACAGGTTGTCTCCAGCTGGGCATTACTGGTGTGGGAACGACTGCGTGGAATTTCCATTGAGCTACTGCTTGATGCGGAATGGGTACGGGAACGAACCAGTCTGGTCATACTGGCTGCTGCCACTGCAAGAGAAAAGGAAAACCATAAGCGATCTGCTCACGTCCGACAGCTGTCTTGGTGCCAGAGCGGTCTCCAGTTTGTAGCATGTTTGAAACCTCTTTAGCATCCAAGCAACTAGGTCATTGTCTTACTTGGAAATATACAGACATCCCAAAAAAATCTCAGATGTGCAAAATAAGCAAGATGGTCACTTCACCACAAAATGTTTTGTATTCTACTATAAAGCATGCAACAGTTTATCATACCACAGAATGCAACTTCAAAATGAACGTGTTGGGAGAAAATTAAGTGCAAATAAAATCAAATCATGTTTTTATCTACATTTGCAAAACTATAACTGTTCAAGTAAGAAGTTATGCTACAGTGATAGTCAAGCCAAATGCTGTTGTCTGTAACCCTTTGAGTGCCAGAAAGGCATCCAATGCATTGCAACAATGCATTGGCTACCCTCTCTTGCACTTAAAGGGTTAAAATATGTCAGCATATGTGATGGGCATTTGGTTTAGGACCCTGGGAAACTCATCTTAAATCGAGGACCAAAACGGTGCTCAACGCAACGAAGTGATACACTGAACCCCACCCACCCTCCCCCGTCCCTTAAAGGGGTTAAGTGCTTTGTGCTACCAGAACGAATGTTAGTTGTTTCAGAAGCAATAAGTGGTCTCCTTTGCTGTAAGCTGGTGATACAGTTTTACCCTTTCAGTGCAATGCATTGCGTACCCCTCTGGCACTAAAAAGGTTAATGGTCAAACTTTTTCATGAAGTAGAAAGCCTTTAAAACCAAATGGCTGGGGATGAGAGATGTAACCAAATAGGTACCCCTACCCCTTCCCCTACAGCTGCTAGTTAAAGTTGAAATCATTAGCCACAGCTTCTGGGTAAGTGTAGTGCAGGGAGGTAGGCAACACTGGCCCTTAAGTGCCACTAACAGTGCGTTTTGTCAGGCTATCCCTGTTTGGTAACAGATGATTAAAGTGATAGTAATACCTCTATTAATGTTAATGTTCCAGTCTTCTTTACAGTTTCATAACACATCCTATATAATAATTCACTAAATCGTGTGTAACGCTGCGACACGCGCAGTAGACACTGCTGCGCGTGCTGCAGTCATGCGCAGTAGAGACTGCCCGTGCCGCGGCTGATACAGAGCTGGGCGCTCCGAACAACCGGGTGGCAGTGGCACTGTGGCCCGTGTAACGGGCTGTTCAACTAGTAGTGCTATATTTCATTACTTTTATATTTGTACTTCAAGAGCTATTCAAGCTGAAAGGATCCCCCAGCGCCCCTTCTGGCCGCCTCCCCTTAGATCTGGAATCCGGTCGTTGGACTGGACGGATGCAGAGAGGGACAGTTTTCACAAAGTATAAGGAAAACCCTGTCCCCCTTGACGAAGGAAGACAGGATTTTCCTTTTGCTTACTGAAGATTGTCCGTCACCGCTCTCCATCCGGATCAGACAGTGGATCAGTGAGCAGAGAAAGGGGATCCTTTTGGCTTTAATAATACAATGAAATAGAGCTACTAGTTTAAAAGCCATGTGCTACCCAGCAGCCTCAGCTGGTGCCCAGAGCCACTCTGCTCACTGGCTGCGCTGCAGTCATGAGCAGTACAGAGTGTCCAATCGCGCCACGGCTGATACAGAGCGAGGAGCTCTGAATTCGGACCGTAGTTTCCTCTGCGCACCTTCCTGGGACCCAGGAGCCATATTTGGAGCTCCCCACACTGTATCAGCCACGGAGCGATCAGGCACTTTGTACTGGGCATGACTGCAGCGTGCGCAGTCCCTACTGAGCATGATGGCTTCTGACAAACATCTTAGCGAATTATTATATAGGATGTGTTCTAAAAAAGTAAAGACTCAAACATTAACTTTAGAGGTTTTACGATCACTTTAAAGCAAAAATGACAGCGCAAATGACAGCCATCTGTTCCCAGAGAACCTAAATCACATTCACTGGTAGTTCCTCTTAAGCACTAGCGTTCCCTACACCTAATGTAGAGGTTTCCTTTCCCTCCTCATGCTACAACATGCATAAAACACCCTCCTGCACAACATGCCAAGTCACTGCAGATTGGATTCACCATGCAAAATAAACCGCCATAGAGGTCTGCAAAGAAAAAGCCATTCACAATGAGATGACATCTAGTACACAAATCAAAATTGGCAAAGTCAAAAATGAAGTGTCCTGAAATGCCCAACTGGATCAAGGACAGCGGGTACCTGATTCGGTGCTCAGATGGCTGAGCTGAACATACGGGACTGTTAGCACACATAAGTAAGGGAAAAAGGACACAGAAAGAAGTTAGTAGAGTGAATTTACAGAGAACCTCATGTGAGAAAAATTCCAGAACTTTGAGGTGCAATCTTGGAGCAAGACCACTAACAGAAGGGACAAATTTCCAATGTGTTAAACGGGGCTTTGAACCTTGAATGACAGGTCTTCACATTGCTTCCCAATGTATTGAAAACAGCTAGCATTCACAGGGTTAGAAACACCCATTTAAATCAAAGGGAATTTTGAGCAGTTTTATCTGATCCAGAACGGCTCCTCTGAATATTTGCCTATTTTATTAAAGGGATAGTAACACTTCGTTTTTTCTATTTTATTTTATTTTGTAGGCATTAAAAAAAACATGAACAATAATATATGTCATCTCTCAAACCTTTATGGTTTGAGAGATATTCACAAGCAAAGTTCCCCCTCCCGCCCCTTTTACCTAGTGTAAGCCATCTCTTCTCAGATGTGGAATGCAGTCCATAGACCAGACAGATAACAGCAGGGGACAATCTTCTTCCTATGAGAACAATGAAAGCCCTGCCCCCCCTTGACAAGTTTTTCAGGTTTTTCCCTTATCTTAATTGAAGATTGTCCCTCTGTGCAATCTACCTGGGCACCTCCCTTCTGATCTGGCTGAACAGTGTTACATCAGTAAAAGGGGAGGGAGGGGGACACTGTCATTGAATTACTCTTGAACTACAACTCTGACAGAATTGAAATAACACTCTCCAAAGTCCAAATACTATGATGATTAATTAGAGCTGCTTTTATTATGAAACATTACTGTCCCTTTAAATTGACCATCTATTCGAGAATCATTTGTCGTTCAAGAATGCATCAGCCGCAGTTCGTGAAGAAACTTTACTGTACTCAATTTTAAGCAATTTGTTTTTCCAATACACACAAATCCTCCACAAATGTCAGGTTATGCTTTACAGCCGATTGGCATTTTCTGCTGTTATAATTAAGGCAAAATACCATTCTTACAGACTTGCTCTCCCTATTTAAAGGGATAGTAACACTTCATATTTAAAAATCTGCATCTTGTAGCTATTAAAAAATAAACAAAATGCCCCCAGTGCCATCTCTCAAACTTTTATGGTTTGAGAGAATCGTATTTAAAGTTCCCCTTTCCCTAACATCTGTGCTCAGGGGAATCCGGTCCCGGCGGAGGCTCTTCAGCAGAGCCGAGATCGCGTTATTGGAAAATAAATCCTTCACTGGAACAGTCTATGTGTGCTTGCAAACCAAGCACACGTTGAAGACCGTTCCAGTGAAGGATTTCTTTTCCAATAACGCGATCTTGGCTCTGCTGAAGAGCCGCCGCCGGGACTGGACTCCCTTGCAGTCAGCTACAGCTCTGATGTCAGGGAAAGGGGAGGGGGTGGAGGGACTTTAACTACGATTATCTCTCAAACCGTAAAGGTCTGAGAGATGGCACTGGGGGCATTTCGTTTATTTTTTTTTAATGGCCACAAGATGCAGATTTTTAAATATGAAGTCTTACTATCCCTTTAAGGAGCAGGTGAAGGCTCTCGACTGAATGCCACCTGCTAACACAGAGACACAAGGAAAGGCTTCCTTCCAGCTCAAACCATTACTGGGCATACAAAAATTCCATATATCCCCTTTGCACATGTCCAGTAGTAATACAGGCTTTGAGAAGGGAATGAAGATTGCTCAGTGTACAAATTGAACTATCCAGAACAGCCTTCACCTGACCCCCAAGTCAGATAATTGAGCATGAGTACCAATTTCAGCTGTTCGAATACAGTTCTACAGTCAGGGAACCATGCCTTTAAAGAGACAGTAATGCCTTAAAATAATATTGTAGCTAAGGAAAAAAGAAATCCATCGGTGCAAGTCCCAGAGAAAGTTTTAAAGTCTCTCTCTCCCTGCTGTCAGCTGACAGGAGAACAGAGCTGGCCGGCTTGAAGCGGCTCTTCAGCACAGCCGTGATACAGAAATCTAAAAAGAAATACTTCATCGGAATGGTCTACATAGTGTGCCTGGTTTGCAAGCACACTTTGTAGACCGTTCCAAATTAGTATTTCTTTAGATTAAGGAATCTCGGCTCTGCTGAAGAGCTGCCCGACGGTCCCCAGACCAGGATCTCCTGCTGTCAGATAGACACCGACGTCAGGGAAAGGGGAGGGACGGGGGAACTTTAAAAATGTTCTCTCAAACCTTTATAGGACTTGCACAGACGGATTTCCATTTTCCTTATCTACAATACTACTTATTTTAAGCCATTACTAACCCTTTAACCCCTTAAGGACCATTGACAGAACAGTAACAGCGGTCCGACACTTAACCCTTTGAGTGCCAGAGGGGTGCGCAACGCATTGCAAAGCAATGCGTTGCGTACCTCTCTGGCACTCAAAAGGTTAAGGACCAGTGACTGTCCTGGCACGTCATGGAGTACAGAGCTCCCGGCACGGCTGCACACTGCTCCAGAAGCCCTGAACCGGAAGTTAAAAAAAAAGCCCCGCGGTCCTCAAGTGCCGGTCGGTCCTTAAGGGGTTAATGTAAGATTGTGGGTTTACTGTTCCTACAAAGGAAAACTAGTAGACCATAATGTAAGATAATTCCTTGGGTGCTTCGTATAGTATTTAGGTTCACCTATATATATTTTGCTTTGTATCTGCAGTTTTCTGTATATAATGATCTCTGTTGAAGTCTACAAGGGCACAATGAGCTTAAGTAATCCTGAATTGCTTGTAAAGGTCACTTGTGATTCAGATTGTAAAGAAACTAGGGAACAAAAACAGATCAAATGCAAAGAGGCACTATGTAAATATAGGTACCATCTGAGACACCTACAGTTAAGTCTATCTGCTAAACAAAAAGTACTTGTTCCACTGGGTGTGTGTGTGCTTCCTCTCTAACAGTATTTTAGGACAATGAGCTTAAAAGGATAGTAATGTTTCAAAATAAAAGCAGCTCCAATTAATCTTCATAGTATTTGGGCCATGGAAAGTGTTATTTCAGTACTGTCAGTTTTAGTTCAAGAGTAATTGAATGATAAAAGGGGCGGGAGGGGGATACTTTATCTAGTGTAAGCCACTTCCCCTCAGTTGTGTCTGGTCTCTTGACCAGACAGCTCACAGCAAGGGACAATCTTCTTACTGTGATAGGTTTTTCCCTTATGCTCACTGAAGACTGTCCCTCTCTGTGATCCATCCGGACAGTCTTGCTGCTCTGAGGTGAGCAGTGTTACATCAGTAAAGAGGGTGAGAGGGGGATACTTTATCAATCAATTACTCTTGAACTACAACTATGACAGTAGTGAAATAACACTCTCCATGGCCCAAATACTATGAAGATTAAACGGAGCTGCTTTTATTTTGAAACATTACTATCCCTTTAACCCCTAAGATGAACAGGTTCTCCTTTAATCTCTTCCAAGTGAAGATAGTTTTTGTGCAAAGAATCAATTCATTTGATATAAGCAACCGTAACTGAACAGACATCCTGTGCAAGAGCTAATTACTTCAAACTCGTCTCGGATAGGAGACTGAAAATGTGGGCTAGACAGGAAAATCTTAACTCTTGAGTTCCAGTGAGGTATCAGATATACCCCAACACGCCATGTTGGACATATGGCACTCAAAGGGTTAAATCTTATCTTAAATCATGTATTTCCCATTTAAAAAAAAAAAAAAAAAAAATGTATTCATCACTCAAGCACATGAAAATATACAGAGTTATACACAAAACAGATACAAAATGGTACTTACTGTATCCCATTCCCTGAACAAAGTATTTAAAGGCTTCTGCCAGCTTCCCAGGCTAGACAAAAAGATATAAAAATTAGACACCCACACAGACCCAGAACCACCTTTTGCGAGTCAGTGTGAACTACAGGCCAGGTAAGTGGGATCAGCAGTGGAACCGATGTACTAAGGGGAACTCAAGCAATTCTGCAGGAAGTCAGATGCACCCCAAAATTCCGATGTTAAATGGGGCTTTTAAAAGGATAGCAATGCTTGTTTATATCAAATTTTAATATTTTAGACATAAAAAAAAATAGTTGTACAATGAGCTATGTCCCATCTTTCAGATATGCATAGTCAGATTTTGAAGCAGCTAAAGTTCTGCCACTCCTGCCATTTCACAGAAGTCTGCCATCTAGCAGACAGAAGCAGATTCTGGTCCCAGGACCGTCCCAACAGCTCTTCAGCAGAGCCGAAATACCGAGATATAGAAATAAATATTTCCCTGGAACGGTCTACATAGTGCGACTGCAAACCAGGCACACTTTGTAGACCATTTCAAGGAAGTATTTCTATATGGCACTGCTTCGTCTCTGCTAAAGAGCCACAGGAAAGTCCTGGGACCAGAATCTGCTTCTCTCAGCTACAGCCCTTTTGTCTATGAAAGGGGCGGGAGGGGGAGACTTAAGAGGTTTCAATCTCTCAAACTATAAAGGTTTGAGAGATGAGACATTCCTCTTTGTACTAATAAAATTTAGGTCTACAATATTAAAGTTTGATTTAAACAAGCATTGCTATCCCTTTAACACAGTGAAGGCCAGAGGCCTTGAAAGAATTTAAATCAGTGGGAATTGTTTATTGTTAATTCCCTATGATGCAGCCTTCATCCAGTTTTTTGTTTTTTTTAAACGCTTTGAGTGCCAGATGGTGCACAATACATTGCTTTGCAATGCATGGTGCACCCCTCTGGCATTCAAAGTGTTAGATCAACCTTGATCTAACAAGGCAAAAATGTAGTTCTGGGAGTTCTGCAATAAGATTGACACTTATGCATTATCTAAAGAAATATCCATTTTATTTAGCTCACGTGAGAAGACGTACCTGTACGGCTTGTGGTAATCCACCACAATCTGCCATCTGTATAAAATGAAAAAATAAAAATAAAAAATTAGCTGATTTAATTTATATTATAAGTGGTTTCTTGTTTGCTGTCCACACCGCAGCAGCATGGGGGCGGAGACCAGCTGCGTGCAGCAAATCAGGGGTGGCGATTTTTATAGGAGTGGGTGGGGTTACTCCCACATACACTAGTGAAAATCACCCCTGCAGCAGTTCATCGGTGGATTTATATAAAGGTAGAATTATACTGTACACAGGACAAGACTTTAGGCCTCAAAACATATTACACAGAATCTAGCATGGAGTAGAAGTCATTTAACCCTTTAAGGACCAGAGGGTACCCACTGGCCAAAGAGTAAAGTTTGAATAACCCCAGATTTTTAAATAGGTCTTCCTTTAACCCTTTGAATGCCACAGGGGTCTCCAACATATTGCTTTGCAATACAAAGGCGACCCCTCTGACACTTAAAGGGTTAAAAGGTCATAATGCAACACTGATGGCAATGTTCTACTACACATCTAGGGTAGTCATCCTTTATGCCTGCAACAGTACTAATATTATGGCAGAGTTACCTTAAGGAGCGTTGTCCTTGTTGGGTCGAGTCTGGAGTTGCATTCAACCTAAAATTACAATAAATGTAGAGTTATCAAAGGGATAGAATAACCAACATGTAGAATACAAACTTCAAAATTTTATTCTAAGAAAAACAAGGGTACTTGCGCACAGGTTTATTCAAAAGCTACTGTAGTCAAACTTGCATCTTTTTGGCACTGCCCGAAATATTACAGTGATGCTTTTGCTACAGCAATCGATGGTCATCTAGTCAGTGACAATACAGGCCCACCCCATACACAAGGCATTTCCCACTTCCCTGGGTGGATTAGGCTTGTGCACTCTGTAAAAAATTGTCAACTGTCATGTCTACCTCCATGGTCATGACACATGACATCAAGAACTGAATGGAGATTTTATTTATTTTTTTTTAATTTTTTTTCCCAGGAAGGAAAAATATGCTAGTGTATTTATATAGAATTATATATATACACATATACATATATACACACACACACATACATTATGTATGCACATACGTATGAAAACAAAGATACTCAAACCGATGGTGGATTTTTCATTCAAACATTTACATACTAGTGTAAAAGTCTGTGTACACGGGCCAAGGTCCAGGTAACGTTAGCCCTTTGAGTGCCAGACGGGTACACAATGCGTTGGCACTGAAAGGGTTAAGAGACCACTACCCCACTGCTCCACGCAATGCAGTCTTGCGTCGCCTCTCTCACTAATGCAAATCACGTGCAGTAGAGACTGCCCGAACACAGACAGTATCTGAGAATGACTGCATCGTGACAAACATCCTAGCATATTATTATATAAAAGGATTAGATTCATCTTTTTGCAAGCAACAGTGCCATCTTGTGTACAAGTCTTTTTATTTATAAAAAAGAACAGCACCATCAGGTGACCACAATGAAAGTTCACAGGCAAAATAAATAAATATAATTCAGCTGTAACGGCATTGGAATGCAAAATTTTTTTATTAACAAAGTTTACTCATTTAACCCTTAAACCCCTGGTGGCCAGTGGCCTCATACAGATCTCAGAGGCTTATCCTGCAAAACCCTCTCTTTCAGCCTGTTCCCTGTTAGGGAGAAGAGCTCATTTCCCTCAGCCACATTACACCCATGTTTTCACCTCACTCACACCACCTCATTTGCCACCTCCTACACTTACACCTTAACCTTTTGAGTGCCAGAGGGGTGCACAATGCATAGCAATGCATTGAGTACCCCTCTGACACTCAAAGGGTTAACGCATTTGCTGCTGGCAATGCATATCTAGCACCCAAGGGGATATTTTAACTTCTGCAACCCTTACATTTTTTAAGCCACAATAATGCTGTCAGAGTAGTTCAAAAGTATCTGAATGATAAAGTATCCCCCTCCTGCCCCTTTTACTGATGTAACACTGCTCACCTCAGAGCAGCAAGACTGTCCAGATGGATCACAGAGGGACAATCTTCAGTGATCATAAGGAAAAACCTGTCAAGGGGGGCATGGTTTCCCTTATGATCATAGTAAGAAGATTGTCCCTTGCTGTGAACTGTCCGGTCAAGAGATCAGATTCCACATCTGAGGGGAGGCGACTTACACTAGGTAAAAGGGACGGGAGGGGGATAGTTTATCATTCAATTACTCTTGAACTACAACTCTGACAGTATTGAAATAACACTCTCCATGGCCCAAATACAATGCAGATGCAGTTTGCTCTAGAATTGCTCCACATTTCTTTTGTGCATGAGGCCCTAAGAGTTGTGCAGCAAAAGGTAACTTATTTCTATAGGACATACCACGGCATCAATTGCATGCGAATTATCTCCAACCACCAATAATGAAGGACATCTGAACAGGAGAAAGGGGAGGGGAAAAAAAAAAAAAAAAAAAAAAAAAAAAAAAAGTACAAACATTAATAATTTTGTTTCAATACATTTTGCAAAATATTAACATGTGGATCTGGTGCTTGTTGGCTTCAGAAGGAAGTCATTTGTGGTCATTCTAAAAAGATGAAAGGTTAAAAGCGGCCTCAGTGCCCCAAGACAAAAATGTAGTTCGTTTTTGCAGAGAATCAACCCTTTGAATGCCAGAGGTATCCAACGAATTGCACTGCAATGCAATGGATAGCTCTCTGGCACTAAAAAGGGTAAATTCTGCCTATAAGAGTTGTAAAAGCCAGATTCCTGCAAGTTTTTTTTTCTCTTTATAAAATGTATGTTTTAATAACTCTACGCCAATTCCCTGCACAGTGGGATAATTACTTCTGATTGAGGCCAAATTTGCCACTCATTATGCAATTAGAAGTGATCCCAGAAACTCATTAGCATAATGTGCCACAACCAAGTTCTTCAAATATTATACGACTTGAGTGTGCTGCATCTACTGCAGTTGTAAGTCTATCTTTGGAGTTGTAGCTACCAGCTGCTGGTTGTCCAATCACTCCAGCAGTTAAAGTGATCGTAATACCTCTATTAAAGTGCATGTTCAAGGCTTTTTTGTAATACATAGCACTTTCATTAGTTACAGGTTTGTAGTTCAAGCTCTATTGAAGCCAAAAGAATCCCCCTCTCGCCCCTTTCCCTGCGTCTGTCTGGTCTGGATGGATCACAGTGAGCCAATCTTCAGTATGCATAAAGAAAGTTCTGCCCTCCTTTGTCGGGAAAGGGGCAGGAGGCAGGGTTTTCCTTATATTTACGGAGTGAAGATTGTCCCTTGCTGCATCCGTCCAGTCCCATATCTAAGGAGAGGTGGCAAGAAGGGGACGGAGGCTGATCCTTTCAGCATGAATTGTGCTTTAACTATAGACATGTAAGTAATAAAATACAGCGCTACTAGTTGAAGAGCACATGTACACAGGCCACAGTGCCGGCTGCTAGCCGGATCCTGTCGTTGCTGGCCGCGGTGCAGTCATTCACAGTAGAGACTGCCCAAGCAGCGGCTGATATGGAGCGGGGAGCTCTGAATCAGAGTGTCCCACTCCGTATCAGTCGGCGGGGGCAGTGTCTACTGTGCATGACTGCTTCTGACAAAAACAAACATCGCTAACGTTTTATTATATAGGAAATGTAACAAAAAAAAAACACACAAAACAAAACGGGCGGCCTTTTAACCCTCTGAGTGCCGGAGGGGTACTCAACACATTACAAAGCAATGCATTGTGTACCCCTACGGCACTAAAAGGGTTAACATCTCCCAGACCTTGGCCCGTGTACACGGGTTTTTACACTAGTCTACCTATAATGAGTTCTGTGGATTTAAAAAAAAAAAAAAAAAAAAAAAAAGTAATTAAAGTTAACACCTGTGGCCATGTGTAGTCAAACCAACCGATCACCATGCCCTTTTTTACACATTTTGTGACTCTCGGAGCCAGGAAGGGTGTCCAATGCAATGAGGCACTTAAATATTACTCTAGAATAAGTTTGTCTGATTGCTTCATTCTCTATTTACAGTGTAATACTGGAATCAATTGCATAGTTTCAAGCTTCCTCCACGCCCCAGGATCTTTTAGGATATACTTACTTTAGTGTTCTTACAGGGGCATTTGAACCAAAAACAGGTCTTTCGATTTCCAGGTCTTTGCGGCTGTGGAAGAGAATGTAAGAATTAATGGTTTTAACAGGGAGTTAGGCCTTCGAAATAAGAGGCTTAATTGGTTTATCAGAAAGACTACTAGGTAAGGGTCGGTTACATCTACATGCTTGACGTTTGGGCCTCTATTGTAGTCTTCTGCTACAAACTGACTCAAGATGTCCTTTCACACAATGAAGAAAAAAAAAAAAAATGTATACAAAAAACAAAGTGTAGCAGCCCCCTACTCCAGTAGTAAGCCATGTTTTCACCCATTCAGGTGTTTCACCTCCAATCAGGAAACAGGATAGGGGGTGACACCCAATCCACACGAGCTGCAGCCAATATCTGCTTGCAAAACATGGGTCAACCATTTACTGGAGGTTACTATAAGCATCAAAATCTCCATTACCAATGTGAAAAGTCTGGAAGTGGCCCATTAGGCCTCAGTGTAGATCTTACTTATTGTATTCACCCACAAATGTAGCAAATATGCAGCATGCTGGACTTTCGTACATGCACATTAAAGCTGAAGACATCTCTAGCATTCAAGTGATTAAAAGGTCATTTTTAATGAGAATTTAGGGAATTCAGTATCCCCGCTGTGGTGTAGTTTATTTGCCCCACGATTGCCTCAGTTTGCTTTGATACTTAACTTGTGCTCTAAACATTGTTCCTTCTCTGTCAAAAGGACAGGGGTGTTGCATTGTACTGTGTGGTTTAATGCCCAAGTTCAGTTGAAGCTGCATATACTATATAGAGATTTGCAACATACTAGTGGGTTTGGGCATTATTTTATGGGGGCTTATTTATCCATCACAGCCATACGATGTCCGATAACAAGCACAGTGATTGCTTGCTGTTCACGAGATAAATGGAAATTGATACAAGAACATTTTTCTGTACAATAGTTTTAATTTTTATTTTAAAACAGTGGTGCAGAAGTCTCAAGTGGAGTAAAGTTTGGAGCAAAACTGCTTCAATAGTTTGTATATACCAAAACGTCTTCCATAGTGCTCAATACATTGCAGAGAGACCTCCATCACCCAAAGGGTTAAAAATCACCTTGTGACTCAAGAGGGATTTTACTTCTAAATTCTGCCCAAGAGGCGCTTTACTTTTTGAATTTTATACGTACTCCCGTTTTCCACAGGTTGAAAAATGCCACAAGCCTAACATTTTAATTCTGGCTCCTAAATTTTAGTGGTATTTTGTATACATATGCACCCCCTTCACAGGCTCCTAAAACTCCTATTTGACTCAAAAGATTTATATTTGCTCATTTCTGCACATTGTCTCAAACACATTGCTACCTTACAATCGTACAGAACCAGAGTGGAGCAGTGACGCTGGAAACCAAAACTGCGACATACGACACTTAAAGGGATGGTAATACTTTTTTATTACTATCCCCCATATTGTAGATATTTGCAAAATAATTTAATAGCCCCCAGGTTCATCTATCAAACCTTTATGGTTTGAGAGATAACCGAAGGCAAAGTTCCCCCCCCCCACCTTCCCTGAAGTCAGCGTTGTACTGACTGCAGGAATATCTGGTCTGACTTTTGTCAGGCGAATCTGCAGCAAAGCCGAGATCACGTTAGTGAAAAATAATTATTTCACTGAAACGGTCTTCTACGTGTGCTTACAAACCAAGCACATGTAGAAGACCGTTTCAGTGAAATAATTATTTTTCACCAATGGGATCTCGGCTCAGCTGCAGAGCCGCCTGTCTGTCGTACGACAGACTTCCCCTGCAGTCAGTACAACGCAGATTTCAGGGAAGGGGGAGGGAGAGGAGAACTTTGCCTTCAGTCATCTCTCAAACTATAAAGGTTTGAGAGATGAACCTGGGGGCTATTAAATTATTTTACAAACATCTACAATATGGGGGATAGTAATAAAAGTATTACTATCCCTTTAAGCCTGCAACATCAGAATGTCGCCTTTTTGATGTGGGTGACATTCTGATGTTGCCTTTTCAACAAGGTGACATTTTTAATGCGCCGTGTTGTTGGTCGCCAAAGAGATGGCGACATTTCTTTAGGATATCAAAATCGAACAGGAGAAATCTGTGTATTCTTTCTGGTAAACACTTTCTAAATAAAACAGTTAACAGTACAGAGACAATACACAGGATGCTACAGAGGAACAATTCTGGAGCAAACCAAACGCACCTTAGGGAAAAATAAAATACATTTAAATGGTGTTTTAATCCATTTAATGCTAGAGAGGTCTACAACTCGTTACTCTGCAATTCATTGTAGACCACTATCATTTAAGGGGTTAGAAACCCCATCTTATATAATAAAATGCTAGTATTTTTGTCGGATGCAGTCATGCACAGTAGAGACTGCCTGAACGATGCAGTTATGTGCAGTAGAGACTGCCCGAACGTGCCGGCCGAGTAGTCATGTGTGAGAGCAGAAACAAGATGGTGCTGTGGCTGTTATGGAGCGGGGCACTCCGAATTCGGATTCAACTTCTGTTTCCCGTCACCCCAGTGCTCATGACACACCGGACTCCTCTCTGCACACCTTCCTGGGACCGCTCAGGGCGAGGGAAGCGCGATACAACCGGATCTGGTCTGAGGATGAGGGGCCGCCATGGGAGGCCGCCCAAAACTCAGGTGCGGCCAGACTCTTCCTCCCCAGGATCCACCGCCTGTCTCCGCTCCCGGCTCCGGGGCAGCAGCTGAGGCCGCTGGGTGGCACTGTGGCCCGTGTACATGGGCTTTTACATCAGTTTAAAATAAATTGAGATATTGGGCAATTTTATTTATTTATTCCGTATGGTGCAGCTGGTTTGTTCCAGAACGATTTGTCTTTGTTTCTGCATAAGGTCTAGAGAGAAAACATTATATAGAGGAAAAAAAAATTGCTGTAATCCCATTTACCTGTTGTAGGCATCAACAAAGAGTTGAAGATTTTCTTGGTTGATGTCTTGGGCAATATGTAGTCTGTAGGTCTGGATCAAATCCAGATTGGATTGAAGTTCCTCCTAAGTAAAACAAAAAACAGTAAAATGAACCACTTGCAAGGCAACGTGTTAAAAGAAAACAAGTATCCAAGGTATTAAAACAGTTCTGATTTAGCCACGTTTTGTTAGGAAAAGTTTTAGTGGGAAGAGTTTGGTGTCCAGCAACTGAGAATCAAGTCCTCTTCCATGGATATGACCAGAGCAAATTAAAGAATTTTGGGGTAATCAATCTATATAGAATGGATTTAGTTATCATTAGGATTTTCTGCCTACATTAACCCCTTAAGGACCAGCGGTCCAGGGAAGTTACCTTCCCTTAAGGACCGCTTTGATCCTTGCCTACGCGTGGTACACGTGATCTGTTACGAGTACCGGCGCGCCTATTTGAGGCCTAAGAGATCGCTCCGGTCTTGGAGCGATCAATTTTAGGCCCCGTTTTTACTTACGGCGCTCCTGGTAGACAGCTGTAAGTAAAAAAGTACGTGACGTGCTATGACCGTCACTGGTCCTTAAGGGTATAAGGACCGTGACGGTCATAGCATGTCACGTAGTCCTTAAGGGGTTAAACAAGCAATAATGACAAATGCCCTTTTGGCAGATCTTCTCTCCTGGGAGCAGTCTGGCCCATTAAGCAGGAACTGCATTGTGAGCCCAGGAAAACCAACAGAAGAGCAAAATGGCAGCGGGCAGGGGTATCTGAAATCAGCTCTACATGCACCCCATTGTTCATCAGTGCCAACATCTTCTAGGTCAGTCTCCTGAACTACTTGAAGCAGATCCCCACAGACCTGCTCAATCAATGCTTGCAAGCTCAGCACAGTTACTCTTAGTTACTCTTGAACTACAACTCTGACAGTACTGAAATAACACTCTCCACGGCCAAAATACTAATTAATTAGCATCAGTAATTGGAGCTGCTTTTTTGTGAAACATTACTATCATTTTAAGTAGAGATCCTACATACAGTTCACTTTCAAAAAGGTTGCACTCAAAAAAGTGACCTTTTAACCAGTTCACTAGATTGCCAGGATCAAAATGGCAACATGACAATCTCACACTGTATGACAGAGCGAGATTGTCATGTCGCCTATTTAATGGTCGCATATACGGTCACAGTGCTAGATTGTAATATGTAACACCAAAGGGTAAATGGCTTTAAAAGCTGGAGAGCCTCCGTGTGCTGGAGCGAGATCAAAGGACAATTATTATGTATGCAGCACAAGGAAACTCAAGTGTTTGACAACAGAACAATATTCATTAACTATATATGACTGGAAACGCTGGTGTAGAAATGCAGACAGTATATTGGAGAGGTAGTAATATCTATGAGGGTTTCACTCTCCCCCCCATGGTAGGACTGTCACCAAGAAGATTCATATAAATTACAATTATTATAGTTGTCTGATCACCAGATTTGTTCTTGTTGTAAGGCGCAACAGGTATCTCCGTAATTCCACTGTTGCGGTCACCCACAGTTCAGCCACCGGTCATGTTCGGTGGACCAATGGATGACGTATAGGGTAACTTCCCTGGATTGACCCTATACTGTTTGTGATTTCCATCATAAAATAATGTATCACATGCCTTGGATGTATTAGGGGTCATTATCCTGAGGGAAATAACCTTTATAATATTGATTTTAGTAGTCCCTCCGGGCATGGGTACATCTTGAATACTAGGTGTAGATTGCTCCACAATGTACCAGCAACACGGGTTACGTGTGCAAAGGTTCTGCTGTACTCTGCCTGTGTCGTCAGTATAATTAAAGTGCTTGTTCTCTATTGAGCAAATTGGAAAAAAAAATGGCTTCAATAGACTTGAGAGGCTCACAAGGGTCACTTATGATCATATTGTAAACAGACTGCAGCAGACTACAACAGATCAAATTTAAACACAGACTGCTGATTGATGAACACAACCACATCCTCGTAGTAAAAATAATAAAGAGTCACTTATTCTTTAAAGTAAAGTTTCCATTTAACCCTTTGCGCGCCAGAGGGGTACATAATGCATTGCAAAGTAATTAGGTGCGAAACGCTCTGGCATTCAAAGGGTTGACTTTTTTTTTTTGGTCCAACATCCAATGCATTGAAAAGAAATGTGTTGACACCCCTCTGGTACTCAAAGGGTTAACAGTGAGTAGCCATTATGCTTGCTGTGCAATGGGTAATTATCCCCAATTACCGAAATGAATGCATATGCAAATTAATCCTAACAGACAACATCCAGTGTAAACATTTTCTTCCCCATCTTAGCGCATACAGATTAGAGAGTATCTGGACCTAAATATAGAGAACAGTCTTTAAGCTGCAGATTAACCTCCACTCCTAAATAAACAATACTTACGTAACCAAAGAGGTGAGCCAGCACTATGTCCACTATGTTGCTTGTCCAACCAGAGAGCTAGAACACAAGAAGACACCAATCATTTAATCTTTCCACTCCGTATGTAAAACCTGAACATAATGTTGCCCTCTAAATGATATGCTAGCCAATGAGCTGTTTCAAGGCTATGTAAATGGAGTCTACGGGAGAATTCTGAGAATACTGCCATACTATTCTAAAGGGAACATCTCTGATTAATAAAACTCCACTTAACCTGGCAGAAAATCCATGAATCCTTTCATGCATGCATGTTGCCACACAGTATATAGATATATGTTACAATTAATAGAATGTGTAAACATATTAACCCCTTAACGCCCGAGGACGTACATGTATATCCTGGGATTCTGGGTCCCCGCATGGCTGCACGCCGTCTGGGGAGCTTGGAATCATTTGAAGAAGAAGAAGTATAACGGGAGTTAAGTGCCGGTCACATGTGAGCGTGCCGATCACTAAGGGGTTAAGTACAAGCCACCTCAGATTTTCCTGGTCCTTAAGGGGTTAAATGTTATATTCCTAATATATGAGCCTTAACTTGCTTTCTAAAGGGATAGCTATAGCTAAAATAAAGCCGATTGCCGAGTCTTCATTATGGTAAGCATAACACGTTGCACTATGTGTAATAATTTACACTGCTATAGTTTTAAATATAGGCCATGTAAAAGATTCCCCCTCCCGCCCCTTCTAGCAGCCTCACTCATCCTTGCGTGGCCAAGATGGAGAGCGGCAAGGGACAAACTGCATTATGCAAAGGAAAATCCTGCTCTCCTCAGCATATATAAAACTTTATTTTAGGCCTCAGAAAATAAGAATTTTACAGATGCTAGCAAAGTGCGCTAGCTATTTAAAGGGGAACTACCACCCGACACAATCTTTAGCTTCACTAAGTCCCCATCTGGCGACTAGCTGCTTAGTAGCGCTAGTCGTCAGAATAATTACCTTATTTAATAGATTTCTGCTCTCTTCTATGGCTAACAGGCAGGATGGAGCGCAGACATCTTGCCATTGTGACGTCCACATGCCTGCGCTGTCAGTGCCAGCTGGGTCTAGGAGGCGTTGCTAGAAGCCTTTTGGATCCGGCTGGGACTGACAGCGCAGGCGCATGGACGTCACAATGGCAAGATGTCCGTGCTCCGTTCTGCCTGTCATCCCATGCACTGGTGGTGAAGTTCGTTGGTTACCTTAAAGGGATAGTAATACTTCATTTTAACTTTATTTTATTTTGTAGGCATTAAAAAAACATGAATGATATAAGTCGTATCTCTCAAACCTTTATGGTTTATGAGATATTCACAAGCAAAGTTCCCCTCCCCGCCCCTTTTACCTAGTGTAAGCCATCTCTTCTCAGATGTGAATCTGGTTGTAAGACCAGACAGATAACAGAAGGGGACAATCTTCTTTGTATGAAAACAATGAAAGCCCTTCCCCCCTTGACAAGTTTTTCAGCTTTTTCCATTATCTTAATTGAAGATTGTCCCTCTCTGCAGTCTACCTGGGCATCTCCCTTCTGATCTGGTTGAACAGGGGGGGGACACTTTGTTTGTGAATATCTCAAACCATAAAGGTTTCAGAGATAAGACGTATATCATTCTTCATGTTTTTTTAATGCCTACAAAATAAAATAAAGTTAAAATGAAGTATTACTATCCCTTTAAGGTAACAGAAGTTGATGACATCGCAGGCGCACAGAGCTTCTCTTGTAAGACCTGTGCAGTGGACGCCTGCAGAAGTTTATTTTTTTCAATACAGCAGACTTATTGAGCATAACAAAAGTATGGCTTTCTCTATCGCTATATTAGTAATGGATTAGGGTGCAGTGTTATGACGTTTTTGGACCTTAATGGTTTACCCCCTTTGCATTGCAGACGAGTGTGCAACACAATGTGTTGAACTCCTCTGGTGTTTAAAGGGTTAAAGATGCCCTTTTTGCACTGGAAGTTGACTACTGCTGAACACAAGCTTTTCTTTGCAGATTAAGTGGAGGTTTATAAAATTAGGAGGAGTTACTGTTTCTTTAATTCTTTATGGCTGCCGAGAATCCAGCTCCGCTCACCTCAGCGATGCTTGGCTGGCAACATAGGAGGTTCTAAAATTTCTTAGATTTGTTAATTTTAGGCACGTTCACTCACCTTAGAGGCTGCCCAGTCAATCCAGCCCTTTGCACATGGATCAATGTTAATTAGTACAAGCCCCTCTGTTAAGTCTGGATGATTCAGCTGGAAAAACAAAGCACGAGTTAAACTTCACAACCCAAGTGAATAAAATATGAAGCTCTACAGAGACTCCTCCATAGTCCCCATATTAAAAAAAAAAACAAGCCACCTCGCCAAGATACCCCATTTTAAACGAGTCCTATCTAATACGTGTTGCCATCATTATGGCTTACAAAATTGCTTTATATTAAAAGATAAATCTGTCTAATGCCTTCATGGCTGAACTTACCTGTATTCAAACAAGTATTTTCTGTAGTGATTGGGGGAATACATTGGTATAATATATGCTCTACACAGGGTTGACATTCAAGTTGTATGAGGCTGTGCAGGTTGGTCTTTTGTTTTTGGCAAGAAACCATTCCCTACAGTTCAACTATTACATGAGTAGGTGGTATTTCGCTCTCCAGTTGAGGATGACGGGAGTTGTAGTTCAACAACTGAGAGCCAAAGATTGCCTATACTTTAGGGAGACCTGAACCCGCTAGAGTACAGTAAACACCCAGGACCAGTTGCAGGTCGACTGATTGGAGTTGTAAGTCCAACATGACAATGTGATTAGTCCAAAAGCAAAGACACAGAAGGCAGGTCCCTGTTCATTTACAGCTGTGTGCACACAACCCTGAGCAATTAAGGCCCAATCAACTGCAACATAGGGGACAGATTCCTCAAATTCCCATTTGCAATGTGTTGGAGACCTATCTAGCAAAAAGTTAACCCCTTTGAGTGCCAGGGGTTAGGCAAAGCATTGATTTGCAATGCGTTGTGTACCCATCTGGCACTCAAAGGGTTAAACATCTATCCTATGATGCAGTTCTACTACAATTTTTAAAGGCAGAAGGCCTTTAGTGTTAAGCCATAAAGAAAAATGTACTTACAGCAAACCTTGACAATACGTAGGCCCCGGCTCCGACACCAATCCCAATAATGCTTTTCAGGCTGAAACAAACATTGTGATAGAATTAGTAGTCACACACACTAGCCATTCGTACCAGCTTTATTTTGTTCCTCCATAAAGTCCTAATAGAATCATTGAAGTTCATGCTCAGACAGCGTACTGGCGATTCTGCAATGACCAGTAGACAGGGGAACAAGCTCTGGGGTGCCAGACAGTATGTGTGGTCCCGTGATTACAACTGGAACAAGCACTGGGGTGTTAGACAGTAACCCAAAGTTCACCTTCAGACATGCAGTTAATGTCCTCATTAATAATGAGTGCCAAAAGCAATCTGCAATGTATTCAGCCATTGTCTTGCACTAAAAGAGTTAAAAATCCCCAATACCCTCACACTGGCAACCCCCCCCCCCCAATCTGTGCTGTAACCCTGTTCCTGAGTGCTTTCAGCTTTAGAGATTGTGATCCTTATTAACCCTGTAAGTGTCAGTGTGCAAAGGTTTGCAACAGGATGCACTACCCTTTGGCACTCAAAGGATTAAACATTGCCAATTACCATAAGTGTAACAATAGCACCCCTTGTGTACAGGCTCTGCTGCATTAGTTTAATTCCTTGATTGGCAAGAAGCTTGAGAAGCCCTACGAGTTTCTCTGCCACATGCTGATTAATTCTGGCAGCATTGATGTCAGACAGTAGAGTAACATGTGGGGCAGCTGGATAGGAGTCCATCTAGGACTTGAACTAAAGTATTAGTCTGTACACAAGGTGTGCCATCATTTTTACACATGGACTTGGTTAATTGCACTACTTACCCTTTAAGTGACAGAGGGTGGTGGTATAGAGCATTGCAAAGTGTTACACCCCCCTTTGATGCTCACAGGTTTAACATTAAATTACAAACTCTACAGATAAAGACCCCAGGTACAGGATAATTAGCATTTCTCCCATAATCTGTGGGCGCAGTTTGGGGGGGGGGGGGATGGTCTGAAACACCTTAGCTAGAGAGTTTAACCCTTTAAGGACCAGCAGTCCAGGGAAGTTACCTTCCCTTAAGGACCACTTTGATCCTTGCCGCCACACTGGTACACGTGACCCGTTACGCGTACCGCTTTGGGGCCTAAGAGAGAGAGATCGCTCCTGTCTTGGAGCGGATTTTAGGCCCCGTTTTTATTTACAGCACTCCTGGCAGAGAGTTGTAAGTAAAAAGTATGTGACGTGCTATGACTGTCACCGGTCCTTAAGGATGTAAGGACTGACGGTCATAGCACGTCATCTGGTCCTCAAGGGGCTAAACCTGTGCTTATGTATCAACTGACAGGCCAGGACTCAAGAATTCCCCTGCTCGGCACATGTGATTTAGCCAGAGGTTCAGCCCTGTGATTCACCTGTAGAGGGAGTACTGTGTTTGTTCAGAACGCACACTCCAATACAGTCACTTTAACCCCTTGGATACTCAACACATTGGGAAACTTGCATTCAAGGTTTTAGTAAAATTCAAGAGGTTATGAAGGACGAGAACTTACTTTAAATGCGTCAAAACAGCAGCCACCATTTCAGCTTGTTCGTCCATGGGGGGGTATTGATACCTGGGACAGAAAACCATTAACAGGAGGAGTTTAGTCTCATGTCATCTATAGATTGTACACAGTGAAACCTGGCATTTTTAGGAACCCAAAAGAGCCATAAAGTTCTGACATTTCTGGTAATATTAGCAGTTTGTGAGCCTGGGGGACTAATTGTTAAAATTAATTTGTAGAAACTCTGCACGCGCTTCTTACATTGAAGGGTGCTTCAGACTCATATTGTGAATCTTGATACTGTATATTTGTGCGTCAACCATCTGTAAGCCGCCTCCCCTCAGAAGTGGAATCTGGACAATCTTCTTACTGCGAGCATAAGGAAAACCCTGCCCTCCTTTACTGGTTTTTCGCCTATGCTCACTGAAGATTGTCCGTCTCTGCTATCCACCTGGACAGTCTTGCTGCTCTGAGGTGAGCAGTATTACATTGGTAAAAGAGGCGGGAGGGAGGATACTTTATCATTCAATTACTCTTGAACTACAACTCTGACCGTACTGAAATAACACTCTCCATGGCCCAAATACTAGGACTATTAATTGGAGCTGCTTTTATTGTGAAACATTACTATCCCCTTAAAGAAGAGTGCTCTGCTCCACAGAATTTCTTCATTTATAAGTTAAACAGAAAAACATTGATCTTTATCAAGCTAAAGAGGTGCAATCAACTGACATTTCTGCACCCATGGTACAATTTACTTGTCCGAGCATTGCACCTGCTTAGCTTGATAAATGAGACCAATTATCTGCAAGTCAGGGAAGTCAAGTGTTGGCATTCCAGCTGTCGGAACTACAACACTGTATATGAGAGGTCAAAGGATCTCTGGTGAGCTTTTCATTCAAAGGCCTGATCAAATACCCAAGACACCTCACACGATTAGAGGAAAGGCGGTTTTAACTTCAGCAGAGGAAGGGTTTTGTTTTTTTTTTGTAATAGTAAAAGCTATTAAATTGTAAAAATCCTTGCTCAAGGAAGTGGTAGTGGCAGTCACAATGGATACATTTAAGAGAAGATTAGATGCATTTCTAGCAGTAGGGAACCTACAGGGTTGAACTGTGCATTACCAGATAAAACAGGATGTTCTGGTAAACAGACCAATACCTGTGTTGGAGTCAGGAAGGCTTATATCATTCTTGTTTTCTTGGTTATACTGCGGCAAAACTTTGAACTTTACAGACTTGTGTTTTGTTTTTTGTTAAACCTAAATTACTATGCAACAGACTTCAACTTTAAAGCAATAGTAATGTTTATCAAACAGTAGCTCTGATTAATCTTCATAGTATGTGGGCCATGTAGTGCTGTATTTCAATACAGTCTGTGTAGTTGTTCAAGAGTAATTCAATTCTAAAAGATCCCCCTCCATCCCCTGGTTGGATGGAGTGCAGCGAGGGACAATCCTCACTGAGCGCAAGGAAAATCCTGCCCGCCTTCAAGGGGGGGTAGGCTCTCTCTTATACTCCGTGGATGAAGACTCTCTTACTGCGTACAGTCTGGTCCCAGGACCAGATTCCACAACTGAGGGGATCAGAAAAAAAGGCGTAGGAGGGGGATCCTTTAGAATTGAACTACTACACAGACTGTATTGAAATACATCACTAAATGGGCCACATACTATAAAGATTAATCAGAGCTGCTGTTTAGGAAATGTTACTACGCCTTTAAGTCATGACAGGTTGCTGAAAATATATTTAATATTTTCAGGATCTAAAATTTACTGTATCTGAGAATGAATTTCTGCTTTAAAACCTATAAACTACCAATTCAATATAGCAGACAACCAACCAGAGCACCAAACCTGAGGAGAGAGAGAGTCACACCCATAAACTACTCTGTGGATGTGGCCACGCCTACTTCTGGTTTACTTACCCTTCTATTGGTTACTCAACCCTATGGACGCTGGTGAGCAATGCAATGGAGACCTGAAGTAGCAGGCATGTTAAATGCTTTGATTGTATAGTATATTAAAGACTAAGGGTATTTTCAGTGTTGGGTAATAGAAGATGGGTCTGGAGAAAGGTCATGTGGTTAAGGCCAAGGGAGCTTAAGATGCCTTTCCTAGGGGCTCTAGCAATATAAATTCAACCCAGTTTCTTTAAAACCCTTAATGATCACCTTTATATTTGGCTTGAAAATCCACTTACAGGGTTTTCCTTACATTGACAGACAATATTGTCCCCGGCTTACAGCCCTGTGGGGAGTCAGAATTATGTGCTGGAAACGGGAGGGAGTGAACTTAGAATTGGATTTAAGCCAAATATAAAAGATAAAGTATGTTCAGAACATTGTATTCAGTATAGAAAAATACATTGAACAATTGGATGTACATTTATTTTAGGACATTACTCTCTTTAAAATCAGACATTAACAAAACCTGCAGTCACCCTTGGAGTTATACAACAAATAGTAAAGTGACAGGGAAATAATGTTACACTTCAATGTGGTCCTGGAAATGGCCATTAATTAGGAATCATACCCAGTTGGAAAGGATGGCGCTCCTTCCTGCTGTCCAGGGGCATCCACGTGGCAAACTGCAAAATGCTGGGTGATTTCATGCATGTCTTCATAGTTGAAGAATGTGTTAAAACACGATTTGTCTAATGGAAATAAAAAAAAAATTGACCCAATATTAATGTAAACATGTCCCTGAATGTAAACAGATACCATTCAGGCCAAAAGGGTCAACATGCATTCATAAAGAGCAGATACGTGCACATTTTGGGGATATCCCCAACTGACTGCTACAGCCGAGCAAAATGGACTATGCCAACAGTTGCTCCGGCCGAGCAAAACGGATTACGTCAACAGTTGCTACACCTGAGCAAAATCAGGAATATTCTTAAAAAAAAAACACAAAAAACACAATTTGCACCATCTCAGGCCTATACATATGCAGTTTGACACCTCTGGTTTAAGACTTCAAGATCAGAGGGGCTCAAAGCCGTCTATGGCCCTCACAACAGAGCAAGCTTTCAGGATGTTTCCACATGGTGAACAGGTGAATCAGTGCCTCAGTCAGGAAGAATCATATGGTGTTAACATTCTCCTTAACAAGGCATCAACAACCTAGAACCACGGATTTCATACATCCAAGGCTCTTATAACTTATTTATAGATTCCCCTACCCAGGCCGGAAAGAGCACTGCATTCCCCACTTAACCCTTATGTTCTCCATTTACCACTTTAGATTGCAAGCTTTTGAGTAGGGCCCCCTCTTGTGGGTTTCAATTTGTAAAGCACTTGCTACTCTGTTGTCCAAACCCTTAAATTGTAAAGTGCTGCGTAAACTTGTGGCACTATATAAACATTTATTCATGGTGTTTAACGGATATTGAAAATGGGCAATGTGGAGTGGGGTGGGGGGCACTTACACATGTCTGAGTGCCCCTGTTCTAGACCACAGGTGCTCAAATCTGTCCTTATGTATTCCCAGAAATATATTGTTTCTAGATCTCGCCCCCGCACAGGATGAACCAATCAGAATGAACCTGAATCAGCAGGAAAATCCTTACACACTTGTACTGCTGAGGGTGCCTGAGGACTACAGCTGAGAGACTTGCTAAGAGACTTCCAGACCACAGGTGCTTGAACATGTCTGAACCACCCATCCCAACTTAGAGGTTTTTTGGAATCTCCCAACATGAAAATTCAGGTGCATAAATCTGTGGCTCATTCATTCTAAAGGATCAGACTATGCCAGTGGCATTCACTTGTGTTCAACCGGACACCTGATGCAGACTACAAACACCCATCATCCCCAACCAGACAACTGGCTGGGGGTTATGGCAATTATAGTCCAAGATCTAGAGAGTTATAGGTTGCCTGCCTATTGCTAGGATTAACTTTAGTCTGCTTCGCCTTTAACCATTTTAATACAAGAGAAGCCCAACACATTTGCAAATAAACGAATTGGAGAACTCTAGCATCTAATCTAATGGATTATGAACTAAACCGAAGTATGCTAGGCCAGTGGGCTTTCTTGTAATACAGAAAGAGGATCTGAAGGCATGTTATGGAAAGGAGGAACTGAAGGCAATAGATACATTCACAGCATAATCCATATCAATCTAATCTTGATCAATACAGCAAGGAATAGAAGCTCTAAAGACTTACGGTTCAGTCCGATGTCATGGTATGTGAGAATCACTGGTCTGTTTGCCTTGTTGCTGCCACGCACAGTGACATGGAGAATGCCGTGGGCCGTTTCAATGTCATGCTCCTACAAAACAATTTACCAGAGACTCAAGCACTGCAAGGAGAGTTAAGGAGGAGGAGGGCCAGTTTAATCTACTGATGGGTCCTGGGAAGAGAAAATTACAGTCCTGTTAAAGGGATAGTAATACTTCATTTTAACTTTATTTTATTTTGTAGGCATTAAAAAACATGAAGAATGATACAAGTCTTATCTCTCAAACCTTTATGGTTTAAGAGATATTCACAAACAAAGTATCCCTCCCCCTGTTCAACCAGATGAGAAGGGAGGTGCCCAGGTAGACTGCAGAGAGGGACAATCTTCAATTAAGATAAGGGAAAAAGCTGAAAAACTTGTCAAGGGGGGCAGGGCTTTCATTGTTTTCATACAAAGAAGATTGTCCCCTGCCGTTATCTGTCTGGTCTATGAACTGCATTCCACATCTGAGAAGATATTGTTTACACTAGGTAAAAGGGGCGGGAGGGGAAACTTTGCTTGTGAATATCTCAAACCATAAAGGTTTGAGAGATAAGACATATCATTCTTCATATTTTTTTTAATGCCTACAAAATAAAATAAAGTTAAAACGAAGTATTACTATCCCTTTAACCCATTAGATGTGATATACGCAATGCATTTCTTCACAATGCACTTGAGCCCTCTACGATTAAAGGGGTTGAGTTATGTTTATAATCGCATAAAACTAAGCTTTTCTTTAGCTTCATCCAAAAGAATCAAACAATACTAGACTCCTACACACAGTACAGAGTTCTCATATCTGGCCTTCACGTTGAGCAGGCTACTGTGCAAAAGGCCATGGAGAGAGAACCAACTGTTTGACTTGGGGGTGGTGATTTCATCCACAGGCCCTGGGCTGCTCACATGACCCTAGAAAGGAAGCCTGTCAAGATTTGCCCCCTTGTTGTCAGTTTTTTGATACTTTAACCTCTTAAGAACCAGCCACGCACACAGCTGTCACTTAAGGACCACAGAGCTGATCCGATCCTGGACTCCACGCGCGGCTGCAAACCGTTCTGGGAGCCCGGAACTACATGACTTACATATATGTCCTTGGTCCTTTAGGGACATCCCCCTCATGACGTACATGTATGCCATGGGTCGTTAGGGGGTATTTAAACACAAACGCCACATTTCTTCAGATGTGAGGTTAACTCCATCATCCAAGAGACAGAATATTTTTAGAATTCTAATGTACAATTTTAAATAGTATATATCCTCAATATGCACCTGAATTCTAGTTGGTACCAGTAACTCCTGTTCCTCCATATCCGATAATTCTGATACTCTTTGCAGAATAGTGCTAGCTTACAGCCCTCGTTACTACAGAAAACCAGGAACTAAAATTGCGCTGTGTGAAGTGTTTTAATCTTCAGCTATCCCACCAGAAGTCACAGAACTAAGCATACACAAGACCCTCTCAAGCCTTGCTCCACTGTCCCACCAGAAGTCACAGAACCAAGCATACACGACACCCCCAAGCCTTGCTCCACTGTCCCACCAGAAGTCACAGAACCAAGCATACACGACACCCCCAAGCCTTGCTCCACTGTCCCACCAAAGTCACAGAACCAAGAATACACGACACCCGAGCCTTGCTCCACCAGAAGTCACAGAACCAAGCATACACGACACCCCCAAGCCTTGCTCCACTGTCCCACCAGAAGTCACAGAACCAAGCATACACGACACCCCCAAGCCTTGCTCCACCAGAAGTCACAGAACCAAGCATACACGACACCCCCAAGCCTTGCTCCACTGTCCCACCAGAAGTCACAGAACCAAGCATACACGACACCCCCAAGCCTTGCTCCACCAGAAGTCACAGAACCAAGCATACACGACACCCCCAAGCCTTGCTCCACTGTCCCACCAGAAGTCACAGAACCAAGCATACGCGACACCCGAGCCTTGCTCCACCAGAAGTCACAGAACCAAGCATACACTTACACTGCAGCCTTGTTCCAGTTCCACCAGTAGTGACAAAACCTAGCGTACACTCTCCCACACGTACCATACTATAGTCACTCAGCCTGATGAAGAGAAGCAGAAAAGCAAGCATTCAAGCCAAATGTATTGTAGGGAAGATACATTCCCACTGATATGTTGTTTTTTTAAGCCAATGAATGCTAGAGATCTCCAACAGTGATTCTCAACATGCTGGAGATGGAGCACTTAAGTGGTTAAAATACCTATTTAAAATAATAGCAAGTTGAATAGTTTGATTTGTCCCCTATAGCACACTTTACTCCAGTTCACAGTACATCCATGTGAACACACAGAATCAGGTCCCATACACAAGCATTCCACATAGAACCTCCCCCCCCCCCCCTTACCTGGGACACGAGAGAAAAAGTAATGTGATTTAAATCCAAATACGCCATAGAGAACGGACACCAGTCGCTTTCCTACTGAACCTGGATAAATTCTGCAACACCAGCGACAGACAAGTGGGATATTGGACAGATGGATTAGATTCTTCCTAATTGGATTTCAGTTTATGAGGAGGATGACCAGTGTCATCATAAGAGATAAACAAAGCCTGCACACTCACTGCAATATGCTCTGCCTGGTCAGATTGTAACAAAGGCCGTTCTCAAGAAGACAAAGTAGTGTTACTCAGGAGCAAGCCTATGGCACCACAGATGGGGAATTTTTTTTTTTATATATATAATATATAATGAATTTCAAAACTTCTTAATGGACTTTTAACCCCTTGAGTGCCAGAGCGGTATCAAACATTTCAAAGCAAGGAGTTTGATGCCCCTGGCACTTAAATGGGAAATTCGTAGAACGAAAATGAGACGTACAGCTTTTTGGGGGGGTGGGGTGGGACAGACAGTGTTGTGTATCTGACATTTGTCCTCATCGTCACAAATATATCAATGTTTTACAAGACTGTTGCTACAGCAACAACGAAAGTCTTCTCTCCGTTCCTTCTCTGGCGAGGTCAGCTGCTCAGTTTTTTTGTTTTTTTTTTAACTGAAGAGTGCCCTTTAACCATTTTATGGAGGAAAAACAGTTATCACCGCAGCCAGGTGCTCACCCCTCCCCCCAGATTCCCCTGCAGCTGGGCGTGTCAGAGCGTCCAGTCACCAGGGCTTGTGAAAGGAAGAGGGCATCTTAAGGCACAGCATGGAGAAGTGGCTCGGGCACCGCCTTCTCCAAAGATGGAGGGCATGTTAACCCATTTTATTTCGGGGGGGGGGGGGGGGGGAGGGTATAGGGCAAAAGGTATTTTATTTTAGTGGGCAACATTTCAATAGGATACCGCTGGGGTTTACTACTGAACGTTTTCCAGATCTGAGCGCCCCTCATGCTCATAGATCGCCTACAGGGCCATGCAGGGCGACCTTTGAGTGAGTGACATCAGAATGTCACCCCTTTTGATGCGGGCGGCAACATCATGATCTTGCCTGTTTTGATGGTCACTAAATAGAGGGTGACATTTCAATGCAGATTCCCCTGCAGTTGGGTGCTGCAACCCCCCCCAACCGAGATTCCCCTGCAGATGGACACCACCCCTGTCCCACCCACATTCCCCTGAAGCAGAGGGGCCCCACAGCAGCAGGAAGGTGCTCCTGATTCCCCTGCAGCATGGACCACCACCTGAACACCTCCCCACCCCAACTGTGACCCCTGCAGCAAGGTATGCCAGCTGCCAATATTTTCCCTGCTCCTACAGCAAGGCACTGCCTCTTCCAATACCTGCTGTAAGGCACTAAACATTACTACTGTGTATTTAGGTATGTAAACTGGTATACAACAGTTGCTTTTCAATCTAATAAAATACAACATTTGGAAGTGGAATACTCATGCAGAAGGTTTTAAAACCCAGCTGCGCCATGTAGACCGTTCCAGTGAAGGATTTCTTCTTCAATAACATGATCTCTGCTCTGCTGAACAGCCTCCTCCAGTCCCGGGACCGGATTCCCCTGCAGTCAGCTAGAGCGCAGACGTCAGGGAAAGGAGGGGGAACTTTCACAGCGAATATCTCTCAAACCATAAAGGTTTGAGAGAAGGGACTGAGGGCATTTAATTTCTCTTTTTTAAATACCTACAAAATTAAAGTTTGTAAAACTGATGTATTACTATCCCTTTAATAAGCACTATACACCAACTGCTAACAGAATCAGATACATATAATACAGATAATAACCTGTTAACTCACAAATGACTTAAGGTACCCACTGACACTGAAATTTTGGTTGAAGCCAACTAAGAATCTGGGGAGGGGGTGGGATCAGATTCTGCTGGCAGGAATTACAGTGGAGACCAAATCCAGGCATCTGAATTCAGACTGCATGTGTGTGGGGCCTTGAGATCAGGTTGGGAAGATATGACGTTACAGCCCTATGCAAGGTGGCTGTGGTTTTGTTTAAAGCTATAGTAATACTAAAAAAAAAAAAAAAAAAAAATAATAATTAAATGATATAGATATATAGAGTGGGGTTTATACCCCTGAGTAAAACAAGGGAACTCTCACTGCTGAGAGATATTTTATTAAAAAATTACAACATCTCAAAACTTGCAATTTTTTTTTTGGTGCAACATCACAGTGGCCTGAAAATTTACAGTGGCATCTTATGGACAGCTCTGGTCCGTGGACCATAAATCTCCGTAGGATGGTATAGCAACAGCGCCACTGTACAATTTCAGGCCACTGTGATATTGAACCTAAAAAAAAAAAATTCAAGTCTAAGCTGTTATTTTTTAATAAAATATCTCTCAGCAGTGGGAGTTCCCTTGTTTTACTCAGGGGTATAAAGCCTACAACATATTTTTACATTTTAAGCATTACTATCCCTTTAAGGCCACGCAGCAATCAGATTGCCTGGCAATCAAAATTTTAAAGTCGGGCCGAATGATCAAAATCACCAGTTTAATTATGTAGGCCACACACAGTGTTATAAACTTGCCAGTCTAGTCAATTAACACCAGTTTGGTTAGAATTGGCATCACATTGTATACTGGCACCTTTAAATGGTAATTAAATGCTAAATTAACATTTTACATAAATACCAGCTTAACCCCTTGGATATTGGAGGTCTCAGATACATTGCTGCACATCCAATGGTTTACACAGTTTAGTTGCTGGGGTTCCACAGGGATTTCACTTTGTGTTGCACCAGATCCTAATATCAGTCAGCCGCTATTAGAGAATTGTACGAGAACTTTCCAAACAATTTAATGCCAAACCTAATAATTAATTTACATGGAACATACAAAATGCCAAGTACAGAATGAACGCTGTAAATGTCATTTAGCAAAAAGCGACCTTTAGAGGTCACATAACCCTGTCACACTAAAATGCAATTTCTATAAAAAAAACACAAAATAAAAGGCAGGAAAGTGCAGACTGTGTGGAATAAATGTTCTTATCCATTGTAATTTTCTAACTTTGAGAAAGACATTGAAATTTAACTCTCACCTGGCCATCGAAGTCCTCAAAGCTTCGACCGCTACCCTAAGAGAAAAAATAAAAATAAAATCAAGACAAACCAATCTTACAAAGGCTGATTACAGTTAGCCTTTACACAAACAGCCTAACACCCTTTAAGGACTAGGTGTACGCAATGCATTTCACTGCACAACCCTTTGGTTCTCAAAGGGTTAAAGTAGCAACGTTAGTTTAAAAACGGCACAAACCTGGTGGGTGCAAATCTGGAGGCCAACCAGCTGGGACAAAAAAAAAAGTTCCCAATTTCCCAAGGAATTAACCCTTTGAGTGCCAGAGTGGTACAGAACGCATTGCTTTGCAATGTGTTCCATATCACTCTGGCACTCAAAGGGTTAAATCTTGTTTTAACCCCATGAGTGCTAGGACCAAAAAGAATTTTGAAGCAATGTGTTTGAGATATGCACACTTAAAGGGGATCACCCCTATAAAACGGTCTAAATAGTTTTGTTGTATAGCGAATATATTGAAAAGCTTGTTTGCTGAAATTTAGAGAATACAGCCCTGCACCTACTTCTGGATAGACTATAGTTACTGCTCTGTCACTGACTCTGCTCACCTCCTGCTAGTATCCAGTCTCCTCCAATGACAGAGCTTCTGTCTGTAAGCTAGAGCGCTCTTATTGGCAGAGATCGATATCTGGCCAATAAGACCACTCCAACTTATGGCAGAAAGCCTCCGTCATTGGAGGAGGCTGGATAGCGGGATGTAAGCAGAGGCAGAGTGACAGATGTAGGTTACAGAGCAGTACCCGCAGGGCTGTATTTATTCTTTAAATTTTGTCAAGGTTTTTTTTTTTTTTTTTTTTTTTTAAACACACTTCAACATAGTCGCTATATAACAAAACTATTTAGACAAAGTTGTATAGGGGTGATAGATAGCCTTCACCCCTTTGAGTGCCAGAGGGGTACGCAATGCACTGCAAAGCAATGTGCTGCGTACCCCTCTGGGACTCAGAGTTAAAGCAGTGATTTGCAGCTCTGGTCCTCTGGGAACATGTCAGGTTATGAGGCTATCCCTAATTAATCACAAGAAGATTGATTACATGGACCGTTGCCAAATTACACAACTGATACAGCCTGGTTATCCTGAAAGCATGCGCCGGTTGTGTGTCGGGGATAAATTAGAAACATTGCCTTAACCCTTCACGTACCAGAGATTTATCCAATGCATTGGATCTCTGTGGCACTCAAAGGGTTAACCCTTTGAATGCCAGAGGGGTACGCAATGCATTACATACCCTGCTGGCACACTATGTGTTAAAGGCTCAAGGTAAGGGTGCGTGGGAAGGTGAGTGTGTGTTTGTGCGCGCGCTATTAGAAGGTGTACATTTTCCTTAAAGGGATAGTATTACTTCAAAATTACTATCCCTCATATTGCAGCCTTTAATAAACTGAGTTAAATGACACCAGCAGCATCTCTCAAACCTTTATGGTTAAAGAGATAGCAGCTTTCAAAGTTTCCTCTCCCCTGCTGTCAGCGTTCTGCTGCCAGCAGGAGAATCCGGTCTCTGAATCAAGAGGAGGCTCTTCAGCAGAGCTGATATCTCGTTATGGAAGGAAAAATGATTCATTGAAACAGTCTTCTACGTGTGCTTTGTAACCAAGCACACGTAGAAGACTGTTTCAATGAATCATTTTTCCTTCCATAATGATATCTGCTCTGTTTAAGAGCCTCCTCCTGTCCCGGGACCGGATTCCCCTGCTGGCAGCAGAACGCTGACAGCAGGGGAGAGGAAACTTTGAAAGTGGCTATCTCTTAAACCATAAAGGTCTGAGAGATGCCGCTGGTGTCATTTAACTCAGTTTATTAAAGGCTACAATATGAGGGATAGTAATTTTGAAGTAATACTATCCCTTTAAATTACCACTTCTATATTCAATGTTTCCATTTAACCCAGAGTGCCATGAGTTGCCCAACCCATTTGGCACTCAAAAGGTTACTCATATCCTGGCACTGTAACTGGGAACAGACAGCTCATTGTCTAAGACACGCTGCTCTTCTAAGAGATCTGAATAAGTGATGTCTGTTACATTAAGTACTTTCCAGTACACCCTGTAAGATTCCTGCTGCTAAGACTGCTACTATATTCATGAGAGAAACTTACATAAAAAGTACTTGAAAAGTTTGAGCAATTAACATTACACAGGCCTAAACCCGAGCTACTACATTAACACGTCACCATGCTGTAAATTTCCCCCTTTGAGTGCCAAAGGGGTATGCAACTCATTGCAAAGCAGTATGTTGTATACTCCTCTGGCAATCAAAGAGATAAATTCTTAAGTGGAGCAGCACTGAACTCCTTATTAAAGCAGTTGAAAGCACCATTTAAAGGGATAGTAATACTTAATTATTAATCCCCATATTGTAGGCATGTTAAAAATAATTTAATTGTCCCCAGTATCATCTCTCAGACCTTTAAGGTTTGAAAGAACTGCCAAAGTTCCCCCCTCCCTCAAGTCAGCGTTGTACTGACTGCAGGGATATCCAGTCTTACTTGCATCAGGCAGCTCTGCAGCAGAGCTGAGATCGCATTAGTAAAAAAAAAAAAAAAAAAAAAAAAAAAAAAATAATAATAATTATTTCACTGAAACTGTCTTCTACGTGTGCTTGGTTAGCATTAAATCAGCTGTAATTTGGAACTGAAAAATGGGAGATGTAGGCCAACATTTTGGAAGGCTGAAGATACACCCTTTGACATAAATCAAAAAAGCCGCTAATAATTAGGAAAAATATCTTGCAGGTCTTTACCTTTTGAAAACAGAATGCCGGAAGAGGTTTCAAATGTCATTACTAAGCCAAAATGCATCTGTGATAGTTTACATTAGATGTTTTGCTGCAAAGTGCCACTGTTGCTTCTGCAATAGCGGCACCTGGCTGCAAAAGCCTAAAAAACAAAGTTTGTACTTAGCAGTGGAAGTAACCTTTTTTGTTTTACTCAGCAGAAAGCTGTAATATATAAATATTCATGAAGGTTTTACTGCCTTTTTAAGCAGGAAAAAAAAAAAAAAAAAAAAAAATGGTTTCAACTTTTCCCTTACCTTATCTGTTAGGAGTGGCTTTATCTCTGTAAGCTGGACATCTTGTAACTCTTCCATTTTTTGGTGCAGTAATCAGCTAGATGGCTGCAATTCTGTTACATAAACAAAAGTAAATGCATTAATGTGGAAAAAAGGCACACACTGATGTGTGCTGGTTAAAACCATTGTAATGTAAAAAAGAAAAAAGCAGCGCCAATTAATCTTAATAGTATTTGGGCCATGGAGAGTCATTTCAATACTGTCAGGGTTGTAGTTCAAAAATAATTGAATGATAAAGTATCCCCCTCCCTCCCCTTTTACCTAGTGTAAGACGCCTCCCCTCAGATGTGGTATCTGGCCCCTTGACCGGACAGGTCACAGCAAGGGACAGTCTTCTTACTGTGAGTATAAGGAAAACCCTGACCCCATTAACAGGTTTTTACTTATGATCACTGAAGATTGTCCCACTCTGCGATCCATCCGGACGGTCTTGTTGCTCTGAGGGGAGATGCATTCCTTACCCCCCGGCACTCAAAGTGTTAAGTGCCCTTGTGATAAATTTTGTTACCCATCACTGTTCTATCCTTATAACACCACAGTGTAAAATTTCATGTGGTCACAACAAGCTTCCATCAATATACAGCAGCCCTCACAGGACTTTATGGAAATGAATATACAGTTAAGTATTCCTAGCAATCTAATCAACCTTGAAAGCTTTTTTCTGTATATAAAGGAGATTCAAACATAGGAGACCCTTAAAGGCTTGGAGATGGATTAATGCTCTCCCCTCCCATTTGTTAAACCAATTAACATTTACAGGAAGTTTTCATTAGCCTGGTGTAGTCGTACCATCATACTAGCGAATGCTGCACAGTGTATGCTGAAGGATTCTCCTTCACTGCAGTGTGGTGAATGGGACAGGGCAGCATGGAGAATGAGCCAGGGTGTCCCTCAGATTCGCCACATTGCTAGGCATTAAGAATGACGCAAGGCAGTGGTTAGCGGCATCAATAGTGTGGTTCCCCTCATCACTAGGCATTAAGAGGGACATTGTAAGATTATGTGGGGTAAGTCTTGTGGTGCACGTTATGGAACCACCATTTTATGCATCAACTTTGCATTACAATACCATGCTACATGTCAACTGTTAATAACAATCTTCTTTACCCTAGGGAAGTGGGGGAGGAAAAGATAGATGTCACCTTGACTACAAATTCAAGGTCAATCCATAAGCAAATGACAAATGAAGATACAAAACCTTAAAAGGAACACCAACACTAATAAAACCCACGCATCTTTAAACGGGTGGAAAATCCTAATGACCACGGAATCAGCTCTGTGTGGATTGGTTCTCCAAAATGTATAATTAGTGCTGGGTGTCAACCGTGTCGGACATGTTTCTTTATAATAGTACTAGTTGAAGAGCCCGTTACACGGGCCACAGTGCCACTTCCAGCGGTCATGGGGCAGTCATGCTCAGTACAGACTGGCCGCGCCGCAGCTGAAACAGAGCTGGACGCTCCTTTGGAGCATCCAGCCCTGTATCAGCCGCTGCACAGGCAGTCTGTACTACGCATCACTGCAGCACGCGCAGCAGTCTCTACTGCACGTGACTGTCGTTACACACTTTTTAGCGAATTATTATATAGGATAGTAGAGCAGACTCAAAGATGACCAGTGGGTGGCGCTTGAAGTTGTGCAACAAAGAAGCATGTCTGTCCCAGGACAAGATCTTCGGTACAAATTAACCCTTTGAGTGCCGGAGGGGTGTGCAACGCATTGATATGCAATGCGATGATACCCCTCTGGCACGCAAATAGTTAAAGATTACCTTCTGCTCAGATTAAATGGAAATAATTTTGCCAGTGGTGGGGCAGAATACCCCGGCAACACACTGACCTGTAAGACACCGACTTTCTGCAGTTTAGACTGCATTGTCAGCATGCGCAACTCCCACAGACTAGTGAAGGGGTTCCATGCGCAACACCAATTCCAGCAGGCGGCCAGTTTTCTGACATCCCCTGGCAAACAATTATCTAGAACGGTTTCCAAACTGCCACAAGCCATTATCTGTTTTTGTTTTATATATAATTCCGGCTCCCATAAAAAAAGATTTTGTAAAATAATTTTGCTATGAACCAGGTTTGCATTCAGGTTTCACCCCACGTTTGAATGGTATCAGGCATACAGAGCCCCATCCATGATTATAAAAGGACATGACAAACTACTTAAAGGGGATGTCTACTGCTTAAGTGGACCAATCACTTTAAAGACGGCTTTGCCTATTAAAAATGTATGTAATGTGTTTATAACAAAAGATGCACAAGTCTATTTCTCACCTTTCCATGTCCTCCCCTCAAGGGCAACTTCCATGTTTTTATGAAGAGACATTTTATAGAGCATTTTCTGCTGAATAACACAAGGCCACTCCCATCACTGTCAGATGTTTTATTGAAACTTTATAAACGTTTAAATAACCAGGAAGTGAATTTACTGTGTTTACTTCCTGATAGTTCTAACTGACAGGAAGTGAATTTACTGTGTTTACTTCCTGATAGTTCTAACTGACAGGAAGTGACAGGCAGTTTCTATCACATTCTATGGAGAACTGTATGTTACTGACTTTTCTGACTTTCCTCTCCATTAGAATCTAACAGGAAATCTAATTAGAATTTGACCTCTAGAGGGCACTGTTAATGTAAAAAAAAAAAAAAAAAAAAAACATGGGTTTAAACTGTAATAACTCTGGAAATATATATGTCTGGGCAATGAGAGTATACTTATTTTACTCAATAGGAAAATCCCTACAATATATATTTTTTCATAAAAAAGTTTACTGCTCCTTTAAGGGATTTAAACAATAATTCCTCTTTATCAAACCATTGTTCTGTATGCATTTCCTTCCAAAAGATTAACCCCTCAGACATTCAAAAGCCCTCAAATGTGCTGCAATACACTGGAGACCTCTCCATCAACACAAGGAGTTAAATATGCCAATCTCAGGTAGAACAGTCAGTACTAACACCTCATTTACAGTGCCCCCAGGGACAATACAGTTCAAGAGCAGCCACTTCAGTTTGAAAAATAAAGACAAGTTTCCAAGTCAGGTGACAGGCTGGTAGGTTCGTGTAGTTAACAGAGGTTGGCACAGGACTGACGTGCTGTCTGTGCAAGCCTCAGAACACCAATAAATTAATGCTTATGTCGACTGGTAATGAACAGGGAAGAAAGTGATCATTTGAGCTCAATGGTACTTGAAATATGCGCAGGATTTAGTTAAAGCCACATGTTAGCAATAACAATACATTTAAAACTATATTAAAAGCATAGTAATACCTGTATTTAATAACGTTTAATATTGTTCATATGAAAAAAAAAAAAAAAAAAGAAAAAAAAATGAAATGAAGTAAATCCCATTGCTTAAAGATGTATATTTTAAGATTTATAAGCTTTTAAAGTCCCCCCACGCCCCTTTTACAGACATCAGCTCGAGTTTCTGGTCATGCGACTGGACGGCTCTTCAGCAGAGCCGAAACAGCGTTGTGTACAAAGAAGTTCTTCATTAGAACGGTCTGACAGGCACACTTTGTGGACTGTTCTAATGAAGAACTTCTTTGTACACAATGCTGTTTCGGCTCTGCTGAAGAGCCGTCCGGTCGCATGACCAGAATCCGGTTGTTCGGTTAGAGAGCTGATGTCTGTAAAAGGGGTGGGGGGGGGGACTTTAAAAACTTATAAATCTTAAAATACGCATCTTTAGGCAACGAGATTTACTTCATTTCTTTTATTTTTTTTTTCATATGAAAAGTAAGAAACCTTCTTAAATCCAGGTATTCATATCCCTTTAATGCTTTGACAGAGCAAGAGATGCATTCATGTTACCTTTTTGGCAAAAAGAATGGAGGTGTTCAAAAGCACATTTAACCTTTTGAGTGCCAGAAGGGTGTGCAACACAGGGGGGGGGGGGGGGAGATACACTAAGGTATGAAAAGTAGAAATGACTTCTCCAGTTCCTATGTTATTCTATGGAACCAATGCACTAAGATTTCTCTCACTTTGGAGATATTAGTGTATAGGCTCTATAGAATAACATAGGAACTGGACAAGTGATATCACTGGAGAAATAATCTCCGCTTTATCACTCCTTCGTGCATAACCCTCACTGTGACAGACCGGGGGGAGGAAAAAAAAAAACAAACAAAAAAACCCCCCCAAAAAAACACACTAATCTCCACTCAGACCTCTGGATGTATTGTTCAGAGACTCAAAAAGGGAAAATTAAATAAATAAATACCATTTACTTCAAAGCAAAAACACATTACAAACATACCAAATGCTCTAGAGCAGTGGTTCCAAACCCATAACCCTCAGGGCCCATTAACAGGCCAGGATTTGAAGATCATTTGCAAGTTAATCAAACTCACTTAGCGTCTAATTAACTCACCTGTGTTCTACCAAGGAAATCTTTAAATCCTGGCCCGTTAGTGTGCCCTGGGGTCACGAGTTGTGAACCACTACTCTAGAGGATCAGTCTTGGGGACCCGGTACTCATGTGCCAAGTAACTTTCCAGTGATATGTTGTATTCTAATAAGCCTTTCCACGAGGTTTCATACACCAGTGAGGTTTTCCGTGATGTTTCCTGCCAACTAAGTTCTGTACTGCACCAGGAGACCTTTGCTTTTCCCAAAAATTACAGTGAGAATATATCCTAAAATATACATCTGCTGGACTTTATCATCACACAGGCAGTTTTGAATGAAATCCACACAAACGAAAGAGGTGACCGGTCCACTTTTAAAAAACAAACCCATGAGATGCTTTGGAGATTCTGCTACAATTCAAGAGGTTCATTAATTGATTTTTTTTTTTTTTTTTTTTTTTTTTTTAGAATAGTTAATTCCACATTTGCTCCCCTTTTACTGTGTGCGTATTAAATGAAGTGGTTTCATAAAACGAGTACACATGAAATATTGCTTTGCCTCGTATTCCATTATTCTGCACTTGGCATGTATTTGAGATTCTGAAATTCTAACTTAAAAAAAAACACAAACACACTACTAATATATGAAAACCACAAATATTAAAGACCCACCCACATCCTAATACCCCCCCTACACTTACCTTATGGCCTACAAATACTAATATCACCTATGAATTGTGCCTTTGTTTAATCCTTTGCGTGCCAATGTGTTGCATACCTCTGGCACTTAAAGTGTTAACAGAACATCTTCTGTCAGTCCTAGAACACTTCTCTATGGAGGCAGCCATGTCAGTTGCCTGCAGAAAAGGATCACAAATCTCACAGTATTACTACTACTCAAATTATATGCACATTGCTAGCGCTACTGTAAATGGCTTTTGTCCAGGAAAAATAGCCCTGCCTACATTAAAGATTCTTCCCTTATCCTTGCACCCAAAGGGTTAAAATAACCAGGTTTTCAGGGACACTATATAATTGACGATACATAGAAAGATAAGGTAACATTTTAGGTTCTTCCAACTGGTACAGTCTAAGGGATCAGATGTTTTGTCCATACATTATTGATTTTGTAGCCGGGGTAGAAGCTAAAAGCATATTCATTGGCAAGCAAATATAGGACATTCTCTTATCCGAGTTATTTACTATTCTGCACTTTAACCCTTTGAGTGCCCCTCTGGCACTCAAAAGTGTTAATCAGGTGGGGAGAATCAAACAGTTTTTTTTTTTTTTCTTCAAGACAAAGACCCTGGCACTCAAGAGCTTCTAACAGTGCATATTTGACTAAACCTTCCTTTGTACAGGTGAATCATTGGTTCAATCACTTTAAATGGATCATCTTTCACAATTAAAGCATTTCCAATTAATCTTCACAGTAGTTGGGCCATGGAGAGTTATTTCAATACTGGCAGAGTTGTAGTAACTGAATGATAAAATATCCAGCCCCTTTTACTGATGTAACACTGCTCAACTCAGAGCAGCAAGACTGTCTGGATGGATTGCAGAGATGGACAATCTTCAGAGAGCATAAGGGAAAAACCTGGTAAGGGGGGGTAGGGTTTTCCATATGCTTACAGTATTGTCCCTTGCTGTAACCTGTCCGGTCAAGAGATAAGATTCCACATCTGAGGGGAGGTGGCTTACACTAGGTAAAAGGGGCTGGAGGGGGATACTTTATCATTCAATTACTCTTGAACTACAACTGACAGAATTGAAACACTCTCCATGGCCCAAATACTATGAAGATTAATTGGAGCTGCTGTTTTTGTGAAACATTACTATCCCTTTAATGGATCTGCCTGTACTGAAGCAGGTTTATACTGGAAACATGCACTGTTAGTTGCTCAAAGACTATGGTTGGCTACCCATGCAGACAGGACTATTGGAGTTAATAATGCTGTTAGATTGTGGGCATGCACAAAACACACGCAGTCAAAATCCATTTAAAAAAAAAGTGTGACTCGTGCATACATCTCAATGAGACCACTAGCACAGTTTTCAAACAGCACTTTAAAAAGTGAGTTTTATAAAGCAACAATAAGTTCAAGTTTTAGTAAATGTGCCTCATGTAGGAATAAAATAGTTATTTATCAGCATCTAGGGCTACCAAACATTAACTTAAATAGCCCAAAGTGTAAAAATTAAGAGCTCACTAGAGGATTTCGGAAGCAAACATGCATCATGGGAAGATATGTATTTAAAAAAAAAAAAAGAAAAAAAAAAAAAAAGTCCAAACATTCTCACGGGGAGTGTACTAGAATACGTATGGGTTGTCCCTTCCACTAGCTGGCGCTCAACTTTTAAAACCGGAAATATAAAAAACGCACTTCCCCTCTCCTCTCACCATATAATAAGTAGAGGTTAAGAAGAGGGTGCGGTGCGCTGTGGGGGGACACTGAGGAAGAGGAAATAAAGGTAAGAAATTTAATATTTTCCTCCGTGTCCCCTTCCACGGCAATAGAACACGTATGGGTATTCCCATAGCAGTAAGAAATGGGTGGGTATCCAAGTCATAAATAAGAATATGTAAATAATTCTGAATTCATATAAACATTTTATGAATTTAAATACTATAAACTGGAGTAGCAAGATTAACATCAAAACATTTTTTGATATAATAATGAATTATAAAAAAAGAAATGGACAGATCTTACCAGAGATTTACTACTGCTTAGAGAACTTTTCTGCCAAACTTTGCGTCTGTCGATGCCTGGATAGCTAAACCAGTAATGACACATAAATGTAGATATAGAAGACCATGCGGCTGCCTTGCATATTTCTTCTGGTGATGGAAGGGCTTTCAGAGCCCAAGATGTAGCCACTGCTCTTGTACAATGTGCCCTCGCTATTTGGGGAGGATCTAATCCTGCTTCCAGGTAGGTTGTTTTAATACATTCCACAATCCAATGTAAAATGGATGCTTTTGAGGCTGCGGTGTCTTTGAATTTTCCTTGATGGTGAATAAATAAGGATCCTGTTTTCCCTTAGACGCTTGGTTCTTTCTAAATACTCAGAAGAAAAGGAAAATATCTGTAAGAAAAATGTCTCCTTTCTTCTGTGACCCTATCCATGGCGATAGAGACAGATGGGACATAACCAAGCAGTAGATAAAAGGGTGGGTATAAAATAAAGTGTACCTCAATATTAGAGAAATTGGAAATAATCATGTGCCTGCCCATCCACATGATTCTGTAGGCAAGATTCTCGTTAAAGAAAAAAAAAAAAACAAAAAAAACACACAAACCCTACTAGCTAGTCTCACCGATCCCGAGTGGACTGCTGCCTCAAGGACCTTCCTTCCAAACTTTGCCTCTGCGGAGGCATATACATCAATCTGATAATGTTTGATGAAAGTGGAAATTGAAGTCCAGGTTGCTGCTCTGCAAATTTCCTCCAGGGATGCAGAGGCTCTTGATGCCAGAGGTAGCAACTGCATGGGTAGAATGTGCCTTAAGGATTTTTGGAGGAACTTTTCCTGCTTCCAGATAGGCCATTCTTATGCACCGAGTTATCCACCTTGAAAGAGAAGACTGATGCTGGTGATCCTTTGTACTTTCCTTGGAAATGTACAAAGTGTGAATCTGCTTTTCTAAACCCTTGGGTTCTATTGAGATACACCAAAACACATCTGACCAAGTCCAATCTGTGCAGTTTTTCCCTTTCTCCTCTTTTGGACTTGGACAGAGGGATGGTAATATGGGGTCTTGATTCAGGTCGAAATCAGATACCACTTTTGATCTGAAAGAAGGTTTAGTTCTCAGAACCATCTTATCCTGATGAAAAACCGTATAAGGTGGTTTTGCAGATAATGCCTGGATTTCAGATACTCTTATCGCAGAGGTCTTCAGAAGCATATCCTCTAGGGGTTCAAACCTAGGAGATGAAAACAATTGTTCCAATACTGTATTTAGGTCCCAGGGAGGAATCACTGTTACTCTTGGTCTGACCTTGATTATGTCCTTTAGATATCTTGACCAAATCTTCCTCTGCAAATTGTTTTGCCAATAATGCGGAAAGATGCACCTTTAGAAGTTGATGGATGTAAACCCTTTTTAAATCCTTGTTGGAAAAAAAAAAAAAAAAAAAAAATCAAGATACGAGTTGTCTTAATGAAGGGTCTATGCACACTCACTTTTGCACCATCCTGAGAAGGTTCTCCAAATTCTGCAATATATTTTGGAGATGGACTTTTTTCTTCCATCAATAATGGTATTTATGGCTGATTCTGAGAATCCTCTTGATCTTAAGGAGTTCCTCTCAGCCTCCAAGCTATCAGTTTCAAAAAAGCTAGATCATGATGAAGAATCGGTCCCTGAGAGAGAAGGTCTGACCTGTTCGGAAGGGTGAAAGACACAGAAAGGAGGCGCTCCTAGTGTAATATGTCAATGGTTCTCAAGAGAATATAGCCAAAAAGTCTACTCACAAATGTGATGTTCAGTGTGAAACATACGTCTCCACTGAATTTCAGGCTTTGAGGGAACTCGGACCGTCCCAAAGGTTCACTCCAAATCAGAGTGCTTGATTTAATGGCTGCACCTCTTCTTCATCCACATCAGGGAAGTACATACAGGAAAAAAAAAAAAAAAAAAACACACAAAAACAGAGGGCGCCAAGTAGTGCCTGTAAATGCCACACAAGATTAATACCCAATAATATAAGGGTTATACTCACAATTGGAGGTGCTGGTTGAAAGGCATATACCCAGAACCAGCTTTTGAGCCTGTGGAGAATTTCAAATCTGTCTCCACTCAGATAAACTTGAAGACTTGTCCAGGTAGTAACCAATATCCAGAGATATATTATAATTTCCAAGGGCAAAAAAAGGTGGAAAAAATTTGAAAAAACTGTAAAAGGCTGCTAGATGTCCAAAATCATATTCATTTATTAAAAATATATATAAAACAAACCAATTGTAGAAAATGACAATAAGTATAGTATAGTAACGTTTCGCAGCTCAGAGGCTGCTTTTTCAAACCAACTGGATTGTTACACAGTATCAAATATATGAAGAAACAACCATAGCAGCAATATTCATTTTTAAATTTCAATCCTAAATTTTCATTGGATGACCCCAAAAGGAGTCATTTGATGGGTCTGAGATGGGTCTGAGCTGCGAAACGTTACTATACTTGTCATTTTCTACAATTGGTTTGTTGTTTTATACATATTTTTAATAAATGAATATGATTTTAGACATCTAGTAGCCTTTTACAGTTTTTTCAATTTTTTCCACCTTTTTTGCCCTTGGAAATTATAATATATCTCTGGATATTGGTTACTACCTGGACAATTCTTCAAGTTTATCTGAGTGGAGACAGATTTGAAATTCTCCACAGGCTCAAGAGCTGGTTCTGGGTATATGCCTTTCAACCAGCACCTCCAATTGTGAGTATAACCCTTATATTATTGGGTATTAATCTTGTGTGGCATTTACAGGCACTATTTGGCACCCTCTGTTTTTGTGTTTTTTTCTGTTCGGAAGGGGCCATGATGGATCCTCTATTGCTAGGTTGATCAATTCTGAGAACCACACTCTTTTCGGCCATTCTGGAGCTATGACGTGTCACACCCATCTTTTACAAAGACTGACAGTATAGCTATTACACCAAGATGTCTGGTAGATGAATTGGGGGACAAAGTGATCACAGAAGAAGTGATGCCATTTCCCCCCCCCACACACACACTGTGCGACTTACTTTAGCTCACGTGTTTCGCACATACAATTTCCAGATATACATGGTGGCTTATGGGCAGCGGTGCAGGTTGTTCACACTGACTACAGCGAGTATGCAAGGCCATTCACATACCCCAGTGACTGGCTGACCCATGGGGGCACTGACCAATAAAAATCCAGATAACCACATGGGCTGGGCACACCACCTAACCCCTCGGGGGGTATATCAGAGGTAGATTTCCCTCATTAAAAAAGGGCAGAGCTACTTCAACTGTGTAAACTAAGCCCGTCTGTGCACCAGATGACATGGTCTCCTAAAAATATCTAATGGATTTCATCTGCTGAATGTTAACCCTTTGAGTGCCAGAGAAATAGCGAACACATTGCGTTACAAAGTGTTGTATACCTCTCTGGCACTCAAAGAGTTAAGATGTCACCAAATCATTTGGAAATGCATAACAACTGGTATTCTACCGTTTAGATATCGCTCCATAGACCGCCTGCTGAAGAAAAAACACATGGTGAATGTCAGTGATCCGAAATTTTCTACTTCAATTCCATAAAAAGCAAGGAACACATTATAATAGTATAACTTGCTATAAAAGTGTGTGTGACACTAACACTTCCTTACTGTAAGCTATCCAGATGAATATAAACATGCGATATTTCAGAACTACAAAACTAAACATTAAAACTAACAAGTCTCAAAAAAAAAAAAAAAAAAAAAAAAAAAAAAAAAAAACACGTGCTTTATCAAACCTGTGCTGGATCATGGATGACCAGCAGTCAGATTGCTTTCACATAGTATGGCCGATTGATCAAAACTACTTCAGCAGTTCTGCAAAAAATGAAATAACTAAACATTTCCACTGATTTAAAGGGATAGCAATACTTAAAATGTAAAAAAAAAAAAAAAAAAAAAAATTAAATATGTTGTAGGGATTATCCCCCTGAGTAAAACAAGAGTACTCCCACTGCTGAAAGGTGTTTCATTGAAAAGTTATTAATTTTCAAAGTTGAATTTTTTTAGGTGCAATATCACAGTGGCCTGAAATTGTACAGTGGCGCTGTTGCTACGCAATCCTATGGACAGCTCTGGTCCCGGGACCATAAATCTCCATAGGATGGTGTAGCAACAGCGCCACTGTACAATTTCAGGCCACTGTGATATTGCACCTAAAAAATTCAACTTTGAAAATTAATAACTTTTGAATAAAACACCTTTCAGCAGCGGGAGTACTCTTGTTTTACTCAGGGGGATAAACCCTACAACATATTTTTTCACATTTTAAGTATTACTATCCCTTTAAATGGTTATTCTAACCCAGTTATTCTCAAGCAGGGTGCCGTGACACTTTTGCGTGCCATGTACCTCAACTTAGGGTGCTCCATGTTTTCTATGAAGAATAACAAAAATGGATTTTTAAATAAAGATTTATAGGAATTGTTATGCACAATATGTTTAGTTTTGTTATTCGGATTAAAAGACCCAATAATAACAGTATATTTATGTATTGTACCCCTCTTATGCCCTTGATAAAGTACATTAAGTATGTCAGAGGTGCCCCAAATCTTCTAGATTTGTTAGGGGTGCCCTGAACAAAAAAAAAAAAAAAAAAAAAAAAAAAAAAAAAGATTGAGAACCACTTTTCTAACCCCTTGAGTGTTAGGTCAAGAACTTTGCAATGTACTGGAAAACTAGTCAAGATGCTAAAATCCCCATTTAAAAATGAGTGTATTTAGGGATGTATTTACACCGTATAGCACAATTGGAATGCTCTAGTAATGCTGAATTTTTCCATTCAGTATGAGGGCCCAGGTACACAAATGCATTCCTCTCAGTCCTTCCATTCCGGACCTCTCCAGACTCAGCCAGTTTCTTCACGTAAATAAGACTTTCCCCTTTGCAATTCTGATTAATGATCACGTGAACATTTTAGGTGAAGAAAGCGTTCAGTCAGGGAAGGGGGAGGGAGGGGGGGGGGAACTTGGAGCGCTATCATCTCTCAAACCATAAGGGTTTGAGAGATGACACTGGGGGCGATACGTTTCTTTTTAACAAAGCTACAATATGGGGATTAGTAATTTACAAGTATTACAATCCCTTTAAAAAGGAAACTTCACTTGAGGAAGTGGCTGTTAAAGGGATAGTAATACTTAGTTTTATCTTTATTTTATTGGCATTTAAAAAACATGAAGAATGATACAAGTCTTATCTCTCAAACCTTTATGGTTTATGATATATTCACAAGCAAAGTTTCCCCTCCCGCCCCTTTTACCTAGTGTAAGCCATCTCTTCTCAGATGTGGACTGCAGTCCATAGACCAGACAGATAACAGAAGGGGACAATCTTCTTCCTATGAGAACAATGAAAGCCCTGCCCCCCTTGACAAGCTTTTCGGGTTTTTCCCTTATCTTAATTGAATATTGTCCCTCTTTGCAATCTACCTGGGCACCTCCCTTCTGATCTGGCTGAGCAGTGTTACATCAGTAAAAGGGGCGAGAGGGGGATATTTTGTCATTGAATTACTCTTGAACTACAACTCTGACAGAATTGAAATAACACTCTCCAAAGTCCAAATACTATGATGATTAATTAGAGCTGCTTTTATTATGAAATATTACTATCCCTTTAAATTAAACAGGACTAGGCAGGTATCATTCATACAAGAGTGATGGATATAGATATCTACAGGTATTCTTCCATTTAAAGGGGAACTAATACCCCTATACAAGTTTGGCTTACAATGGTCTTCATATAGCAATAAACTGTGCTTTAAATTTAGCCATAGCACGTATTTTATTAGAAATTAAAAGTTACTTCTGCACTACTTCCATTGCCTGAGATGTTATGGTTGTGCTGTTACAGGAATGTAAGAAGCGTTCTGGTCAGTGACAATAAAGAAAATCTCCATAGGATGCTGATGTAACAGCGCCACTAACATTTCAGGCCATGGAATTATTGCCCCCCAAAATTTTAGTTTTAGCATTAATAACTTTTGAACAAGACATCTCAGCAGTGGGAGTACCGTCATTTTATTCTGCAAGATAAACCTTGCAATATATATTTTACAATATGAAGCGTTACTATCCTTTTAACGTGTGGAAGTCTACTCTCCTTGCAGTCACACCTCAACTTTTAAATGACTAACAGCACATTTCTATATATGATTCACATATTCCAGAGTGGAAATCAAACACCACCTACAGCACAGTCAGGTTTAGTTCCCATTGGTTACTATATACATTCACCCTCTGTGTAACAGCGTGTAGGCCACAATCGGGCCTAGAACCACACGTTACAGAGTCTACACAGCTGTTTAGTCCAAAAAGGGTTAATTTGTGTTGGATATTGTGTCTGAGTGCCAGGTGTGTGCAAAGCATTTCACAACCCTCTGGTTCTCAAAGGGTTAAGAGCCACTAATAACATATCCCAAAATCAGTTAACAGATGTTCTTCCAGAGGATTTTAGGAACTTTCCAGTTCTTGCTATAGAAGTGAATATGTTGACAATATTCAGGTCATAAAGGGATAGTAATCTGTAAACATACAACACGTTTATAGGATTGTTAATTTTAAATTTGTTATAATGTATAGCATATTTTAACCCCGTAACGACCCTTGACGGTCATAGTACGTCATGGGTAAATCTGACTGAACGACCCATGATGTACTATGACTGTCATGGAATTCCGGGCTCCCCCCGCGGCTGCACGCCGTTTGGGGAGTCCAGAAACGGAAGGAGCAAACAAAAAAACTCTGTGGTCCTTAACTGACTGCGCCGATCGGCCGGTCATTAAGGGGTTAAAATCTTGTTACCTTCATATTCAATTTTAACGATTCCCCCTCCTGCCCCTTTTCGTTACGTCAGGCAGATGCGAAAGCTGGTCCAGACTTATGGAAAGGAGGGACAATATTGTGTAGGCATAAGGAAAACCCTGATCCATTTCATCAAGGGGGGGGGGCAGGGCTTTCCCTACGCTGACAGGCAATATTGTCCCTCACTGCGATCCACCCGGTTAAACTACCAGCTTTCGGATCTGAGGGATCTCTGCCTGCCTTAATGGAAAGGGGTGGGAGGGAGAAGCTTATCGAATTTGAAGAATGCATTATAATAAATTAAAATTAACAATCCTATACAGAGGTTTTTTTTTTGTTTTTTTTTTAAATACACATTACTACCTTTAACCCTTTGGCACTCAGAGGGTTAACCTAAGCCAGGGGTAAGCAACCTTTGAATCTATAGATGTTGGGGACTACAACTTTCATCATATGATGGGAGTTGTAGTCCAACAGCTGGACATGGACAGTCAAAGACTGCCAACCACCTGGCCTATATAAAAATACGACAAGAAATATGGAGGTTATGGCCAGTGGTAACCATCAAGTATCAGGGGTACACAGATTTAAAGGCAAAATATCTTCATGCACGTATGGCAACTAAAATGTTAATTAATGTAGCTTAATATTCAGGGCTTACTTTTTTGTGCAAATATTAGATATGTCTAGAGGACAGAGATATATGGAGAGTTAGAGGGATAGTAATACTTCATTTTAACTTTATTTTATTTTGTAGGCATTAAAAAAAACATGAACGATATAAGTCTTATCTCTCAAACCTTTATGGTTTGAGAGATATTCACAAGCAAAGTTTCCCCTCCCGCCCCTTTTACCTAGTGCAAGTCATCTCTTCTCAGATGTGGAATGCAGTCCATAGACCAGACAGATAACAGCAGGGGACAATCTTCTTCCTATGAGAACAATGAAAGCCCTGCCCCCCTTGACAAGTTTTTCCCTTATCTTAATTGAAGATTGTCCCTCTGTGCAATCTACCTGGGCACCTCCCTTCTGATCTGGCTGAGCAGTGTTACATCAGTAAAAGGGGCGGGAGGGGGATACTTTGTCATTGAATTACTCTTGAACTACAACTCTGACAGAATTGAAATAACACTCTCCAGGGTCCAAATACTATGATGATTAATTAGAGCTGCTTTTATTATGAAACATTACTGTTCCTTTAACACCCTAACCCATTACACATTAGAGAAACTGTTTCATGCCATTTTGGAAGTTTCTAGCACTGACAGATTCACAATGAATGTTTACAGATTTAAAAAACACAAAAGTGCTGGAACAAATAGCTTTCATTCCTCTTGAGGCTTACTAGTCTGAGGTGTTAATAGCATTTCACTATACTTTCCAATGAGTGTCAAAACAATGCCATTACTGGCAAGACTGACAAACAAAACGGAGAACTTCAGTATTCACCATGTTGCCAATCAGACAGTGAGAAGAATTACACTCACTGCCCAGTGTCATTTTCTATGCCAGAACAATCATTGAACTAGACTATACAATCTCTAGATAGCTCAGAGTACTAAGAACTATACAGGAGGCAACCTGGAGCTTCCTTTGTTGGTAGAGATTTGGTCTCAACATAAATGGGAGCAGACACCTATATAAAAAGGTAACTAGAGTTACTAGAAAGAGGAGGCAATAGAAAAGGGACAAGACAGTTGCTTTGAAAAATGGGGTAGGACAGAGGAATTAAACTGCAAGAGGTTGGTGGAATGGTTAAAACAAGACAAAACAGAATTTGATAGCAGATGAAAACCAGATGACCCATCTAGTCTGCACCAGTTTTCCTACTGTAAAACACATCAAACCCTATACATGGTCCTTGGTCTTGTCTTTTGTTCAGGGCACCCTTATGCCTATCCCACACATACATACATTCTCTCCCCTTTCACACAAGCAACGCTGCCTCCCGTCAGAGCAGCAAGCCAGTCCGGAATGGACTGTGACGAGGGACGATCTTCTGTCAGCATAAGGAAAATCCATCCCTCCGTCAAAGCATTGCAAGAACATCCCTCTGGCACTCAAACCGTTAATGACACCTTCAATAATTTATACAAATACAGTTCAGTTCACATAAGCAGTTTCCAATACATGGGTCGATGTACTACAGACATCAGGCAAAAAACACTAGTGTTTTACTTATGTTACAAGTTTATTTACCACCACCACCACAAACAAGAACAATTTGGGCTACTATTACGATTTCTACTTATTAATGCAGAATTTAACCCTTTAGTGCCAGAGGGTATCCAATGTGTTGCACAGTGCATTGGATCTGCCGTGTGTGTGTGTGTGTGTGTGTGTGTGTGTGTGTGTGTGTGTGTGTGTGTGTGTGTGTGTAATAGGTTACCAAATAACTCATTAAAAGGACCTGTAACTGCCACACTCATCAGCTCTTGCATCCATGGCTTCTTAAACTGCGCAACGCCGCCCACGCACTTGGTCAACTGCGCAACGCCGCCCACGCACTTGGTCAACTGCGCAACGCCGCCCACGCACTTGGTCAACTGCGCAACGCCGCCCACGCACTTGGTCAACTGCGCAACGCCGCCCACGCACTTGGTCAACTGCGCAACGCCGCCCACGCACTTGGTCAACTGCGCAACGCCGCCCACGCACTTGGTCAACTGCGCAACGCCGCCCACGCACTTGGTCAACTGCGCAACGCCGCCCACGCACTTGGTCAACTGCGCAACGCCGCCCACGCACTTGGTCAACTGCGCAACGCCGCCCACGCACTTGGTCAACTGCGCAACGCCGCCCACACACTTGGTCAACTGCGCAACGCCGCCCACACACTTGGTCAACTGCGCAACGCCGCCCACACACTTGGTCAACTGCACAACGCCGCCCACACACTTGGTCAACTGCGCAACGCCGCCCACACACTTGGTCAACTGCGCAACGCCGCCCACACACTTGGTCAACTGCGCAACGCCGCCCACACACTTGGTCAACTGCGCAACGCCACCCACACACTTGGTCAACTGCGCAACGCCACCCACACACTTGGTCAACTCTGCAACTGCACCATCCATCTCACCTTTAGCAAGGAAATAGAGTCCCCAACCAGCAAATCACTCAGACCCCTTCTCCTGACAAGCAATCTCTCAGTCCCTTCCCCTTCATCTCCAGGGCAATTGCTCAGCCTGTCATTGATAGACATGGAGTAATTTAACTGACACACAGGGCATATTTTTTGCATCAATTTCATAAATAAAATATTCCGCTGACTCTGATCATGCATTCGTTTATGGTATACAGACCACCACTGACACATGCTAGGCACTCAAGTGAATTATTAAAAACAGAAGAAGGGTATATTTTCTGCAGTTATTGCAGACATCCATCAAGCCTGGTTTTCAGAATGCGTTGGGCAACCATTTGTAACTCACAAGGTTAAGGAATACCCATTAAAGGTAGGTTCATTACATTATGGTCACATTTACCAGTGGCAAAGCTGGCACAGTATTTAAATGTGACCAGTTTAGTAATCTTTTATCACTGGAGCTCTGCAACAATGCAGCAAAGGCACTATACAATATAGGTGGGAGAGCGGAGTGAAAATGCAGGATGAAGGTCATCTAAATGAAAATGTTAGTAATGTCTGAAAAGTCTTTTGCAGAGTCTTCTTTATATTAAAATTAACACAATGCTCTCTGTGCAAGTTCTTACTGTTGTGCAGTTCAAAAGCTATGAAGAGATAACGATCACCTGCCCTCCCCTTCTGTCCACGTCACCAGAAGCTCCAGTCTGGTCCAGACGGCTGCAGCAGGGGACAAACTTCAGTAAGCAAAGGGAAATCAAATCCAGTCCCCCTTAATCAAGGGGCACAGGATTTTCCTTATACTTACTGTAGTTTGTGTCTCTCTGCAGCCAGAGCAGAGGCTCTTCAGCAGAGCCGAGAGTGTGTTAATGAAAGAAATCCTTCACTGAAATGGTCATCTGTGTGTGCTTGCAAACCAAGCACATGTAGAAGACCGTTCCAGTGAAGGATTTCTTTTGCAATAATGTGATCTTGGCTCTGCTGAAGAGCCTCCTCTTGCCAGGGACTGGATTCCCCTGCAGGGAACTAGAGAGCTGACGTCAGGGCGGGGGAACTTTGAAAGCAGATATCTCTAAAACCATAAAGGTTTGAGAGGTGGCACTGGGGGCATTTAATTTTTTTTAAAGGGCTACAAGATGCAGCATTGTTAACTGGAAGTGTTAGTATTCCTTTAATTTTAATATAAAGATTATGCAGCAAAATACTTTTCAATAAACATTACTATCCCTTTAATGGGGATTTTAGTTTCTATACAGTGCAGTTTGGGCAGTGATCAGGACGCTAAAGAGCAGTGTCACCAGAGAACAGATCACATTGGTTCCATTCTGAAATCAATATGATGGTGACATTGAGTTCTCTGGCTTAAAGGTCGAAGGCTCTAACTATAGGAATAAGTGGCTTTTCATTTGTTAAAGCGGAACTCTTCCGCTATAAAGTCACCCTGATATAATTAAGCAGGTTGTGACTAGCTTTAGAATATATAGTTTACCTCTGAAATTTAGGCCATTCTAAAGAAATCCTTCATTGTAGGAGACTGGAACCCAGGCTACAGTGCAGACATCTTGTCTGTGCACTTGCGCTTTCAGTCCCGGTCTCCATTGAGAAGCACTGCAGTGTGCCACAAGGTATCCAGCAGGCACTGACTGTGCTAACCCGGCCATCAGTCTCCTACAATGAAGGATTTCTTTAGAACATAAGTTCTCAACTCCGGTCCTCGGGACCCACTAACAGGCCAGGATTTGATTATTTCCTTGTTAGAGCACAGGTGAGTTAATCAATGTGAATGAGCCTCTGATCACATGACTTCCTTGTTAGAGAACAGGTGAGTTAATCAATGTGAATGAGCCTCTGATCACCACACCTGTGTTCTAGCAGAGAAATCCCTAAGTCCTGGCCTGTTAGTGGGTCCTGAGGACAGGGGTTGAGAACCACTGCTTTAGAATGTCAAAATTCAGAGGTGAAATATTTTATATTATATATATATATATTAGTAAAGCTAGTCACTACCTGCTTAATTATAGCGGGACGACTTTATAGCGGGTGAAAGTTCTGCTTTAAACATTTTTTTTTTTTTAGCAGTCTATAAAAGAAGACTATATTTCACGGTTTGAAAATGCTTGCACTGTCATAACGGGTTCTGTCATTTAGGAAATTAAAGTCCATTATCATGAACTGTGAGAAAAAGAGAACTAAAGGCCGAAGAATTGTGTGCGCTAAATACATGCAGCTGCAAAATTAATGCAAAAGATATATTTTTATATCTGTATAATATAATGCACTGGTACAGGAAAAGTGTACTTTGATATTTTATGTTGAATTTAAAGTAACAGTAATACTTAAAATGTAAATAAAAAAAAAAAAAATGTTGTAGGGTTTATCCCCCTGAATAAAATAACAGTACTCCCACTGCTGAAAGGTGTTTCATTCAAAAGTTATTAATTTTCAATGTTGAATTTTTTAGGTACAATATCACAGTGGCCTGAAATTGTACAGTGGCGCTGTTGCTACACCATCCTATGGAAAATCCTTCCTTTAGTGGAAGCATTGATCCTCATTTTCTTTACATGATTATCCCTACTCATCTGAGTGCACCACCCATTTGATAGAAGCAGACAGGTTTCTGGAAGCCTCAAATGGAGAGGTGAAGAAAGGCATGGCAATTTCTCGACAGGTTAACAATCATGCAGCCTGAGACACAGGTCAGAGCTCAGAACTGCTGAGGGTAGAGTCCCTAATTACTAAACCAAAAATCTCAGACTATTACACAGTTGGGAAAAAAAAGGACAAGGCATAGACAGTGTAAATGGATTGCTTTAATGAAACAAAGCTGGTAGGTGACAGATATGCTTAATCACCTCTATATATAGATACACAGCTGCAATTAAAGGGCAGATGCAAGTCTCAGAGAAAGTAAGTTATCATCCAGGATGCAATAACCTTTGAGAGGGTCAATATAACAAATCCTGGTCGTCATTGCAGATCGCCTAAAAGAAAACACATGCCACATAAGGGTATGCGGAGATCCATTTTATTATACAAAATGTATTTTAGGATCTACTTTATAATAATGAAAAAAATAAAAAGCACCTTGAAACGAGCATAAAATTACACATTAACCATTTGTGTGCCAGAAGGGTACTCAATACATTGCCTATTCTTGACACTAAGAGTTAAAGGCCCATCACCAACGCCCATCGTCTAAAGGTGTTTAGTACAATTGTGAGACAATTCCATTTTTATCTTCTCTTGTTCAGAAGCAGAGAACAGGCAATTCTGAGGACCAGCCATCTGTACTATATAGGTTAACAGTAAGTTTCCACTGATTTAAAGGGGGAAGGAACACCTAATACTTAACCTACCTTAATACGGTCAGAAAATCCTAATAACCCTATGAATTGCTTCCTCTGTTTCAAATGATAATTGTTAACCAGTCTTGGATGTCATGCCCAATGAGGCAGATATGACACATGCTTCCAGGACCAGACACACCTTATGTCCAGACCAGGACTAGCTCATGCCACATTGTGATTAGCTGGATGTAATAAGAGAAAGGAGAGTGCATTTCAATGAGAACATAGGGTTAGACTGAGCTATGTCATCCTTGCACTCCTGTTCACCACCTACTTCAGGCAGGATGGACTCCCTCATAATCATCATGGATTTTCCTAGCAACTCCATAGCTCTGAATGCACACTAGCAACACTCTGGGTGAACGGCGGAATACTGGATTGTAAAGGTCAAAGCGTGATGGAAAAACCCATTTAATGCAATAAAGTTTCACCGAGCAACCATTCAGCTCTGCCACAGTATAGTACATAGCACCATAATAGGTTACTGTGATCAATCCAAAATAATTTTAACCTTTTATAAACCAGAGGGATGTGTTTACAGTACAATACTTCGCATTGTACACACCTCTGGTGCTTTGGCTAGACAACAGAATGCAGAAGTAGAATACGCTGTAAGATAAAGTGGTTCTTTTAATAAGTAAACCACTAATTGCTTGTAGGCAATGTGCCATGCTTACAGTTATATTGTGTGTGCATGTAGTAAAGCACTCAGCTTAATCTGGTATTCACCTAGTTAGTGTGCAACAGGAATCAGTAATAGCTAAATAAATGGACAAAGTAACTTCTGGGCACACAAACTGCACTACGTGTTGACAAACATTTCCAACATTCCTATTAATTAAAATTGGGCTTTTATCTCCTTGAATGTTAGAGGTCCCCAAAGTATTGCTCAGCAATACACTCAATCCCTCTCTAGCATTCAAGGAGCTAAAAGGTCCAATTTAAATAAATGGACATTTTTATTTGTCACTTACTATGCAAGTTGGTTTGCCCCCAAATTATAGCAGTTTTATTTTGAAAATGGGGACTTATAGCAGAAATAAGCAGGGACTCAAGTCCAGAGGATGTACAAATAGATACTACTATGTCAGGAGGATATAACTGGAAAAAGAACAAAAAGTACTTACACATTGGTGCCCACACGTTGTAATCAAATCACAGTGTAGTCACATTTAAAGTAAATTACAGAACAAGAATACATGCATTCTAATTTTAATTTTATTTTACTGCATGCACAAACACGACCATGCAGTACATACTGCATCAGATAAACACATCACTCCAGTTTGATATAAATTATACTACATAAAGACACCTATATAATAATATTCACAAGAAGTGTAAGTAATGATTTAAATAAACAGCATACTAGATCACATATATGTAACACATATGCAGGACAACACAAATAGCCATTCCCTAGGTCATTTACAGGTACTGTATGCACAAAATACATCTGCATTGATTTCATGTATGTGTATATAGGTCGCCTACTGCACCCTTTAATTTAAGTACCAAAAGGGAAAAATACAATATGCATAACCCTCTTGTCCTTAAAGGGTTAATATACATATCCAAATCCATAGTGCGCAACATGACTCCATTATCAGCCGGGTAATGGTCAGGAAAGAGAATGGATGCTGCAGCCCAGCAGCAGCTGGAGAGCCACATATTGCCCATCCCTGATCATCATATACAAGCGACTGCCATAGCTCACTTCTCCTGACAGCAGCGCAGCGGGACACTGTTTGCACCACTCGGGGGTTCAACTCACCACGGAAAGCGCCTAGGTGCAGCTTGGAGGGGGACTGGTGACAGTAGCACTGTAGATAAATCCGGTGAAGACGAGCCCAGCCCGGTACCAACTGACTACAGCGACCCGGAGCCTGACAGATAGCTGAGCCGCGCCTCCTTCACCGCTTCCTTATAATGGCAGATGTAAGGACACCTCTTATTGGACGTCCGTCAGATGAGTAAGCTAAGTGGTGATTGGCTGATGGAACTCTCTAGTCATTTCCATGTGCTTTTACTGTCACATTTATCAATGGACCCTACAGTTATTGATAAAAGCTAGTGCAGTGGTTTTCAATTTTTATTTTTTGCTCGACAAGGAACTCCTGACTCGCAATCTGGAATTTTTGGGGCACCCCTAGCATTTTATAGGACATGTGTCAATGGTGTAAAGAGGGGCCAAATGCATAAATATAAAAGTATTCCAAGGTTTCACAGCCAGAATTGCTGAAATAAGTATATTGCGCATAACAATTTCCATAAAATACAGTTCTAACTTAACCCTTTGCATGCCTCCAACATTTCAAATGGACAAACATGGGCACATATGTTTTAGGTGGTGTTGCTGGTGGGTGGGGCATTATCAAAAATTTTTAGGTTGTTTTCTGAGTTGACATCTTCTTGTGTAACTGAATAAGTGATATAGAGCAAGACAAAAATAGTTTATTTTTAGAGACTAAATTATAAACAAGCAAAAGTTAAAAAGGATAGTAAAGTTTCACAAAAACAGAAGCTTTGATTAATCTTCATAGTATCTGGGCCATGGAGAGTGTTATTTCAATACTGTCAGAGTTGTAGTTCAAGAGTAATTGAATGATAAAGTATCCCCCTCCTGCCCCTTTTAACTAGTGTAAACCACCTCCCCTCAGATGTGGAATCTGGTCTTGAGACCAGACAGCTCACACCAAGGGACAATCTTTTTACTTTGAGCATAAGAAAAACCCTTCCCCCTTTGACAGGTTTTTCAGTTTTTCCCTTATGCTCACTGAAGGTTGTCCCTCTCTGTGATCCAGCTGGACTGTCTTGCTGCTCTGAGGTGAGGAGTGTTACATCAGTAAAAAATTATTGCCCCCAGTGTCATCTCTCAAACCCTTATGGTTTGAGAGATGATAGCGCTCAAAGGTCCCCCCTCCCTCCCCCCCGACTGAACGCTGACTGCAGGGATATCCGGTATTACTTGCATCAGACGGCTCTGCAGCATTGCCGAGATCGAGTTTATAAAAAAGAAATCTTTCACTAAAACGGTCTTCTACGTGTGCTTGCAAACCAAACACACGTAGAAGACTGTTTCATTGAAAGAATTCTTTTTTATAAACACGATCTCGGCTTAGCTGCAGAGCCGCCTGATGCACATAAGACTGTCTTACGACAGCTTCCCCTGCGTTCAGCGTTCAGTCAGGGAAGGGGTAGGGAGGGGGGAACTTTGAGTGCTATCTTCTCTCAAACCATAAGTGTCTGAGAGATGACACTGGGGGCAATAAGTTTCTTTTTAACAAAGTACAATATGGGGATTAGTAATTTGCAATTATTACTATCCCTTTAAAACTAATGTTTAGGATATAGCTTAATATATTTTTCAATTTATGTAAATTAGTGGCAGATGTGAGGGAGAGTGGAGTCTTAGGGCTCGATTTAAAGGATTGCACTAAAACAACCAGTAGGGCCAAATTGAGTATCGAAAAGACAAACTCAAAATGGGGGAGCTTACTTGAGTCTCGACATGTCAGTAGCCAAACTATAATTTTTTAAATAGAAGTGTATCCAGATATACGGGAGATCCCTCAGCAGGACTGGTTGTGTTCCTGCTTGCCTATAGCCGGCTGTTTGGATTACAAGCCGGGATATGATTCTGTGTGAGTAATACTTTCGTTATATTTGTTTTATTCACTGACACATGTTGAAACTCAAGTAAGCTCCCCCATTTTGTGTTTGTCTTTTCGATTTTCCTGAGGATCCTGGAGATATCTCAGTTTGTTTGGGGAGCAGCATTGCTGGACTGAGTGAAGGCAGTCAGAAACCTTCATACATGAAAGCTGTCCGTTCCTAACAGAGTTATATCTAGTAAGTGCTTTGGAAGTGGGGGGATCACTTGATTGTTAAGGAGTTAATGCACGATCAGCGCCTCATCTGTTTTGTTTTCTACAAATTGAGTACCGACTGACATAATAAAATGTCTCAGTATTTAAAGGCCCTACCAGCTAAAAGAACAACGGACGTTAGGCCACAGAAATGGTCTTGTGGCCAAATGTCCAGTTTGTGCAATAAGTTCCCAAAATGCCTCTAAATAGCAGCAGTATTGGGAACTTCACAGTAAAGAAGCTAATTATTGGTGCCTGACATACTGCCAAATACCAATCATTAACTTATATGTGTTTCACTTACCTATCATCCACTGTCTGTCTCCTTCTGTCTAAAGCACAGCCACTCGAATCTGATTGGCTGGGATATGCGTAAGCACATCTCAGCCAATGGTGTGAGGGAATTTGAACAGAGACTGCCCATATATAAAGGCAGTCTTTGATCAAATTCCATCAGTGTGGAAGGAGCATCAGCCCGTGAGGGACAGGATGGGTGGGCTGTGGCATACAGTAAAGTCTCTGCTGCCACCTCCTCTGTGGCCGCACACAGCGGCGGAGATAGCTACAATTAAGCTAAGCATTTTGGAACATATTATAATAGCGCAACTTGGACATAATGTAATGGAGGCATATTTCTATTGAACCGGGCACTAAAACATCGTTTAACCCTTTGAGCCCCAGAGAGGTCCGCAACTCATTGCTTTGCAATGCGATGCGTACCCCTCTGGCACTCAAGGGGTTAAACAATGTATTATTGTCCGTGATATTTCAGCAAACTTTTATTAATATTATTATGTTTTTTTACAGCTAGAAGAAAGAAGGATGAAGAGAAGAGAGAAGATACAAGAAAGAGGAGAAGAAAGAAGGACAGAAGATGACCAGAATGCTGAGGGTTCCGCTGGACATCAAGATTAATGGTAAGTGTTACTTTTAATGGAATGTTGCTTTGTTACTTAGTCGGGTAAACCCTATGAATGCTGGTGCAGTAATTATACCCAACTGGCACTCATAGGGTTAATTCTACTATCTTTGGATATGTTTAGGTACTTTGGATTTATTGCTATGGGGCTTAGGGCTCCATATCAATGCATCCACTGGGAATATAGGTTTATAGCTGTGTCG